>WOXC01001942.1:0-84293 GCA_011680675.1 Gymnobelideus leadbeateri | reverse complement strand
CCTTCTTCCATTATTTTCATACTGAGAAATGTTTCATCAATCACAGATATTGTTTTTCCATGTAGGAATGTAAATAGGTCAACATTGATAAGTTTCTTTGGATTTCTTTCCCCTGATTACCTTCTCAGGCATCTCTTGCTTCTTGTGTCTGGATGTCAAATTTTCTATTCAACTCTGGTTTTTTCCTCAAGAATGATTGAAAGTCCCCTATTACACTGAATGACCATATTTTACCCTGAAACAAAATACTCAGTTTTGCTAGATAGGTGACCCTTGGCTTCAGTCCCAGCTCTTTTGACCTCTGGAATATCATATTCCATACCCTTCAGTCCCTCAGTGTAGAAGCTGCCAGGTCTTGTGCTATTCTGATTGTGTTTCCACAATATTGAAATTGTTTTTTCCTGGATGCTTGTAGTATTTTCTCCTTGATCTGGGGATTCTGGAACCTGGCTATAATATTCCTGGGAGTTATGTTTTTGGGATCTTTTTCCAGAGGTGATCTGCATATTCTTTCAACCTCTATTTTGCCCTCTGGGTCTAAACATCAGGGCAAATTTCCTTGAGAATTTCTTTAAGGATGATTACTAGGTTCTTTCTTTGGTCATGGCTTTCAGGTAGTCCAATAATTTTTAAATTATCTCTCCTGGATCTATTTTCCAGGTCAGTGGTTTTTCCCATGAGATATTCCACATTGCCTTCTATTCTTTCATTTGTTTAGATCTGCTTAACAGCATCTTGATTTCTCATAAAGTCATTAGCTTCCATTTGCACCAGTCTAACTCTGAAGCAATGAATCTCCTCAGTGAGCTTTTGAGATTCTTTTTTCATCTGGCAAATTTGGCTTTTTAAGGCATTCTTCTTCTCAGTGCACTTTTGGGCCTCCTTTGCTAGTGTATTTTTAAGGTGTTGTTTTCCTCAATCAGGCTGTTGACCCTCGTTTCATACTTTTCCTGCATCCTTCTCATTTCTCTTTCCAATTTTTCCTCCACTTCTCTTATTTGATTTTTAAAGTCCTTCTTAAGGTCCTCTATGGCCTGTAACCCACTCATATTTTCATTTGGGGCTTTTGGAGCAGGATTCCTGACCTCACAGTCCTCCTCCTGTTCCATGCTTCCGTCCTCTTTGCCCCCAAAATGGGAGTCTAATGTTGTGTTTTTCTCTTTATTTTGTTTCCTTTGCCTAGGCATGTTACCACTTAATTACTTGACTTTTGTGCTTGTTGCCACAGCAGGACTCTGCCACCAGACAGGGGAGCTTCTGTCCTGAATGTTGGCATCTTCAAAACTTCTGGTTCTGGCAAGTTGTATGCCCACCCCAGACCTTCCCCTCCAGATCAGATCCAGGGAGGTTAAAGCAAAAGTGATTAACCCCCAAAACTGATTGCTGGATCTCCCTACAGTTCGAAGGCCAGGGGCTGGAGCTGCCACTGTAACTGCAAAATGGCGTGTCTCCTGAGCGGCTTCTAGCCCCTAGGGGAGAAAGCTGATGTGTTCCCCAAATATTGTTCCCAAAGTTCATAGGGCACGAACCTCTCACTTTGTCCTAGGCATGTCTGTGTTGATAATTCTGGAATTGCCACAGCTGCTGGTGTTCTGGGGTCCCTCTGGCTGGCTGCTGGTCCGGCTACACTGGGGCTAAAACCAGAGCACTGGGCTGGCCGCTCCCTGCAGGGCTGCTGGGCTGTCCTCAGTGGGAGGTTAGCTTCTCTGTGTTGTTCTGTGGGTGCTGGGGCTCCAGAAGTTGTTCAGAGTCCCCTTTTACATGGTTTGGAGGAGATCTGGGGGAAGAGCACCATGGAAATGCTGTTTCTATCTCCAATTCACTTTTTATACTCTGGAGGTTCAACTTTTAGGTTTTTTATCTTCATTGTCTTCTGAGTTTTTTTTTTTCCTTTCTCTTCTGTGTCACCATAGTAGCTTTTTTTAGTCAAGTACGTTTTTATTGTTTTCCATTTTTTTTAACCTATTTCTTGATTTGGAATTTTATATTAATTGTTGGGTCTGTTCCCAGCATGGAGTCAGTGGATGAACCCTCTTTCTGGCTTCAGACTTTTTCACACTGCTGTTTTCAGAATTACTTCTAGGAGTTTGGAAGTGTTTGGTGCTTCCAAGTTGATGTGATCTCAGGAGAGGTGTGGTTTAACCTCTAGTCCTTACCCAGGAAGAGTCCCTGATCCCTTGATAGTTCAATTTATACTCCTCCTCATAGCACCACCTGTCTTCAGAGCAGAAGTGATACTGTTATTCAGGGCTTATACTCCCTTTTGACTGCAAGTGTTTCTCTCTACCCTTGAAATATGACCCAGGAGTAGATATAGGTATCATAATTGCCAAATATCATCTAGTCCTGCATCAAATGCCAGCACAGAGGTTCCCTGTAATTTCTTTCTGACCAATTATTGCGTCCCTTTATTATCTCTAACTTGAGAACTCCCAAAGTTGCTGCTGCTTCTGTCACTATTACTTAGTCCCAACCCTGATGTTTTATCCATATGGACTTTGGAGCACCCTCTACTTCCATATCACAGGTTTCTCTTTCCAACCTCCTATGTTGTCTCAGGCTAGAAGAATGACTGACTCTAAATTTTTGTTGTATTTGTCACTCCAGAATTTGATTTGAGGCATTTTTTAAAGTTGTTTGGAGGGAGATGTTGTGACAATTCAGTCAAACACTCCATCTTGCCTCCACAGCCAAACTATTCTGCCATCTTTCCTCCATTATATGCTATATTAATTGATTTAGATTTATATGTGTCCTTAATAGAAAATAAAGAATACAGGGGATGACAATCTTTGGTTGGTTTTTGATATAGAGATATACAAAAAAAAATGAAGGTTTTAACTTTTATTTAAAAGTAAAAGCTTTTCACCTGGTTGGGGCCGAAATATAAGAAAGGGTAAAATAGTTTTGATTCATTGATTTTGGATATATTTCAAAAAAGAAGAATTGAGATTCAGCACTTTCTTTTGCTCCTTAGTCTATAATTAGTCAGAGTGTCACTTTAATGTCTGGGACGATATTGAAGATTGGGTATTGTTATATGACCTCTTTGGTTCACTCCCAGAATCATGGATGCATTCACACGAAGAAGTTTTCCCTATGAGTAAGGATTAAAGTGTTAACTAAGGAGGAGGAAATATTTAATGAGAAGAGAAAAAATTTGACTGGTCTGGCTGGACTGTACATATTTATACTCCTTGGGGGGGGGGCAGAGGTGAGAGTAGTTTTATTTTTAGTTTCTGCTTTAAATATGACACAACAACAGGTACAATTTTTTGGAAAATATTACATTTTCTTAACTAGTGTCAATGGTACTTGTTTCATCTAATTATGATGACCCAAATTGAAGCATGCACCAGTACATGACCTCAGAAAACCTCATCACTGGTAAATCAATGTTTTTATATATGACTTATTTTTCATCATGAGATGTTGCTTTGTGAATAGCCCTTAATGCCACTATGATAATTAAGTGCATTAACAAGGGATTCTATTATAAACTATTTAAGATGCTCTATTGGCAATAGGGTATTAAATAAACTCATGACAACTTGATTTATATAAATATATATTTTCTTTTCTCATTGGGAAAAAGTACAAATACTAGGTATGACAGGTAATATCAAGAATAAAATAAGGATTGTGTATTTTTCTGACATGTTGTACTTTGAATAAATAACAACAAAACCCCGTATATTTCATGTAAAAATACTTTGTCTAATTAATATTCAGTGATATTAAAAAATTAAAACATTCATTTTGAACTAAGAGTTTCTTTAAAAATATTTTAGATTAATTATCCATGGCTATAATACCATCTTTCAGGAACAAAAGCAAGTTTCCTGACACTGACCTTGGATAATGATCTGAGACAAATCAAATCAGCATCATCTCTTATTCTAGCCTGAATGTATCAGATAAAGATACTTTTACTCTTTGATTGGCTCAGGGTTCAATTTTTCCCTTCATCCTTGACTTATTCATAGTGAGCAAGTATAAATGCAGTATTATTAATTTTCATATTCACCAGGGGTATCATGAATGAAAAGCAATAGCTGGAAATATTGTAATATTCATAGTTCTTTTAACAAATCTCACTACTGAAATTTAAGAAGTACAAGGTCCTTCAGAGTTTATTGTCTGTTAATTCTAGAAAAATCAGTAGAACAAAATGTTTTAAGAACCTCTTTCAGCAAGAATTCCATCATGAATACAGAACAATTTTGCAAAAATCAATATATAGCAATAGAGTTACTTTTGCTCTTTAAAGCCATGATAATTAAAATAAGGTGAAGCATAATACAGGATAGTGCATACTTGCTGCCACTACAAAAGAGAGCAAGTGTCAAAAAATTTGATCTAGCCAATCACATATAAGGGAAAAATTAGTTAAAGTACCTATTCATATTCAGGAATGGCAGTAAATGGACAATCTATTGAGATTGACCTCTATCTATCTATCTATCTATCTATCTATCTATCTATCTATCTTTTTGTGCATATTTATCCAACCATCTATCTATCTATATATCTTGCTTATATATTGCAAATGAACTATGAGTTAGACCAAGGATATTTTTTTAAAAAGGAAATTATGCTGGTTTGCACCTGAGAGAATGTAATGTTTGTTTAAGGGGAACCCCAATTTCCTTGAAACAAAGGTCCACGTTTCCCCATAATAATAGTCTATTGGAATTATATTGCTATAAATTACAGAATTATAAACTATGAATAATTATGAATTAATATCACCATGAAAAAAACAGAAAGGTACAAGGTGGGTGTGAGCAGCTTAAAAAGGAGCTATAAAAAAAAAGGAGATAGGATGGTCCCAAGGTTGCATGCTCAGCTAGTGTCTTCATGATGTTAAAAGAAACTGAGAAAGGCTCACCAACACATTAGGTGAAGTTGAGATAATCAGGACTTGGTGGGTGGCAAACTATTTTATTAGAGAGTATATCCATGTTGATGAGATTGTAGATAATTTGGGTATTTGATGGTTATTCATTAATCCCATCTAATACTAAGCATTAAAGTGTTATGAAGTTAGGACTCTGATAGCCACAAATACTACAATACTCAGGATGAGGTAGGATATGAATGGCTGCCATGAGGAAAAAACAATAGTGCAGTTCATTAATTTATTATTATATGAGTATGTTTGCTAAACTGAGAATAACTCTTTTGAAAGAAGTCTTTTGACTGTAAATTTTTTCCTTTTTGGTTTTGGAAGTCTAACTCTGGGAGGTGTAACCACTGGGAAAAGAAGAAATTAAAGTCACTAGGAAGTGTCTTTGAAGTCCCCTTCATAAAAATGGAATATTATAGGGACTGAATTAAAGCATTCCTTAAAAATGTTATTTCTAACATCAATGATTTTGTTGAATTTTTTTAAAGTATCCCTGACCTTTGAAATTCAAGTGAGTAATTGAGTTCAATTCAATTTAGGAAATCTTGGCTCATTGTTGATAATGTACTTCCGCTCTGCTTAGGGCTGAGGATTTAAGAAAGTGTAACAATGAAGAAGCCTGGCCTTGAGAACCTCATAATATAGCAAGGAAGATAAAACTAATAAACCCAAATTGAGTAGACCATGAAGTTCCAGAAGGGATGGATTCAGTTTAATTAATCATTCACCACCTCTTGTGAAATATTCCAGAATATGGGCTGAGAGCTGAGGTTAAAAGAGAAATTAAGAAGATAGCTAAGATAAGAGTAGATCTTGAGCTCAAGAAGTTCACAAGCTAATGAGAAGAGAATGATAAATTTATTTTTTAAAAAATTTGTATAATAATTTATTTTTTCTAATTACATGTAATGGCAACATTTTGTATCAAATTTTTTATAAAATTTTGAGTTCCAAATTTTCTCACACTCTTCCCTATCCTCTCTTTAAATGGTAATCAACTTGAAATAGGTTATACATATGCAATCACATAAAATATATTTCCACATTAATCCTATTGTGAAAGAAAAAAGTTTGCAAAAAATAATTATATTTTGCAAAAGAAAAAAATGAAGAAATACAGAAAATGGAAATACTATACCTCAATCTGCATTCAGACTCCATCAGTTCTTTCTCTAGTGGTGGATAGTATTTTCCATTGTGAATCTTTTAGAATTGTCTTGGATCATCGTGGTTTTGAGAAGAGCTAAGTCAGTCATAATAGATCATTGTACAATGCTGCTAATAGAGTGTCATCCTGGTTCTCCCTGACATGCCTGTTCCTGATTTTTTTAAAATAAGGTCCAAAAACGGAAGATCAGTGGTCAGGTATAGGAAAAGGAAGAAGGAAACCTTTATTAAGCACTATGTTCCAAGCACGGATAAGTGTTCTAAAAATTATCATATTTAATTATCTCCTGTGAGATAGGTGTACTATTATTACTACAATGATGATGATGATGATGATGATGATGATGATGATGATGATGATGATGATGATGATGATGATGATTGCCATTTTATTCAGATAAAGAAAGAAGACACAAAAAGTTTAAGTTACTTGCCCTGAGTCACAGAGCTAATAAGTTTCTGAGGCAAGTTTGGAAATCAGTTCTTCCTGACTCTTTCAGCCATGCCTACTAGTCCTAGATATTTTACCTAAATATTTAAAAAGGAAATATATTAGTGCACATAATTTTATAGACAAAATTGGCTAGCAGGTAGTCAAATTATATGGATCCAAAATAGGTTGAATTGTAAGATTCTGAAAAAAAATAATGTAATACCAATTAGAAGTTAATTGGAAATTCTCAGGGATCAGTTTTTTTCTGTGCTATTAAATACTTTTTTTTAATTTTTAAACATTTTATTTTTTTCCAAATGCTTTATTAACTTCTGGTTTATATCATTAATTTCCATTAGATTTTGAGTTACAATATTATCCCCATTTTTCCCTACCCACCACCCTATAATAACAGTCATACAGGATATCCCCTCAACCAATCTGCTCTCTCCCTTCTCTTCTCCCATACCCCCTTCTAATTTTCCAGTAGGGTGAGGTGAATCCCCAAGCCCCATTACCTGCACATCTTATCTCCCCATTATATGCAAAATAGTATTAATCATAGTGTTTATATATTTTTTTAAAATTTGATTTTAAAAGGAAGATAAGCAACTCAGTATATGCTGTACATGTGTATCTATGCAAAACATTACCATAGTAGATATATTGTAAAAGACTATATTTCCCTCCCTCCCATCCCACCTTCCATCTGGTCCACTCCCCACCTTGGTTGTGTCCCTTTTCAAAAGTGGGTGCTTCCAATTTCCCTTCCCAGCCTGCCCTCACATCCACCACCTTCCCCCATCCCCCTCACCCCCATGCTCATGTAGGGTGGAACACCCTATTTAGTATGCATGTCATTCTATCGCTGGTCCAAATTCAATGAGAATAAGGTTTTGCCTTTTTGCCTTCTTGTTCCTCCCCTCCACTGCAACCACCTTCTCCTGCCTCCTCTACACAAGACAGTTCACCCTATTATCTCTCCCCATTCCCCCTCACCACATTACTCACTCAACTCTTAACCTAACTTTTTAAGTATCATCCCTTCCTATTAAATTCGACCTGTGCCCTCTATCTATGTATAACTGAAAACATATATACACACATGAACATATGCATTCATTTGTCCATATACCTTTCTTCAACTATTTTCACACTGAGAACAGTTTCATCAGTTACTGTTATTGTTTTTCCATGTAGGAATGTAAATAGTTCAAAATTGATAAGTTCCTTTTGATTTCTTTTTCCTGTTCATATTCTCAAGCAATTCTTCCTTCTTGTATCTGAATGTCAAATTTTTTATTCAACTCTGGTTTTTTTCCTCAAGAATGCTTGAAAGTCCTCTATTCCACTGAATGACCAAATTTTCCCCTGAAACATGATACTCGGTTTTGATGGGTAGGTGATTCTTGGTTTTAATCCCAGGTCTTTCGTCCTCCAGAATATCATATCCCATGCCCTTTGATCCCCCAGTGTAGAAGCTGCCAGATAGTGTGTTATCCTGATTGTGTTTGCACAATATTCAAATTCTTTCCTCCTGGCTGCTTGTAATATCTTCTCCTTGACCTGGGAATTCTGGAACTTGACTATAATATTCCTGGGAGGTTTTTTTTTGGGGGGGGGCATCTTTTTCAGGAGGTGGTCTGTGGATTCTTTCAACCTGTATTTTGCCCTATGGTTCTAAAACATCTGGGTATTTTTCCTTGAGAATTACTTTTTCTTTTTTTTAACAAATGCTTTATTAAATTCTGGCTTACATCATTCATTTCCACCAGATTTTGAGTTACAATTTTTCCCCATTTTCCCCCTACCTACCTCTCCAGAATAGCAGTTCCACAAAATATCCCCTCATCCAATCTGCTCTCTCCCATATCTTCTCCCATACCCCCTTTGACTTTACAATTAGGGCAAGGTGAAACTCTCTGCCCCAAATGCCTGCATATCTTATCTCCCAATTACATGCAAAATAGTATTAATAATAGCATATATATATATATATATGTATGTATATATTTGAAACATTTAATTTTAAAACGTCGAATTTCAGATCCATTCCCTTCCTCCCTTGTCACCCATTCCCTCTGGGAAGATAAGCGGTTCAGTATGTGTTGTATATGTATAGCTATGCAAAACATTACCATAGTAGATATATCGTAAAAGAATGCTTATATTTCCCTCCCACCCATCCCACCCCCCACGGGTCCATTCCCTACTTTGGTCCTGTCCTTCTTCGAAAGTGGGTATTTCCAACATCCCTGCCCCCCAGAATGCCCTCCCCTCCATCATCCCCCCTCTCATCCCCCTTCCCCCTACTCTCCTTCAGGGTGAGATATCCCATTTAGTATGTATGTCATTCTCTCCCTGAGCCAAATTCAATGAGAATATGGTTTTACCTTTTTATCTCCCTGTTCTTCCCTTCCCCTGCAACTACTTCCTCTTCCCTTTCTACATGAGATAGTTTACCCTATCCTGTCTCTCCCCATCTCCTCTTGCCACTTTCCTCTCTCACCTCTTAACTTCACCCCTTAAGTATCATGCCTTCCCAACAAATTCAACCTGTGCCCTCTATCCATGTATACCTATAAACATATATACACACATTCATACATGTATTCATATGCCCATATACCCTTCTTCAATTATTTTCATAATGAGGAAGTTTTTATCAGTCACAGTTATTGTTTTTCCATGTAGGAATGTAAATAGTTCAACTTTGATAAGTTCCTTTTAATTTCTTTTCACTGATTACCTTCTCAATCATCTCTTGATTCTTGTGTCTCAATGTCAAATTTTCTATTCAACTCTAGTATTTTCCTCAAGAATGCCTGAAAGTCCAGTATTCCACTAAATGACATATTTTCCCCTGAAACAAAATACTCAGTTTTGCTGGGTAGGTAATTCTTGGTTTTAATCCCAGCTCCATTGCCCTGTGGAATACCATATTCCATGCTCTTCATTCCCTCAGTGTAGAAGCTGCCAGGTTCTGTGCTATTCTAATTATGTTTCCACAATATATAAATTGTTTCTTCCTGGCTGCTTGTAGTATTTTCTCCTTGATCTGGGAATTCTGGAACATGGCTATAATATTCCTAGGAGTTTTCTTTTTAGGATCTTTTTCAGCCGGTGATTGGTGGATATTTTCAAACTCTATTTCCCCCTCTGGGTCTAAAACATCAGGGCAGTTTTCCTAGAGAATTTCTTTTTTTTTTTTTTAAAGCAATTGGGGTTAAGTAACTTGCTCAAGGTTACACGGCTAGTCATTATTTATGTGTGGGTGCTCATTTTCTGAGGCCGGATTTGATCTCGGGTCATCCCAACTCCGAGGCTGGTGCTCTTACTCACTGCGCCACCTAGCCGCCCCTTTAGGGCAATTGGGGTTAAGTAACTTGCCCAAGGTTACACGGCTAGGTTTTTGTTTGTGTGGATTAAGTGTCGGAGGCCGGCTCCGAACTCAGGTCCTCCTGATTCCAGGGCCGGCGCTCTATTCACTGCTCCACCTAGCCGCCCCTAGAGAATTTCTTGGACGATGATTTCTAGGTTCTTTCTTTGATCATGGCTTTCAGGTAGTCCAATAATTTTTAAATTATTTCTCCTGTATCTATTTTACAGGACACTGGTTTTTCCCATGAGATATTTCACATTGCCTTCTATTCTTTCATTTGTTTGGATTTAACAGCATCTTGATTTCTCATAAAGTCACTAGCTTCCATTTACTCCAGTCTAACTATGAAGGAATGATTCTCCTCAGTGAGCTTTTGAGATTCTTTTACCATCTGGCAAATTTGGCTTTTTTTTTTTTTTTTTTGCTGTTTGGAGGGCAATTGGGGTTAAGTAACTTGCCCAAGGTCACATGGCTAGGTTTTTGTTTGTGTGTGCATTAAGCGTCTGAGGCCAGAACCGAACTCAGGTCCTTCTGACTCCAGGGCCTATGCTCTATTCACTGTGCCACCTAGCCGCCCCCTAAATTTGGCTTTTTAAGGCATTCTTCTCCTCATTACTCTTTTGAGCCTCCTTTGCCATTTGAGTTAGTCTATTTTTTAAGGTGTTATTTTCCTCAGTGAGGTTGTTGACTCTGATTTCATACTTTTCCTGCATCCTTCTCATTTCTCCTCCCAATTTTTCCTCTACTTCTCTTATTTGGTTTTTAAAATACTTCTTCAGGTCCTCTATGGCCTATAACCCACTCATATTTTCTTTTGGGGCTTTTGATGCAGGAGTTCTGACCTCACAGTCCTCATTCTGTTCCATGCTTTGAACTTCTTTGACCCCAAAATAGGAGTCTAATGTTGCATTTTTCTGTTTATTTTGTTTCCTTTGCCTAGGCATGTTGCCACTCAATTAGTTGCCTTTTGGGCTTGTTGCCACAGTAGGACTTTGCCACCAACCAGGGGAACTTCTGTCCCAAAAACTGGGGTTTTCTCAATTTCCAGAAGTATTATTTGGGTGGTGTCTCTGAAGCCTCCACACACTCTGGCAAGCTGATCACACACCCCAAGACCTCCACCGCAGACTGCAATCCAGATCTAAGAAAGGTAAAGCAAGAGTGATTAACACCCCCCCCCACCCAACTGATCGCCAGACTCCCCTACAGTTCGCAAGCCAAGAGCTGCAATGCAGCAATATGGTGCAAGCTACACCAGCTCCTCAGCAGCTTCTCACTCCCAGGGGAAGAAGCTGATGCATTCTCCCAACCAGTCCCTAAGTCCATACGGCACTAACCTCTCACTTTGTCCTAGGCATCTATGTATTGATAATTCTGGAAATGCCACAGCTGCTGGTATTCTAGGGTCCCTCTAGCCAGCTGCTGGTCTGGTTGCCCTCAGGCTAAATCCATAACCCACAGGGGCCTGGGCTCGGCTCCCATAGCTCTGCACTGGCCACTCCCTGCCATGCTGCCAGGCTGTCCTCAGTGGCAGGTTAGCTTTTCTGTGTCATTTTGTGGGTTCTGGGGCTCCAGGGTTTGTTCATAGTCCCCCTTTTACATAATTTTAAATTGGTTTTGGCTAGAGCTCTTTGGAAGTGCTGTTTTTACTCTTCCATTTTGACTCTGCCCCTCCTATTGAATACTTTTTTAAGGAATTAAATAAAAACATCAATTAAAGCAATTTATTAGATGACAGAAAACTAGGGAGGAAAAATAACTCCCTAAATGACTGAGTAGTTACTCAAAAAAAAAAAAAAGAAAAAAATTGGAATGCTCGAGTTTTGGGATCAAACTAACAAGATAAAATATAAGAGGGATAATTGAAAATTGAAAATTTAATTCAGAAGTTCACACTGAAAAGTATAAGATGGGAGAAAAGTAGCTAGAAAGGGGTTTGTCTGAAAAGTTTTAGTTGACTGTAATGTTGATATTAGTCAACAATATATTATCACATCTAAGAAATCTAATGTTATGGTGGGTTGCATTAAAAGATACATGCTTTCAGTTAATAAGGGATAATAATCTCTTCCTATTATGTCCTATTGAGTTACATTTGGAGTACTGTGTTAGATTCTGGACACCATAGTTTATGGAGAAAAATAATAAAGGTGTCGGCCCTGGAGTCAGAAGGACCTGAGTTCGGATCCAGGCCTCAGACACTTAACGCACACACAAATAAAAACCTCGCCGTGTGACCTTGGGCAAGTGACTTAACCCCAATTGCCCTCCAAAAGGCAAAAAAAATATTGGATTACCTGAAAGCCATTATCAAAAATGGATCCTAGACATCATCCTTCAAGAATTTCTCAAGGAAAATTTCTTTGATATTCTAGATTCAGAGGACAAAATAAGAATTGAAAGAATTCACCAATCACCTTTTGAAAAAGATCCCAGCCTTTCGGTCCGAGCTGTAGCAAGAAATTCATGTTGTCTTTTTATCCAGGTGCGATCATGTTTGTAGGGGAGCCAGGAAAAGCTCTTAGAAAAAGAGACTCATTTATTGTGATCCATTATTCACACAGAGGAACTGATAATGATTCAGTATATTGATTATATTGGATTTGGGAAAAATAACAGTTACTGTGGGTCCAAGGGGGCAGATCAACTTAGACCATCTAATTTAAATGCTCTTTTGTAGGACCATAATTTGTGTTTAAGTATTTATTTTAAAAAATCATGTCTCCCATTTGTACTTAAGCACTATATATTCTATTTTGCACAGTTGACTTTGGCAGTTATGATGATCTGTGTTGGGCATTCTGATGTAAAACAATAAATACACAGAAAACTTAAAAAAAAGAAAAAAAGAAAAATATCCCAAAAATAAAACTCCTAGGAATATCATAGCCAAATTCCAGAATTTCCTGGTGAAGGAGAATATATTACAAGCTATCAATAAGAAATAATTTGAGTATTGTGAAAACACAATCAGGATAACACAAGGTCTAGTAGCTTTTACAATAAGGGATCTAAGATCTTGGAATATAATATAATATAATAAAACCAATATATTTGGGTCTTTATTTTATAATACTATGTATTATAATACATAACATATTATATATAACATAATATAATATAACACAATATAACACAATATAACACAATATAACATAATATAATATAATATAATATAATATAATATAATATAATATAATCTAATATAATCTAATATAATATAATATAATATAATCTAATCTAATATAATATAATATAATATAATATAATATAATATAATATAATATAATATAATATAATATAATATAATATAATATAATATAATATAATATAATACAATACAATACAATACAATACAATACAATACAATACAATACAATACAATACAATACAATACAATATAATATAATATAATATAATATAATATAATATAATATAATATAATATAATATAATATTTTATGTTTAAAATTTAAGGAGCTAAGACTAAAACCAAGAATCACCTAACCAACAAAACTGAGTGTAATGCTTCCAGGGAAAATGTGGTCATTCCATGAAATAGAGGATTTTCAGTTTTTTTTTTAATAATGACAGGCATTTATATATTGTTTTAAGTATGCTAAAGCACTTGACATGATCGTGTTTGACAATAACAGCCACTCGGTAAGATATATACTACAGGTATAATCATCCACATTTCTCATATGAGGAACCTGAAGCCTAAAGAGATCAAATACCTTGACCAAGATTATGTAGTCATAGATGCAGGACTTCAAACTAAGGATTCTTTATTTTATTTAAACAAATGCTATATTAACTCCTGATTTACATCATTCATTTCTGCCAGATTTTGAGTTACAATTTTTTTCCCCGTTTTTCCCCTACCCACCCTCCCAGAATAGCAATCCCACAAGATATTGCTTCCTCCATCATGCTCTCTATCATATCTTCTCCCTTACCCCCTTTGACTTTTCCATTAGAGCAAGGTGAATCTCTGTGCCCCGATGCATATACATCTTATCTCCCAGTTACATGCAAAAGAGTATTAATAATAGTGTTTATATATATTTGAAACATTTAATTTTAAGACCTCGAATTTCAGATCCATTCCCTTCTTGCCTTGTCACCCATTCCCTCTGGGAAGATAAGTAATTCATTATGTGTTGTACATGTATAGCTATGCAAAATATTACCATAGTAGATATATTGTACAAGGCTGCTTATAATTCCCTCCCACCCATCCCACCCCCCCACCTGGTCCATTCCCTACTTGATCCTGTCCCTCTTCTATAGTGGGTACATCCAACCTCCCCTCCTCCCAAGAATGCCCTCCCATCCATCATCCCTCCTCTCATACCCCTTCCCCCTATTCTGCTGCAGGTTGAGGTATCCCATTTAGTATGTATGTCATTCTCTCCCTGAACCAAATTCAATGAGAATGTGGTTTTGCCTTTTTGCCTTCCTATTCTTCCCCTCCTCTGCAGCCACTTCCCCTTGCTTCTTCTACATGAGATAGTTTACCCTACCCTGTCTCTTCCCATCTCCTCTTGCCACTTTCCTCTCTCACCTCTTAACTTCACCCCTTAGGTATCATCCCATCCCAAAAAATTCAACCTATGCCCTCTATCCATATATAACTGTAAACATATATACACACATTCACATATGTATTCATGTGACCATATATCTTCTTCCATTATTTTCATACTGAGAAAAGTGTCATCAGTCACTGTTACTGTTTTTCCATATAGGAATGTAAATAGTTCAACTTTGATAAGTTCCTTTTGATTTCTTTTCCCTGATTACCTTCTCAGGCATCTCTTGCTTCTTGTGTCTGGGTGTCAAATTTTCTATTCAATTCTGGTTTTTTTCCTCAAGAATGCTTGAAAGTCCTCTATTCCACTGAATGACCATATTTTCCCCTGAAACAAAATACTCAGTTTTGCTGGGTAGGTGACCCTTGGGTTCATTCCCAGTTCTTTTGCCCTCTGGAATATCATATTCCATGCCCTTCGATCCCTCAGTGTAGAAGCTGCCAGGTCCTGGGCTATTCTGATTGTGTTTCCATAATATTGAAATTGTTTCTTCCTGGCTGCTTGTAGTATTTTCTCCTTGATCTGGGGATTCTGGAACCTGGCTATAATATTCCTGGGAGTTTTCTTTTTGGGATCTTTTTCAGGAGGTGATTGGTGGATTCTTTCAACCTCTGTTTTGCTCTCTGGGTCTAAAACGTCAGAGCAATTTTCCTTGAGAATTTCTTGAAGGGGGATTTCTAAGTTTTTTTTTTAAACAAATGCTTTATTAACTTCTGTTTTACATCATTCATTTCCACCAGATTTTGAGTTACAATCATTTTCCCCCCATTATTCCCCTACCCAACCTCCCAGAATAGTAATCCCACAAGATATCGCTTCCTCCAATCTGCTCTCTCCCATACCTTCTCCCATACCCCCATCGACTTTTCCATTGGAGGAAGGTGAGTCTTTGCATGCCAATGCCTGCACATCTTATCTCCCTATTACAAGCAAAAGAGTATTAATAATAGTATTTATATATATTTGAAACATTTAATGTTACGACCTCAAATTTCAGATCCATTTCCTTCCTCCCTTGTCACCCATTCCCTCTTGGGAGATAAGTAATTCATTATATGTTGTACATGTCTAGCTATGCAAAACATTATCATAGTAGATATATTGTACAAGGCTGCTTATAATTCCCTCCCACTCATCCCACCCCCCACCTGGTCCATTCCCTACATGATCCTGTCCCTCTTTTATAGTAGGTACTTCCAACCTCCCCTCACCCCAAGGATGCCCTCCCATCCATCATCCCTCCTCTCTTCCCCCTTCCCCCTATCCTGCTACAGGTTGAGATATCCCATTTAGTTTGTATGTTATTTTCTCCCTGAACCAAATTCAAAGTGAATGTGGTTTTGCCTTTTTAGCCTTCCTTATTCTCCCCCTCTTTTGCAACCACTTCCCCTTGCTTCTTCTGCATGGGATAGTTTACCCTACCCTGTCTGTCCCCATCTCCTCTTGCCACTTTCCTCTCTCACCTCATAATTTCATCCCTTGAGTATTCTCCCTTCCCAACAAATTCAACTTATGTCCTCTATCCATATATAACTGTAACCATATACACACACATTCACGTGTGTATTCATATGACCACACCCCCTTCTTCCATTATTTTCATAGTGAGAAAGATATCATCAGTCACAGTTATTGCTTTTCCATATAGGAATGTAAATAGTTCAACTTTGATAAGTTCCTTTTGATTTCTTTTCCCTGATTACCTTCTCAGGCATCTCTTTCTTCTTGTGTCTGGATGTCAAATTTTCTATTCAATTCTGGTTTTTTCCTCAAGAATGCTTGAAAGTCCTCTATTCCACTGAATGACCATATTTTCCCCTGAAACAAAATACTCAGTTTTGCTGGGTAGGTGACCTGTGGGTTCATTCCCAGTTCTTTTGCCCTCTGGAATATCATATTCCATGCCCTTTGATCCCTCAGTGTAGAAGCCGCCAGGTCCTGGGCTATTCTGACTGTGTTTCCACAATATTGAAATTGTTTCTTCCTGGCTGCTTGGAGTATTTTCTCATTGATCTGGGAGTTCTGGAACCTGGCTATAATATTCCTAGGAGTTTTCTTTTTGGGATCTTTTTCAGGAGGTGATTGGTGGATTCTTTCAACCTCTATTTTGCCCTCTGGGTCTAAAACATCAGGGCAATTTTCCTTGAGACTTTCTTTAAGGATGATTTCTAGGTTCTTTCTTTGATCATGGCTTTCAGGTAGTCCAATAATTTTTAAATTATCTCTCCTGGATCTATTTTCCAGGTCAGTGGTTTTTCCCATGAGATATTTCACATTGCCTTCTATTCTTTCATTTGTTTGGATCTGCTTAACAGTATCTTGATTTCTCATAAAGTCACTAGCTTCCATTTGCTCCAGTCTAACACTGAAGGAACGAATCTCCTCAGTGAGCTTTTGAGATTCTTTTTCCATCTGGCAAATTTGACTTTTTAAGGCATTCTTCTCCTCATTGCCCTTTTGGGCCCCCTTTGTCATTTGAGTTAGTCCATTTTTTAAGGTGTTGTTTTCCTCAGTCAGGCTGTTGACCCTCATTTCATACTTTTCCTGCATCCTTCTCCTTTCTCTTTCCAATTTTTCCTCCACTTTTCTTATTTGATTTTTAAAGTCCTTCTTAAGGTCCTCTATGTCCTGTAACCCACTCATATTTTCCTTTGGGGCTTTTCGAGCAGGATTTCTGACCTCACAGTCCTCCTGTTCTATGCTTCAATCCTCTTTGCCCCCAAAATAGGAGTCTATTGTTTCATTTTTCTGTTTATTTTGTTTCCTTTGCCTTGGCATGATGCCACTTAATTACTTGACTTTTTGGCTTGTTGCCATAGTAGAAGTCTGCCACCAGACAGTGGAGCTTCTTCCTGAATGTGTGTATGTGGGGGGGGGGAGGTAATTTCTGTTTCTGGCAAGCTGGAGACCTGCTCCACGACCTCCCCCAACCCAAGACCACAATCCAGATGCAGGGAGGTTAAAGCAAGAGTGATTACCCCCCGAGACTGATCACTGGATCTCCCTACAGTTTGCAGACCAGGAGCTGGAGCTGCCACTGAAAACTGCAAGATTGTGTGTCTCCTCAGAGGCTTCCAGCCCCCAGGGCAGGAAGCCAATGTGTTCCACAAATACTGGTCCCAAAGTCCATAGGGCACTAAACTCTCACTTTGTCCTAGGCATGTCTGTTTTGACCATTCTGGAATCGCCACAGCAGCTGGTGTTCTGGGGTCCCTCCATCTGGCTGTTGGCCTGGCCGCCCTGGGGCTAAAACTGCGGGACCTGGGCTCAGCTTCCCATACGCTGCGTGCTTTGCTGCCGGCTCCAAGAGTGCTGTGCTGGCCCTTCCTCCAGGGCTGCTGGGCTGTCCTCAGCAGGAGGTTAGCTTCTCTGTTTTGTTCTGTGGGTGCTGGGGCTCCAGAAGTTGTTCAGAGTCCCCTTTTACATAGTTTGGAGGTAATCTGTGGGGTGAGAGCCCTGGAGGTGCTGTTTCTACTCTGCCATCTTGGCTCCTCCCCACTTTCTGTTATTCTTTATGAAAAAACCAGAGGTAAACAGAAAATTTGACTTTCAAATAGAAGAAGCAAAAGAAGCATGAGAAGATAAACAGGAAAAACAAATCATAAGGAACTTGGTAAAGTTGAACTATTTACATTCCTACATGAAAAAAAATGATAATTGTAACTCATGAGGCTTTTCTCAGTATGAGGATAGTTGAAGGGAATATATATTGATTCACACATATATGTATTTTTAGGAGTGTATATGTGGGTATATGTGAATGTGTGTATATGCATTCTTGTACATATAAACAGAGGGCACAGGATAAGTTGAATAGGAAGGGATGATATCTAAATATAAAATCAAGAGGTGAGAGTGGATTATAATGAGAGAAGGGGAAAGGGAGAATAGGGTAAATTATCTCATATAAAAGAGGAAAGATAAAAAAAGTACTAAAATTGAGGGGAAGAACAGGAAGGCAAAGGTAATTGGTCATCTTACTCTCATTGAATTTGGCTTAAGGCAGGAATAATATAACATAAAATAATATGACTCATTTGGACATCTTACCATACAGGAAAGTAGGGAGGAAAGGGATAAAAGGGGGCATGAAGAAGGGAGGGCAGATTGGAGATGAGGGTAGTTAGAAGCACACATTTTGAGAAGAGACAGGCTCAAAGTAGAAAACAGAATAAGTTGGAGGTGGGATAGGTTGGATGGAAATATAACTAATCTTTAACAATATAACTACTGTGGAAACATTTTGCATAACTACACATGTACAACCTATATTGACTTGCTTATCTTCCCAGGAGGGGTGGGTAAGGAGGGAAGAAGAGAAAGAATCTGAAAATCAAACTTAAAAATAAATGTTAAAATTTTTTTTTACTTGAAACTGGGAAATTAGATATATAGGCACTGGGGTATAGAAATTCATCTTGCCATACTGGAAAATTAGAGGAGGATATGGGAGAAGATATAAGGGAAAGCAGATTGGAAGAAGGAGTGTGTATTCAATATGCTTTCTATATTGGGGGATAAGGGAAAGACAGGGAGAAAACTTGTAATTCAGAATCTTGTGGAAATGAATGTTGAAAACTAAAAGTAAATTAAAAAAAAGAAACAAAGAATGATTACCCTAAAAAAATTAAAATGAAAAGAAATTACAAGCCAACAAAAATATAGAAAGAGAAAATAACACAAATCAACAGACCAATAGAGAGGGCTTCTAGTTGTCTTATCATTACATACATACATAGTTACCAGAGAGAAAATTACCAACATTTGAGTTCTCAAAGCTGGGGGGCTCAATGACTGCCCAGGGCCTCATCTGGCCAAATCACACAATTCTTTACATAAGTGAGCACCAAATCAAAACCTCACTTTGGAGTATAACTACCCTTCTTCAGGGTGAGAGGATATCACAAACTTTGTGACCTACTGCCCAATTACAAAGTAACAAAATGTGTGGGCTTTCCTGAACAAATCTCCTCCAATCAAGTTTCTCTTATTGGGCTCCAATTAAGGCCCATTAATGGGCAGGGAAGATCTTCAAATACCTCTCCATCCCCCCTCTCCCAATGCATATTTCTTTCTCACCACACATATATTCTCTATATATAATCTTTCTAACTGCTCTAATTCTTAGAAATTAAAAATAATATCTTCCCATGTAGGAGTATAAACAGTTTGACCCTATTGGACTCCTTATCTCTAATGACTATTTTTTAAAGATTTTTTTTTAACTTTTGTATTTGAAAGTCATATTTTCTTTTTGGTTCTGATTTTTTTAAATGGGGAATTCTTGAAAGTTCTCTATTTCATTAAATATCAATTTCCTCCCCCAAAGGATTACACTGAGTTTTTTTTTTTTTTTTATAAAGCAATTGGGGTTAAGTAACTTGCCCAAGGTTACAAGGCTAGGTTTTTGTTTGTGTGGGTTAAGTGCCTGAGGCCGGCTCTGAACTCAGGTCCTTCTGACTCCAGGGCCTGCAGTCTATTCACTGCGCTCCCTAGCTGCCCCTTACACTGAGTTTTGATGGGTAGTATATTTTTAGTTTTAATTTTAGCTCCTTTGGCTTCTGGAATATCATATTAGAAACTCTCTGATTCTTTTATGTAGAAGCTGCTAAATTGTGGATTATCCTGACTGTGGCTCCAAAATATTTAAATTGTTTCTTTCTGGGAACTTGAAATGTTTTATCCTTGACCTGGGAGCCTTTGAATTTGGCTTTAATATTCTTGGGAGTTTTCATTTTGGGATCTCTTTCAAGAAGTGATCAATGGATAACTTTAATTTTTTTATTTTACTTTTTGGTTCTAGGTTATCAGTGTGGTTTTGTGTGATAATTTCTTAAAAATTATACCACAACTCTTTTTCTTTTTGACCATGGCTTTCAGTCAATAATCCTCAAATTGTCTCTTCTAGATCAATTTTCCATGTCAGTTTGTTATCCAATGAGGTATTTCACGTTCTATTCTATTTTTCCCATTAGTTGATTTAATTTCATTGGTTCATTTCATTGTCTCATGGACTTTTCTTCAGTGTACCTTTTTGCTTTTTTCCATTTAACCAATTCTGGTTTTTATTGAATTCTTCTCTTTAGTGAATCTTTTTGCCCCCTTTATTGTTGGTCCAATTTTGATTTTAAAGTGTTATTTCATTAAATATTTTTGTGCCTCTTTTAACAAGTTGTTGACTTTTTTCATAATTTTCTTATATTGTTCTCATATATTTTCCCAAATTTTACTCTTTCTTATTTAATTTTTAAAATCCTTTTTCAGCTTGTCCTAAATCATTTTTTTCACCTTATTCCATTTCACCTTTTTCTTTGAGGTTTTGTATGTAACTGTTTTGATTCAGTTATCTCCTGAGGTTTTTTTTTTTTATTATTCTTCCCTATCACCATAGTAACTTTTGATTATCAGATCTTTTTTGTTGTTACTGATCACTCATTTTTCCAACAAATTTCTTGACTTTTAACTTTATTTTAAATTTTGCCTCTGCCCCCATGGTGGCGGAGTCTTTATCTCATGTTACAGGTTTTTCGTTCTGCTGTTTTCAGATGTAGTTCTGAGGGTCTAAAATATTTTGTTCTTCTTAGGAGAGATGTGGTTACTGTTCTGACCTGCTCTCTTGTCTTTAATTGACCCTAAGCACTATATTCTGATTTAGAACTATGATTGGCTATCCCCAGGCACTTGAGCCAATATGCTAGTGTTCATCTTCACCCCTGGATTGCAACCTAGAACATTTTATGAGCAGTGCAATAGGGTCCTTGACCCAGTATCAGCAAAGTTTCCCTTATAATCTCCTTCTGACCAGTTGTCCAACCCCTTGAAGGACTGTGGACTGATAACTCACAAATCTGTTGTTGCTATTGATTCATGTGCCTCCAAAGCCTACTGCAGGATTTCTAGGGCATGATGTGGGCTCCAGTGTCCACCCTCACCCAATGAGACAGATGTTTCCTGCTGACCTCAGTTCTCTCAGCGTATTGGAAATGACAACTGCTTGAGGTGATGAGGGAAAATAGACTAATAAACTGTTGGTGGAATTGTGAATTTGTATCATTCTGCAGAAAAAATTGGAACTGTGCCTGAAGAGCTAAAAAATGTGCACACCCTTTGAAATAGCAATGTCACTAGTAGGCCTATACCACAATGAGTTCAAAGAAAAAGGAAATGGATCTCTTTGTACAAATATATATATAGCAGATAGTTTTGTGCTGGTAAAGAATTAGATATCGAGGCTCATCAACTTTGGAATATCTGAAAAAGTTGTGACATATGATTTTGATGGCATACTATTGTGATTTAGAAATGATGAGGAGAGTAGTTTCAGAAAACAAACAAACAAACAAACAGGACAATATTTGTAAGAACTTATGCAAATTAAAGTGAGAATAGCCAGGAAATCATTGTGCAATAGTTACCAGCAATGTTGTCATGATGATCCGTCATGAAAGACTTGGCTACTCTGTTCTATAAAATAATCCAATAGAGTTCCAAACCACTCATGATGAAAAATAATGCAATCCACCAAACTAAAACTTCAAATTGAAGTATAACTTTATGGTTTTCTTTACTTTTCTGCTTTTCATAATACGAGTAATATTAAAATAGGTTTTGCATGATTTCACATGTATAATTGATATAATTTTGCTTTTCTTCCCAGTGTGTAGAAAAAAAGTTTGCAAGGAGGGAAGAAGAGAATCTGGAACTCAAAATTTTAATGGTTTAATTGTTTTAATTAATTAATTAATTAATTTTTAGTTTTCAACATTCATTTCCACAAAATTTTGAGTTACGCTTTTTCTCCCCATCTTTCCCGTAACCCCACCCCAAAATAGCAAGCCTACTGATTAACCCTTCCACCAATCTGTTCTCTCTTATATTGTCCCCATCACCCTCCCCTAAATTTCTAGTAGGGCAAGATGGATTTCTATACGCCAGTGCCTGGATATCTTATTTTCCAGTTGCATGTAGAAAATATTTTTTTAATATTTGTTTTTTTTTTAACTTTGAGTTCCATATTTTTCCCTTCTTCCCTCCTCACCCACCCCCCACAGGGAAGATAAGCAATTCAATACAGGTTTTACATGTATAGTTACCCAAAACATTTCCATAATTGTTATATTGTGAAAGACCAGCTATATGTCCCTCCATCCTATCCCACCCCCCACTTATTCTATTTTCTCCTTTGACCCTATTCCTTTTCTTTTTTTTTTTTAGCTTTTTTTTTTTTTTGGAGGCAATCGGTTAAGCAACTTGCCCAAGATTACACGGGCTAGGTTTTTGTTTGTGTGTGTTAAGTGTCTGAGGCTGGATCCGAACTCAGGTCCTTCTGACTCCAAGGCCAGTGCTCTACTCACTGCACCACCTAGCCACCCCGACCCTATTCCTTTTCAAAAATATTTGCTTCTAAGTACCATCTCCCACAATTTGCCTTCCCTTCTATCATCCCAACTTTTATCCCCTATTCCCCTATTTTCCTGTACAGAAAGATACCCAATTGAGTGTGTTTGCTATTCCCTCCTTTAGGCAAATTCAATGAAAGTAAGGTTGTCCTATTCCCTTTCACCTTCCTGCTCTTCCCCTCCATTGTAAACAGTTTTCTTTTGCCTCTTTTATATGATAATTTACCCTAATCTATCTCTCCCTTTCTCCTTCTCCCAATACATTTCTCTCTCAACTCTTAAATTTTGTTTTTATATACCATCCCTTCATATTCAACTCATCCTATGACCTCTGTCTGTGTATACATGAACATACATATGCCCATATTCACATATATATTTATATACAATACCCCCTCCTATACATAGATAAATTATTAACAAGGTCCAGCCTCTCCTACACACCCCTGCTAGTTCTTTACCTATTGGTTCTATTCCTTGCAAACAGTTTGTAAATCTCTATTCTCCCTTCTTTAACCTTTCCCAGTTTTCACAGAGTCCTGTACTTTTAGCCCATTCTCTCACCAGGGAGGAATAAGGTAAATCCTCCCATGCTGGGATATGTATTTCTCTCCCTAAAGCCATTTTACCTCCAAATAGAAGTCTGATATTTTATGATACTATCCTCTTCACCAAATGTTAGGTAAATGTGATATTCACAGTGCCTATGGTGGCTATGATTATGCCAGCATAATTCTGAACCAAAAAATATAGCAAACTCTCCACATGGAAGACAGAATTAAAATATTTATGCCTGCACTGAAGGGGCTTGGGCTGAACTTGAGGGTATGGGAATGATGAGACATGAGCCAGGTGGGAAGCTGTCTAGGCAGTCTGTTTATTTTTTCTGAGGGTAAGGGCTTATATATTAATAGCAAAAGTGATTACCTCTGGTATTCTCCCTCCTAGTACTTTATTCCATTGTGTATATGATGACTTCTTGTAATCACTTCTCAGTAATAACTTATCACCTTATGTGGAAAAGCAGAGAGAAACTTCTGGAAGAGAAAACTCAGATGGAAAAAGATCACTGATTTATTAAGACAATTTACCCAAAGGATGAGAGAATTGTTAGTTTCTTCGATGGTGAGAATCAGTGATGAATGGGCTAGAGAGGTATTGATAGATAATTAGATTGCTTGAAATTTACAGGTATTAGTCAAAATTCTTTTGTATAGCAAGCTTTTAGGGATGACCATATGCAAGGAGGTAACCATGAGATTAATCTGTTAGCTTTAGATGTGGAAAGACACAACAGATAATATCCTACAGACTCTATGTCATCTACTGAAGATAGACCCTGCTACTTGCTTAGAGACTATATGAGAAAGTTAAAGAAAGAGGTTAATGATGACTGAAATTATGATGGGAGATACAAATGTGTATCAAGATACCCCCTTAGCAGTTTCTCATAGAAATATCATAGTGAAGATAACTCTTCCTGTTTATAAGCATCTAATTCTGACTCTACTAATTGCAGAGATAGGACACCCTCTTTTGGAAGTGCTGGATAAGATTCTACAGTTAAATGACTTAGAGGAATGGGAAAAAAGATAAATTTCCTAGACTGAGAAGAGTAAATAGCCACTGGATTCAACATCAGAATAGGTTAACAAGGGAAGGATTGTCTAGTGCTCTATTAAGGGCAGGTGTAGATTTTGGAAGAATAGATGGCATTTCAACTAACGGACTATGTAAAATGTAACACGAAAAGGGACTCAATATTAAAACAAATACTATCCAGGCTCCAGCTCAGATTCAAGAAAGTATACCTCTTGCCAGAATTATCATGACCAAACTGCAAATTAGAATATAGCAAAAATAATGAATAAGGCTATGATAGTGGTTCATGGACCCCAGAAGCATGGCTGCCCCTTTATCTACCCTTCTTCTGCTTATTGTCTCCTTGTTTCTTTATGGCTTTTTGTCTGTTAAACTTGTTTGCTGCATTTGTTTCCTGCAAGTTTAGTACCCTCCACCTGCAGATGCCTGATAGCTTAAGCCAGATGTCACTCTCTGCCTGTGAATGTGATGTGCCATCCCTGGGCCTGCCATTAACTATGCTTTGAATGCCAGGTAAAGAATTGACCTGTTGAATGGGACCTTGTAAAGCAGGGATAGGTCTATGTCCAATTTTAGCAGGAAGTAGCTATGGAAGAAGAGGCCTTTGCCTTTTACCACAAAATTTTGGGTCCTATTCATTCAAAGAGGGAAAGATGGGGTGCTTGTGCTCAAGCCCCAACAAAAAATGTGCTTATTTTGTGTTATCCCTGCTATATTATTGTACAGTTCTGTGGATACCAGTTGCCCCATTGACCTATGTAATGGATATGAAAGACCTTGGCTGAATGTAATGTTGATGTAAATGTGAAGATCTTTCCCCTTCATTAATAGGTCCATATGACCTTCTTAAGTCACATGGAAACCCAAGACACTTGAGCCTGTGGTGGGAGGAACTTGCTGAATGGGTGGAGCAAGAAGGATAGAACAGATCCCTGGAAGTTGATAAGAGTAGTTAGAGCTGAGGGACAGAGAGGAAACAGGCAGTGAGTTGTGAGTATTTGTTTATGGGAAGCCCTAGCAGGAGGAAGGCTTGGTGATGGTGGTGTCCTCTGCATTGTTATTGTGTATAAATTTCTTTGTTGCTATGATGGATTTGTCTTTCTGGTGTTGTGATTCTTCTTTCTGGTGTTTGAATAGATATTTTAGTTCTGTCTTCCATAAATATACCCTTGTATGTATATGGCATATGCATATATAAAATATGAACATATATATATAAGACATATAGGCACATGTATATGCATATGTGCATGCACATGTGTGTGTGTGTGTGTGTGTGTGTGTGTGTGTGTGTGTGTGTAGTCAAGCAAGACATCGACCCATTTGCTATGTCTCAGAATGCATGTCTTTTTACACTTTCTCTAAAATAGAGGTTTGGAAGTTTCAATCTTCAACAGATATTATGTTTAGACCAATATCTTTCACTTCATACTATAATGAAATCCAACTGTATGCATGATCTAAATAAGAAAGGCCACATTATGAGATAATAACTGTACAAGAAATCATCTTATACAAAATATCATCTTCTTCTTTAATTTGTCTAACCTTTGAAATTTATGTGTTTTCCCTCATCCTCTCAGAAGTATCAAGTAAACACAAAAACTTATTTTCAATATTTTAGATATATCCATCATGTACCTTTACTAGATAGTAAGTCCCAAAAGGTAGGTGTATGTCTCAACTAAACTTTTTATATCATCTGGAGTTTGGTAATCTTAGTAGGTATGATTCTTATTCAAAGATGAATGTGCATTTTTTCTCTGACTGAAGATATTAGTTATCCATGAAGTAAGTCTCATTTCCCATAAAAGAAAGACAATCACTCAACAGCTATATTACTAAACACCTTTTATGGGTAAGATGCTGTCCTATTTGTAATCTGTGTTAATACAAAAATTTTAACTTTTTAGCATTCCAAATTTTTTATGAGCCTTATGACTGCTCAAATTATTTTTTGGTCCTTGCCATTACCTCTTACATCTCCACCCTTCATTTTCCCTTCATTCCCAAGCCACCATCCTTGCACAGGCTGTAATCAAGGTGAATAAGGAGAATTCTACACTGTACTCCAAATTCAAATCTCTTGACTCTTATCATTTAAGACCGGATGAACCCCAATTTTGGATCACAAGGATCTCTCACTATTGCTCACTCTTACATGTTGCTGAATGGAACTGAAGAAATTCACAAAACTGGTGATTAACAATATTCTACATTTATATAACACAATCTCAGCATGCCCCTCACTACATCAAGGAATTCTCTTAAAAATTTCCAGATAGATTCACTATTTTACTCACCATAAAGTCTATCCCAGTCCTTCTAACAACTCAACAGGTGACTCAAACAGAGCACTTTCTAACAGTTTTCTCTTCTGAATATCTAACTTCATATTTCACTGAATAAAGAGGTAATGCTCTAAGAGCTCCTTCCTTCTTCATTGCACATCATTCAGATTACATCCATTATCTTCTCCTCCCTCAACTTTTATTAAAATATAGCCCTATTTCTTGCCTAGATGAATTCTTTTGCATTCATTTGTGATTCCTTCTTCTCCTCTCTCAAACAGATTGCCTCCACTCTGTCCCCAATTATCTCTAATCTTCAACCCCTTCTTTTATAGACACTACTTTACTTTTCTAAAAACAATTCCAATTAAATGTAAAAATAACACTCATTTTTAAAGTGTTGAGCCTCAAATTCTCTCACTCTATCCCAACCATTCCTTAAGAGTCTAGCCAATGTTCAGATTCCTTAGAGTCTACCCAATATGGCAGATCTTTAATAATCTTTGTTTTTCTTTGGCTGAAAGAAAGTGGGGGTCAAATTCATTCGAAACTGGATTTTGAAATTTGAAATAGGACCTGTGTGTCACTATTTTGGGATCCCAACATCCCTAATCCTCAATATGGGTGCCTAAGTAGATGTAGTAATTTGCCCAAGGTCACAGAGGTGGTAAATAGTAGAGCCTGAATTCAAATATGGGTCATTTGGCTCAAAAATCACTGCTTTTTCCACTGCACCAAATTGCTTCTCTAATATACAAAAGTGAAAAACAGTATGATCACTAAAGTCAAAGAAATTACAATTTAGTTGGTAGTATGGGGCATGTCAAAGACTGTCCCACTTGGGGGTTTACAAAACTAATGCCTGACACATAGTAGGCACCTAAAATGCTAATTGAATGATTGACTCTTGAAAATACAATGTAGAGTGTGAAAGTGCATATGCATATCCACTATTTTTGACATGCGCTGAAAGTTATTAGCCAAATCAGTCAAGTTCTGTTTCCCAATTTAAGTGGAATGTTGAGTACCCTCCGGGTGATTTATTAATATTAAATTCAACAGCAGCAATAATATGGTACTAATATAAATACCCAAATGTTCTTCAATTATGTGTATATTTTAAACCCCTAACCTAGTGTTAATCTAGGTTAAATCAAAATCCTATGATTTTTGAAATGTGCCAACTATGGTTTGCCTCCACATCTGTCCCCAATTATCTCTAATCTTCAACCCCTTCTTTTATAGACACTACTTTACTTTTCTAAAAACAATTCCAATTAAATGTAATTTGTGGTTCCAACTATGATTAATTTTTAAAGGGTCAACAATTGAAAAGGAGAGATTGTACAGTCCAGCAGAAGGCTGTCTATTGGTATGAAAATGTCAACTGCTTAGGTTGCTCAACAAACTTGTTTCCTTAGATATGAGTATTGATAGGCTGACATGTGTATGTATATGTGTGTGTATATATATATATATATATGTATAATATACACATATATACATGTATATGTAAATAATCTTCAATTTCTGTAAAAATGCTGTCTATACAATAATGTTCGTAGAGAAATATAAATATAAAAGGGGTGGACTGGATATGGTATAAGCTGTTCCACATAACAAAATTACCATATCATTGTCTAGTCATAAGTTTAGGGATGATAGGAGAAGAAACTAATTGAGCATCTAACTGCTATGCTTTTATTACCTAGATTACTATAAATATCTATAACAATAGTTCCTGGTTTTGAACACTGCATCCTCTGAAAAATACTGCTTATGTCAATAAACAGTTGAAGCCCTTTCCCCAAGGGGATCCTATTTACATGTTAGCTTTTGGGTTATATGAAACATAAAATAATAAAACACTGGTCCTGGCGGGGACCTTGAGATTGTGAGTCCAATAGTTTTGTCTTATAGATGAGATGCAGTGAGGAAAAACGACTTGTCTTAAGTTTGATATTGTCAAAAGTTATTAAATGGTCCCTTTCCTGCTTTTTGACATCAACAAAAAAGCTGAGAATAATATACTGCCAAAATCCTCTTGACAGAATCATGTATCCTAAGAAAAAGAGTTAGAATTTCAAAAATAGTATGCAAAATAGTCTCAAGTGATTTGTCACACAGTCCTAACTGGCAGATTAGGGAAGATTCTGGAAGTAGCCATCATTGTGCATACACTATAGTGTGACATTTATAGTTAGGAGGAGGGTGGCCAGAAGCCATCAATACTATGCCCTACTGGAATCTAATTGTTAATTTAGCGGCAGATAAAGTGAAATAAGGAATGGTCCATCTTGCCTAGGAAATCACTAAAATTATTGGATGTTAGGTGTGGGATGTGTGATTACAAACTAGAACAGGTGTCCATTTCGTACAGGTTATAGCCATTACCCTATGAAGTCCAACAGACTGAATTTTTGGATCCTTCAACATAGAGGCGATTCAGATGTTCACATATCAACTGCTCATTGAGGCAGAGATGACAACTGGAGACTTCCAAAGTCATCAGAGAGATGTAGGCAAAGAACTCTGGCTCCCCTCATCCTGACACTAACTTACTTAAACATATGCTCCCTGGGGAAAATAGCAGGCATGAATATTTTCTGCCTGAAACAAAAAAGAAGTGGCTCCAACTCTTTATACCAGCAATGCTGTGAAAATAATCTAGTATTTATAGAGTGCAACATACAGTTCTTCTCACCCAGCCATATCCTTTCAGCCAATTGACTCTATTTTAGAGTCTTAGACATCACTAAAAATGTCATACGTTTTAAGTCTACCATAACTATGATTGCAAAAAAAAAATAACAGAAGTTTAATTTTATTTAATTTAAAATATATGTTTAATAATTAAATAAAGGGGAAATACAAGGTAAGGCAGATGTACGAATATTTTCCACTGTAGTTTTACTTTACTTTTCTTCTAGAAAAGATCCAACAGATGTGCCACGTAAACTAAATTTATTTTTGTGGCCATTTTGATTGTACTCATCATGAATATAGTAAGGAAAGAAATCCATGTGTCCCATATTTCATATAGTTTCTGGTCACATGACAAAATAAAAGCTGCCAATCTTTTGTTTGTCTCAATATGATGGATCTGTACACCATCATTCCATTTTGCTTCAGCCTTTTTGTCCTTTACTCTTTAAATGAAATCATGAATCTTTATAGATTCATTGATAGCAATGAATATCTTAATGAAATTGCTACTTTCATTGTCCCAAAATTCTATTGTAAACTGAATCTATACAAATAAACTAATGGTAAACAATTATTGAGCTGCTAGTGGCCAATCAAAGCTATTTCGTCTAGTTCCCACTCTCTAACATCTTTGTCAGCAAATAGATAACTATAAGAGGCACTATTATGTCCATGAAGATGAAAGAACTTGCCCAAATTTGAAGTTATCAAAAGTTGTAATATTCATGATCAAAGTTATTGTCATGAAAAGATTAAGAGAAATCTCAATCTAATTTGAAATAGTTCTGTAATGGCAATAACTAATGTTACATGGTTAAAAAAATAAACATCCTATATACACTAAAATATTTATAGCACCATTTTTTGTGGTAGCTAAGAACCTGAAACAAAACAGATGCTCATTGATTGGAGAATGGCTAAACAAATTGTGGTACATGAATGTAATGGAATATTACTGTGCTGTAAGAAACAAGGAATATGACAAATAGAGAGCATATTGAGAAGCAGACTTAAATGAACTGAAGTAAAGATATCCAAGAAAATGATATATACAATCATTGCAGCAGTATAAATGGATAGAATCACCACCACAACCAAAACAAAAATATGAATGAATATAAAAGAAATATGAAAAACAATTCCCCCCTCTACTTTGCTTGGTAGTGAGGGGCCATAGATATAGAACACTGCATATATTGTCAGATTTTTTCAATGAATTAGTATTTTGCTGATTTTTTAAAATTCATCTTTGTTTGTTTCTCTTTGTCTTTTAAAAAATAATCTTTGTTATATGAGATAGTTCTCTGGGAATAGGAAAAGAGAGTGAAATGAGGGGAAATTTTACTTTTGTAATAAAAAAACCTATTAGTAAATATTTTAAAATAATAAATATTTATGGAGGAGGCAGCATATTGTGGTAGGAAATGCAGTGGATTTGTAGTTATAACATGGGTTTATATTCTAGCTCTATTATTTGTTACTGTATGACTTTGAATAAATTACTTAGCCTTTCTGCGTGTTCATTTTTTCATTTTATTGATTTGCCCATGGTTATACACATAATCAGTATCAGCAAGATAATCAGTATCAGAGATAGCATTTAGTTTCAGGTTTTTCCAACTTCAAGTCCAGTACTCTATCCTCAGTACCACATATATTATTACCTAGAGAGTAAAGAAAAAAGTGTTTCATCTTCATGTATTTAATTCTAAATGTTCCAGTGTAGTCAACCACAATCTGAATTAGAAAAACGCAAGTGTAACATATCATCACATATCTTTCAAGGTTGTTGTTGTTAAGGCAGTGATTAGCAAATTTTAAAGTCCTTTTGAAATGTAAGCTATTGCTAGAAGAATAAAGATAAAAATAATGGAGATCTGTTAGGGGAAAAAATCCCAAGAATTTCTTAGCTCTATTACATGAAAATATCCCAGAGACAAAGAATGTGGATTATTAACTCCTCAGTGAGGCAATGACTGTGACAAAAGAATTAGTTATGACTTGAATTTAATCTTGAATATGTGAGTACCAGACTTGGATCTTGACTGCTATAGTTGCCAGAAAAAAAAAAAAAAGAACTGTCTTCTTCTGAATGAAGTGATTGTCATTTCTTTTCTATCCAATAATGGGATTAACACAGGCTTTCAGAAGAATTAAAATAAATACTAGCCTGCATTTTTTTAGCAATCATTCATAATGCTTACTTGATTTATTGAGATGATGCCCCTTTTGTAAGTATTTCAATAATTTCCAATCCAATGCAATTCTAGTGCATGGTTTTCCTTAGATTTCCATTAAAAAACCAAAACAACATGCTAAGGAACTGCCTTTGGTTCTTTTTCTCATTTTGTGGATACCAGCACATCACGCAAGCTGTCCATATGCTATTTTTCACTCTTATAACATGAGAGTTTGCTTGTCCGAACATTCATATCCTCTCCTATGTCTTTCTGCCACTTTTCAAGCAGTTGGTATTTCATTTGAAGTTATTTCCATATACAGTATTTTTGCTTTGCCTTTGGTCATCTACACTTTTTTTTTTCCTTTTGAGAATATATATTTCCAGTTTCCAGCATGACAACAGTCCATAAAGTGAAAATAAATTAAGTATGGTTTTCCATAGGAGATATATGAATGAAAGTGGAGTAAGCCGTGAGTTACAAATCTGTTTGGGAATGTATGAAATCCAGAACTGGTACATGTATGGCCTTGAGCAAGGCCATTTGTTCTCTGTTTCTTTATTTGTAAAATTAGCTCCTGGGATTACATAACTTCTAAGATTCTTCTCAGCTATAAGACCAATCCTAGTTATAATATTATGATCACATGATCATATATTTCTATAAGCAACAATACAATAATATCATTGCTAAAAGATTGGGGTTTTGTGCAAGAATGCATTTTGGAATCCCTGAAAGTACTGCATGGTTTCTCAATTATAATTTAGCCTAATCTAAACTGTCCACGATTTATGTACCAACAAATTTAAGCACTATGAATTATTTCTGGTCTCACTATATATTACTCCCCATCCCTGATTCTATAGTCCAGAAAATTGTCCCTTCCTATATTTTCCTCATTACACTACAAATTCCACCTCTGTACTGCCTCTCTCACTATTACCCATTTGTGAAATGAATTCAATCTTCATTTTCATAAAAAAAAAATCTGTCTCTTCCTTCAAGACACAGTTCAAGTACCACCTTCCCTGAAATACTATCAACTACTAGGTCTGTCTCTGATAACCACCTTATATTTAATTATCTTATCTTTATTAAGAATGAAACTACTGCTACTATTACTACTAACAGTACTACTACTAATACCACCACCATTGATACACTCCTTTAAGATTTTCAAATTGCTTTACAAATGTTATCTTATCCCCATAACAACCCTGTTATATAGATGCTATTATTATCCCTGTTTTGCAGATTAAGAAACTAGGGGAGATAAAAGACTTATTGAATTGCTAAGTTACACATCCAATAAGTGTCTGAGGCTGGATTTGAACTCAGGTCTTCCTGATTCTACACATTTGACTGCATAATTTGAAGTGTTTAACTAGAGAGTCAACATGTTATAGGGGACAAAAATCTGACCCAGAAGTCATAAAAAATTTGTTTTCAAATGTCTGTCTTGTAAACATTCTGTCATTTCACCATGAGCAAATAATTTAACTGTCAATGCCCTTAATTCCTTTCTGAAACTATAAATTGCAGAGAAGTAGCTTATCTGTGCTGAGGAACCAGGGTTTCCTCAATCAAAAATTTCCTATAATGAAATTACAGATAGGTCAGATATGCATATATGTATATATGTATGTATATGTGTATATATATATGCATACATGTGTGTATGTATACGTGTATGTATTATGTACCCACTAACCACTACACCTTATGGCTTTTATGCATGTGTGTATATGTATGTATGTTATCTATTTATCTATCTACACACATATGCATGAATACACAGATATATAACTCCTTTAAATAAATGTAAACTCCTTGTTTGTCTCTTTGTGTCCCCAGTTCCTAGCATATATTAACTGCTTGATACATTTTTGCTAGCTGGTTGGCTGATTGGTTAATTGATTTCTTTTTCATCCAGTTTTTTCCCCAATGAGTATGACTAAATTAATCTCTTCTGAGAGTCTATGGATCTGATTGAGGAAAAACTATGTCTTCAGGAAAACAAGAAATTCTGGAAAACCTGATCATGAATAGTTAATCCTTTATTATTATTATTACTTGGATGCTGTGCACCATACCTCTGTGCCATACACATGAACACCTTTAGTGAGAATGTATCCCTGTTGTCAAAATCAGTTAAATTAATACCATATTTATATGTCATAGGACATATATCAAAATCTATTTGAGCATGCTACATAGGTTTAGGTTGATAGAACTATTGGAATATAATAATTTTTTAAAATGTATTAGCGAAATTCAAGAAGCAATGCATTTTATTAACTTGGATAAAATTTGCCATTAGATGGCACAAATAATAGCATCGGAGATATATCAAAAAGTTTTAAAAAAGAATGAAATAAAAGGTTATGATGAATATTTCAAGCACATAATAATAGAAGCTCTCTCTCCTTCTCTCTCTCTCTTTCTCTCCACACACATATTACACACACACACATGCACACACACAGATACACAATCTGTCTCTCTCTCTCTCTCTCTCTCTCTCTCTCTCTCTCTTTATTTCTTTGCTCTATATGTGTTTCTCTCTGTAGTGTTTGTAATGTTGTAAGGCATGTATATAATATACAGTATAATATATGTATTATGTATGTAATATAGAATAAAATAATGTATTACATTGGTGTTTCTAAGTCAGGCTAAGGTTGACTACTTTAACATCTAAATTAAATATATGAAGATGAAACACTTTTTTCTTTCACTCTAGGTAATAATATGATACAGAGATAGTGTACCAAACCTGAAGATGGAAAATCTCTCTCTCTCTCTCTCTCTCTCTCTCTCTCTCTCTCTCTCTCTCTCTCTCTCTCTCTCTCTCTTTCTGTCTCTGTCTTTCTCTGTCCTAAAGGCCTCACATGTTCTTTCCTATGACTGAAGTCACTCTCCTAATGTCTGCCAGGTCATTGCATCAGTTCTTATAAATGAATGAGAGACCATTCATCTGTGTTGACCTCAGGCATTTTGATGATCATTGCCCACTATTTTGTATAGAAAAGTAAGTGGGAGAATGGGATATACCAGGACAGCACGTACATAAAAAACTTTATTCAAACTCAAAATAAAGTCTTTTCAACATTTACTTATCTTCCCCTAACACCTATCCTCCATGCTTCAGGGAAGTTTTCCTGAATTCTCTGGCTTCCTTCATGTCTTGATTAGAATTTCTTAGGGCACTGAATCTGTAATTTGAACATACTGCTGTCAGACTAACTTAGGACTATTCAGTTCATGAAGGAGCTTTTTTCCTTGAGGTATCAAGTCTCTCAAGGTCATCCATAGAGTAATTGTGACATTTTAACTTGGCTTTGGACAACTAAAAATGAAGGATTTGAATAAAGATTTTGGAGATATTAAGGTTAGTGTTTTAACACACCACAGAGATAATTCCAGTTCAGTACTGAAAGTGTTTCTATATTTATTTTCTTGTTCAATTGATTTAGAAAATGAATTGGTTCAGTTCTAATTTAAACTAACTCAATAAGGATTTTTGAAAAGCAAAACATTTGGTCAATTCCACAATTTAGACAATGAATATCTAGATTCAGTTTTTGCTTAATGATCAAATTTAAGTTCCTGCTAAAAACAAGCCCACCCAAATGTATGAACTCAAAATGCAACAGTCAAACAACAGAGATACTGAAGAGGAAGAAACACATTGAATGAAAAGTGAATCCTTTATCCGGTTTTTATAGATCCCTTGGTTTTCCTCATATGTATTCAACATGTAATGATTTCTATTAGTAAGTTGTCCTGTCTTCCAATGTGATAAAGTGATAGAACACTTCCAGATAGCAATGATGATAACTAAGTGACTAAGTTATCTTTCAATATTTTAGCTTAGTATCTTGAAATTTCTCCCCCCTCTTTAAAAAACAAAACAAAACAATTCTGTCATTAAGAATAAGTTGAGGCAGGGGGTGGCTAGGTGGCGCAGTGAATAGAGTGCCAGCCCTGGAGTCAGAAGGACCTGAGTTTGGATCCGGCCTCAGACATTTAACACACAAACAAAAACCAAGCAGTATGACCTTGGGCTAGTTACTTAACCCCAATTGCCATCCAAAAAAAGCAAAAAAAAAAAAAGTTGAGGCAAAGTGCAAACAAATCTTTGTCTTTTATTTTAATTTCCCCTTATTTATGATGATTTGTTGGTGGTAGTGATGATGTGGTGTGGTGTTGGGTGTGTGTGTGTGTGTGTGTGTGTGTGTGTGTGTGTGTTTGTAGGAGGTAGAAGACAGTATTACAATATCACTAACTTCCATATTAACATATATAGACATTTTCATTTTTTTTACAAAACCATGTTTAAAGTTATTTTTTTTTTTTTGCCTTTTGGAGGGCAATTGGGGTTAAGTAACTTGCCCAAGGTCACATGGCTAGGTTTTTGTTTGTGTGTGCGTTAAGTGTCTGAGTCTGGATACGAACTCAGGTCCTTCTGACTCCAGGGCCGACGCTCTACTCACTGAGCCACCTAGCCGCCCCTAAAGTTATTTTTATTAATAAAATAGGTGAGAATAATGGTCCTAGAAGAATCTCCTAACTTAGCTGTTAAGATGGTTGATTAGATTTTCAAGTAGTTTCAGACCTATGTATTCTAAGTTCTATATCAAAGCAATCTAGCAAACCATCTATCAGAATTCATTCAGCACCTTCTTTGTGGCAGACATTGCTAGTCCCAGGCAGAGGTAACACATGGAAAGAAAAAAGAAATCTCCTCCCCTCCCCTGCCCTCCTCTCTCCTGTCCTCCCCTCCACTTCTCCTTTCCCTCCCCTCCTCCCTCCTCTCCTTCTGCTCCCTTCCTCTCTCTCTCTCTCTCTCTCTCTCTGTCTCTCTCTGTCTCTGTCTCTGTCTCTCTCCATCTCTCCCTGTCTCTCTGTCTCTCTCTGATTCAATGCACCCCCCCACCAACCCTTACTTTCCCTTGGGGAAGACAACAAATGTTTATATAAACATATGCAGCATAAATATAAAGTAAATACAAATATACACTGTTACAAAATGGAAGGTGATTTGGGAGGGAAAACTAGCAACTGGCATATTAAGAAAAAGCTACTGGAGATGAAGATGATTAAGATACATCTTAAAGGAAGAGAGGGACAGTTTAAGGGTTTAAAAATTAAATAGATGATTTTATATCTTATCTTTGAGGCAAGAGCTAATTGAGTGGTAGAGTCATGATCAGATCAGCACTTAAGCAAAACTATTTTAACCGAGTGCATACAATGGGCTGGAATAGTGAGAGATTTGGGGTAAGGGAACCAATTGGGAGATTATTGCAATAACCTATATGAAAAGTGAAGAGTGCCTGAATTAAGGTGGTATCTGTTAGCAGAGAGAACATGACAGATGTAAAATATGGAGGTAGAAAAGGAAAGATTTATCAACTGATTTGATATACGTGTAAAGAAAGAGTGAGGAGTCCAAGATAGCCCAGAGGCTATGAACCTGAGACACTGAAAAGATTTTAATCTCTTATGTAGAATTAGGGGAATTTTGAAGACAGTGAAGTTTTTGGGGTTTTTTTGTGTTTTGTTTTTTGTGGGGGGTTATATCAATTTTAAACATGTTTAATTGGAGATTACTCAGGATCATCTAGTTTGAAATACCCAATAGGAAACTGGAAATGAGAGAATAAAGCTATCACCTATCTATCCACCCATCTATTATCTATATATGTATGTACATATGTATGTCTCACTATCATATAATTATCTTTATGTATCCATGAATCACCCATATAGAGATGATTAAATATAAATAAATGCAAACGTTATTGAAGAGAGAATATAGAGAGAAAAGATGGCCCAGGATAGAATATTGGGGGTAAATTCATAGTTAGGGATGTACGATAGAGGTTGATCCCATAAAGGAGACTGAGAAAACATGCAGGAGGAGAACCAGGACTGGAGTATCATGAAAAAGCATAGAAAGAAGAGTGTTCAAAAAAAAAAAAAAGCAATATCAACAATGTTAGTCTGGAGCAACGTTTTCAGTTTTACCACTAACGTCAAATGATATTCTCTTACATTCTAATTAAATGGTTGTGTATTAAAAACTGTACTTCTCTTGATAAAAACTGAATAAACTAATTCAGCCACATGGCCCTAATTGTTTTTGTGACAAACTATAAACAAGTGGTCCCAAAAATAATCCCAAGACGATGGAGCCAAGATGGTGGAGTAGAAAAAGCATGTACAAGGCACTCTCCCCCCAGATCACCTCCAAACTTTGTAAAAGGGGACTCTGAACAACTTCTGGAGCCCCAGCACCCACAAAACAACACAGAGAAGCTAACTTCCCACTGAAGACAGCCCAACAGCCCTGCAGGAAAGACCAGCCCAGTGCTCTGGGAGCTGGCAATGTAGTGTGCAGTGCAGGGAGAGCTGAGCCCTGGTCCACGTGAGGTGTGGTTTTAGCACCAGGGTGGCCGGGCCAGCAGCCAGCTGGAGGGACCCCAGAACACCAGCAGCTGTGGTGATTCCAGAATTATCAACACAGACATGCCTAGGACAAAGTGAGAGTTTAGTCCCTATGGACTTTGGGACCGGTATTTGGGGAACGTGTAGGCTTCCTCCCCTGGGGGCTAGAAGCCTCTGAGGACACATGCCATTTTGTAATTTTCAGTGGCAGCTCCAGCTCCTGGCCTTCAAACCGTAGGGAGATGCAACAATCACTATTGGGGTCAATCACTCTTGCTTTAACCTCCCTGGATCTGGATTGTAGTCTGGGGTGGAGGTAGTGGGGGGGGGTAGCCAGCTTGCCAGAAACGGAAGTTGTCCCCCCACACATTCAGGACAGATGCTCCCCTGTCTGGTAGGAGTCCTACTGTGGCAACAAGCACAAAAGTCAAGTAATTAAGTGGCAACATGCCAAGGCAAAGGAAACAAATTAAACAGAAAAATGCAACATTAGACTCCTATTTTGGGGGCAAAGAGGATCGAAGCACAGAACAGGAGGAGGACTGTGAGGTCAGAAATCCTTCTCCAAAAGCCCCAAATGAAAATATGAGCGGGTTACAGGCCATAGAGGACCTTAAGAAGGACTATAAAAATCAAATAAGAGAAGTGGAGGAAAAATTGGGAAAAGAAATTAGAAGGATGCAGGAAAAGTATGAAATGAGGTTCAATAGCCTGACTGAGGGAAAACTCCACCTTAAAAAATAGACTAACTCAAATGGCAAAGGAGGCCCAAAAGGGCAATGAGGAGAAGAATGCCTTAAAAAGTCGAATTTTCCAGATGGAAAAAGAATCTCAAAAGCTCACTAAGGAGATTCATTCCTTCAGAGTTAGACTGGAGCAAATGGAAGCTAATGACTTCATGAGAAATCAAGATGCTGTTAAGCAGATCCAAACAAATGAAAGAATAGAAGGCAATGTGAAATATCTCATGGGAAAAACCACTGACCTGGAAAATAGATCCAGGAGAGATAATTTAAAAATTATTGGACTACCTGAAAGCCATGATCAAAGAAAGAACTTAGAAGTCACCCTTCAAGAAATTCTCAAGGAAAATTGCCCCAATGTTTTAGATCCAGAGGGCAAAATAGAGGTTGAAAGAATCCCCTGATCACCTCCTGAAAAAGATCCGAAAAAGAAAACTCCCAGGAATATTATAGTCAGGTTCCAGAATCACTAGATCAAGGAGAAAATACTACAAGCAGCCAGGAAGAAAAAAAATTCAATATTGTGGAAACACAATCAGAATAGCCCAGGACCTGGCAGCTTCTACACTGAGGGAATGAGGGGCATGGAATATGATATTCCAGAAGGCAAAAGAGCTGGGACTGAACCCAAGGGTCACCTACCCAGCAAACGTGAGTATTTTCTTTCAGGGGAAAATATGGTCATTCAGTGGAATAGAGGACTTTCAAGCATTCTTGAGTAAAAAAACCAGAGTTGAGCAGAAAATTTGACATCCAGACACAAGAAGGAAGAGATGGCTGATCTAGGGAAAGAAATCAAAAGGAACTTATCAAAGTTGACCTATTTACATTCCTACATGGAAAAACAATAACTGTGACTGATGAAACCTCTCTCAGTATGAAAATAATGGAAGAAGGGTGTATGGTCATTTGAATACATATGTGAATGTGTGTATATATGTTTACAGTTATACATGGATAGAGGGCATAGGTTGAATTTGTTGGGAAGGGATGATACCTAAGGGGTGAAATTATGAGGTGAGAGAGGAAAGTGGCAAGAGGAGATGGGGAGAGACAGGGTAGGGTAAACTATCTCATGTAGAAGAAGCAAGGGGTGGTGACTGCAGGGGACAGGAAGAATAGGAAGGCAAAAAGGCAAAACCACATTCTCATTGAATTTGGTTCAGGAAGAGAATGACATACATACCAAATGGGATATCTAAACCTGCAGCAGAATAGGGGGAAGGGGGAAGAGAGGAGGGATGATGGATGGGAGGGCATTCTTGGGGGGAGGGGAGGTTGGATGTACCCAGTATAGAAGAGGGACAGGATCAAGTAGGGAATCTATCAGCTCGGGCGTGGGATGGGTGGGAGGGAATTATAAGCAGCCTTGTACAATATATCTACTACGGTAATGTTTTGCATAGCTAGACATGTACAACATATACTGAATTATTTATCTTCCCAGAGGGTGTGGGTGACAATCGAGGAAGGGAATGGATCTGAAATTCGAGGTCTTAAAACTAAATGTTTCAAATATATAAATATACTATAATTAATACTTTTTTCCTTGTATTTGGGAGATAAGATGTTCAGGCATTGGGGCACAGAGATTCACCTTGCTCTAATGGAAAATTTGAAGGGGGTATGGGAGAAGATATGGGAGAGAGCAGAATGGAGGAAGCGATATCTTGTGGGACTGCTATTCTGGGATGGTGGGTAGGGGAAAAACATGGGAAAAAAATTGTAACTCAAAATCTGGTGGAAATGAATGATGTAAAACAGCAGTTAATAAAGCATTTGTTTAAAAAAGTAATCGAAAGATAATTTATATGAAGTAATATTTTGCACTTGCATGACTAGTTGTCTTATTTGAATTTGTTTTGCAAGAGCTGATGCATGTGTCTTTACACATATATATGCATGTTTATATATGAACATATAGTATATATAATATAGGTATGTGTATTGTGTGCATATATGCATATTTATATTTCTCTGTGTGTGCATATATGTGTGTTCTGTTGGCTTATTTTGAGGAGTTAGGAGCCTTATTGTGGCAACTATGAAAACATGGAAAGAAAATTAACCCAAGCAACCTGTGACCTAGTTCATCCTATAACATTGGGTTTATCTTGATCATACATTTATTCCATATGATCCTCAGTTTCCTCATTGGCAAAGTGACAAACTTTAAGTTTCCTTTTAGCTCCAGATTTTATAATTGTTTCTATTGCCACAGTTTAGGGACCATAATATATAAAGAAGCAGTTGGTAATAGTGGAAAGCGTGCTAGGCTTGGTCCAGGAAGACCAGCGACTGAAAGGTGCCCTGGCAACTGGTTATAAAGGGATTATAGAGACTCCGAGTGCTAGCCTTAGACAGAGAATAAGATGATGTTTAGCAACTCCATTGCCTTTAGCCACATTTGGGACATAGTTCAAAGGCAGAAAAGAACATGTTCAGTAAAGAGAAATCAGGAGCCCCGAGGGACAAATTTTTGGCAACTCCATTGCCAAATATTCACTTCTAGTTCATTGTTCAAGGACAGAGAGAAATAAGTTCAGACAAGAGGGAGCATGAACCCTGAGAGTCAGTATTGCTTTTGGAAACAAGGATCAGAGACCCTAACGAACAGTATCATTTCTGGTCCCAAGGGAGCAAGATCCCTGAGGAGCACTAACGGTTACAATCCCAGGGGACCAGGGGCTCTTCTTGGTTAAGGACCAGAGTGCAGACTCTATCTCTCCTTCTTTTCTCCCCCTTGTCATCCTACTCCTCAGGTTGACATGTGGTGAGCAACAGCATGATGGATGCGGGGCTGCTCCCCCACCCCCATTCTGGACAGGGCCTTCAGGGTGGCATGGGTCTGGACCCCATGTAACTTAACTTAACACAACTTTTCAAGCTTTCTCACCTCTCCATCCCCACCCCCTCAGAGCACCTTTCCTCATGGCAGCTGGGACATCTCTCCTTTCTCCCCAGATAACACTACCTCAGAAGCATAAAAAATTTCCAAATCCCCCAAAGTAGCTCTGAAAACAGAAGTGCAAAAAATTCTCTAGCTTGGGACAGTATCTTTTCCCAAAATGATGGTAATAGAGTTGACCATTAACATAACGTTCAGAATCAAGAAATAGGGAGGAAAAATGAACAAACAGAAAAAAACAAAGAAACAAACCAACAACAACAACAAAAAACCTTGACCATAATGAGCTACTATGGAGACAGGGAAGGTCAAAACACAGTCTCAGAAAAAAAAGATTAGGAAGTTCTAAAGACAAATCACTGGGTTGAGGATGAAGACCAGCTTAGAATCCAAATCAAGGAAAATCCAGTTGGGCTATGTGGTAATGACAGAAACATCAGCATCATTGAGAGCTCTTAAGCTATGATGATAATAAGACATGGATACTGGTCAAAAAGAGATCACAAGGGACCCCTGTTCTAGCCCTGGATAAAGTTATCAGTCACTGTTTCACCAGTCTATCACCTAAAGTGAATTTGGGGACATAGTTGAAGAACAGAGGGAAAGCACTTTTGGTTAAAAGGGAACGTAGAGCCAAGAATGAACAGGTTTCCAGGGGATGGCTCCTGTGAACAGCTTTCAAGGTTCTGATTACATAATATAGTGGACTCTCTATTCAATAAAAAGTCAGAGCAAAACATAAACAGAAAATCAAAGTACAGCATTCACAATGTTACAACATATCACAGAAAATCAAAAGACAGCTTTCATAATGACATAATAACTTAACCTATCACTGAAATTGACACATAGTTTTTTTCCAAAGTGGTCATATAATTTTGAACAAAGTACAATCATTTAGTCAATCAACCATTTAGTAACTCAACTATTCAATCATAAAGTACAAAAGGTCAAAGTCCTCCACCAATGTGGCACACCAAGTTAGAAATCAGTCACTATTCAGTCATCAGTCACTACTCAATCATCAGTCACTACTCAGTATCATCTTAAGGGGTAGAGGGAAATACACCAGCCATTCACCCCCAGGTTACTAGTAAATTACAATTTCAGTCACTATTCAGTAACCATGGAGAGGTCTTTTCACCTTGACTCAGGGAAGGCTTTCAGTTCCCATGGCTCCTCTTCCATGGTCCCAGCTTCCACCTGAATCTAACCAACTTCCACCTGAGTTCAAAGGCAGATGGGTTCTAGCTCCTTGTCCAACTCTCTGTGCAGTTCCCGATCCACATTGCAGCTCACAGTGTCCAGTCCATCTTAAATCCTTCACAGTCTCTGTTCCTGGAAAGTCAATGCTTAACAAAGCCACAAACAGACTAAGTACTGACACCACAGTCATGCTTCCTCTGGCAGCTCCTCATCAACTCGTTCGAATCTCCAGCTGGCCCTCAGAAGTCTTCAGCAGACATTTCAGCTGGTTCCCAGAATCAAAATCAATTTATACAGGTTCCCAAAATAAAATTCATTCTCTCAATCCTGGGCCTCTCTTCCTCAGCCTCTAGAACCTGATTCCAAGAAGATCTGAAATTCCAGCTAGGGTTTCTCCTTATATACCTATTAGCTCATCCCTGTTCTGCCCCTTCCTGTTACCTCAACAACTTCCTGTTACATATGCAACAGGAATTCATACCTTCTGTTTCTTAAAAAATTACATTACTGTTACAGGGAGTGGAATATTGGTTTTGGTCCTAAGGGATCAGGGATATGAAGAACAGTATCACTTCTAGTGATAAGGGATCAGGGACCCTGAGGAACAATATCAATTGCAAACCCAAAGAATAAAAAGCCATAACTAGGTATGGACCAGCATGCAGTAGGTAAGGACTAGATGACAGACCAGTAGAACAAGTGCACACATATAGATCACATCACCTTGGAAACACCAAAAACTTCCAAACTCCCATGACTACCTCTAAATTAATATGGTAAAAGAATGAACAGATTGAGAGTGCTCCTTCCCCACACCATGACAGCAACAGAGACCAACATTAACATAAAGTTCAAAGGTAAGAAAGAGTCTGAAAAAAATGAACAAACAACAACAACAAAAAGAACTTGACCATAAAAATCTACTATAGTGACAAATAAGATCAAGATAAAAACTTAGAAGAAGATAATGAAGTCAAAAGAGGTGTAAGAAATGTCTCCAAGGGAAAAACAAATGAATTGGATGCAAGCTCAATAAGAATTTCTGGAAGAGCAAAAATGTATTTTCAACATTAAATAAGAGAGGCAGAAGTAAAAAAAATATGTCAAGAAATGAAAGCAAGGGAAAAAAAAACTTTAAAAAGACAGCAACTTGGTAAAAGAGGTAAAACAATACTGAAGTAAATAATTCCTTCAAAATTAGAATTGAATACATTGAAGTTGGGCATGGTTGAAGCTAATGAGTCCATGATATATCTTGAAATAATAAGAAAAAGTCAAAATTTAAAAAACACAGAAGAAAATGTGAAATATGTCATGAAAAACCTAATGAAGAAAAGAGAGGGATAATTAAAAATTATTAGAGTATCTAAGTCCATGATTAAAGAAAGAGCCTAGACATCATACTTCAAGACATTATCAAGGAAAACTGTCCTGAATCCTAGCACCAGGATTTAAAATAGAAATTGAAAGAATTCACTCATTTCCAGATGAAAGAGTTTTCAAAATTAAAACTCTCAAGAGTATTATAACAAATGTCCATACCTCTCATGTCAAAGAGAATATATTTTAATAAGCCAGAAAGAAAGCATTTGAAAACTATGGAGCCACAGAAAGGACCGATACAATATTATCAGTTCCAACATTAAAGAAGGAGAAGGCAAGAGACCTGGGATTAGAAGCAAGAACGACTGAGAAGATACAAACTGAATAGAATAGTTGACTTTCTAATGCAAGCCTGAAGTGAAACATAAAAAAGTAAAAAAGAAAGACAAAACATAAGGGATTCAATAAGGTTAAACTATTTACTTTTCTACATGGGAAGATGATAATGCAACTTAAAGTAACTTTATATTTTTAATAGGGAAATTAAAAGGATTCTACATTGAAACAGGGTGTGTGAGTGAGTCAATTCTATTGGGATGATGTAAAAAAATGGATAGACAAGAAAGGGGTATGTCCAAGTGAAAGGGAGAAGGGAGAAAAAGAATGAGTAAATAATCTTATGTAAAAGAGGTATTGAAGGAAGAGATTTTAAGATTGAGGAGAAAATGCTGGAGGGAGGGCAAGTAATGTGTGAAACTCACAAGTAAAGGTGTTCAAAGAGGAAAATTACGCACACATACACACACACATGCACATATGTGTGTATATGTGTGTGTGTGTGCATGAGTAATAGAAAATCAATTTAATTCAGCAGAGAAGTAGAGAAAGGAAAAAATAAATATTAAGGAAAATAAACAGTAACTCTAATTGTGAATGTGAATAGGATGAACTCACTGATAAAACAGAAGATGAAAGCAGAATAGATTAGAAAGCAGAGTCAACAATTTTTTGTTTATAACAGACAAAAGTGAAACATATATATATATATATATATATATATATATATATATTAAAAAGGAGAAGCAGATAAACCAAATTTTGGTAAGAAGGAATCATAGACAATGAAGCAATATCAATATTAATTATATATGCACCAAATGCCATAGCATCCAAATTTTTTTTAAGTTTTATTTCAGTTTTCACTTTATTTAACAAACTATATGATCACATCACTGTAACACTTATCACCTGTGAAATATAGAGCCTTACAGTTTTTTTAACTCCTAAGAGCTTTATTATTATTTTTTTACAGTTTTACATTTTTATTACATTAATTAAATTTTAATTGCCATTAAGGTAAGTGAAGCAATTTAGAAATTAATAAAAATTTATGACTGAGTTCAGATATTTGCCCTGCCATTTATTTTTGCTTTCTTTTTTTTAAATTAAGTTATTAGTTTAGTTTCAGTTAACTAGATTCAATTCCATAGTTCCTTGATTTTCAAATTTCCTTTACTTCCCTCTCCCCTCCCCCCACAACAGCATATAGTCCAGTATAGGATCTGCAGATACATTCATGTTAGACATTATTCCAATTACAAAGGCGTATTGTACTAGGTGGGATGAAAGATGGTAGAGAAGAAATAAAACCAAACAATGAAAAGAAAAAGATCCTTTAGTTTGCTTCCATCAGGATTCAGGCTCAGTTCTTTCTAGTTATATCTCTGGTTGGCAAATTTCTCTCTTTCTTGAGTCTTTCGGGATTGACTTGTATCACTGCATTGCTGAAAACAGTCTAGTCTGTCATAATTGGTCATCACAGATAGGGTATGTCTGTGATTGTATACAAATGTCTTCTGATTCTACTCTTCTTGCTCAGCATCAGTTTGCATAAGTCTCTCCAGGTAAATATGAAAAGTAAGCACAATAATATTCCATTACATTCATATACCACAACTTGTTTAGCCATTCCCCTATTGATGGGCACCCCTTCAGTTTCCAATTCTTTGCAATCATGAAAAGAGCTGCTATAAATATTTTGGTACATTTGGATCTCCCTCCCATTTCTATGATCTCTTTGGGATATAACCCTAGAAGTGGTATTGCTGGGTCAAAGGGTATGAAATTATTTATAGCCCTTTGGGCATGATTCCAGTTTGCTCTCCAGAAAGGTTGGATACATTCACAACTCCACCAGCAATGCATTAGTGCTCCAATTCGCCCACATCCTCTCCAGCATTTGTCACTTTCTTGTTTTGTCATCTTAGCCAATCTGACTGGAGAGACGTGGTACCTCAGAGTTGTTTTGATTTGCATTTCTCTAATCAATAGTGATTTAGAGCATTTCTTCATAAACTTACAGATATATTTAATTTCTTTCTCTGAAAACTGCCTGTTCATATCCTTTGAACATTTATCAATTGGGGAATGACTTTTATTCATATAGATTCAACTCAATTCTCTGTAAATTTTAGAAATGAGTCCTTTATCAGAGACATAAGTTGTAAAAATTCTTTCCCAATTTCCCACCTCCCTCTTAATCTCGGTTACATTGGTTTTGTTTGTACAGAAGCTTTTCAATTTAATGTAATCAAAATTATCCATTTTGCCTTTTATAATGCTCTCTAATTCTTGTTTGGTGCTAAAGTCTTCCCCTCTCCACAAATCTGACAGGTAAACTATTCCTTGCTTTCCCAGATTGCTTACAGTATCATCCTTTATACCTAGATCATGCACCCATTTATACTTGATTTTGGTATATGGTGTTAGATAATGATCTATGCCCAGTTTCTGCCATACTGTCTTCCAGTTTTCCCAGCAGTTTTGGTCAAATAGTGAATTTTTATCCCCAAAACTGGGGTCTTTGGGTTTATCGAACAATAGATTACTATATTCATTAACTGCTGGGTCTCCTGTGTGCCAAATCTATTCCATTGATCCACTCCTCTACACCTCTGCCAGAACCAAGCAGTTTTGATGACTGCTGCTGTATAATACAGATTAAAATCTGGCATAGTTGCGCGGCTAGGTGGCTCAGTGAGTAGAGCGTCGGCCCTGGAGTCAGAAGGACCTGAGTTCGGATCCGGCCTCAGACACTTGGGCAAGTTACTTAACCCCAATTGCCCTCCAAAACGCAAAAAAAAAAAAAAAATCTGGCATAGCTAGTCCACCTTACCTAGCATTTCTTTTCATTAATTCCCTTGATATTCTAGACCATTTGAGTTTCCAGATAAATTTTATTATTATTTTGTCTAACTCTAAAAATTATTTTTTTGGTAAATTGATTGGTATGGCACTAAATATGCAGTTTAGTTTGGGTAAAGTTTTCATTTTTATTATATTAGCTCGACCCAGCCAGGAGCAATTGATATTTTTCCAATTATTTAGATCTGATTTTATTTGTGTGAGAAGTGTTTTGTAGTTGTGATCATATAGGTTCTGGGTTTATTTTGGCAGGTAGATTCCCAAATATTTTATAATGTCAACAGTGACTTTAAAGGGGATTTCTCTTTCTATCTCTTGCTGTTGAGTTTCATTAGAGATGTACAGGAATGCTGAGGATTTATGTGTGTTTATTTTATATCCTGCAACTGTGCCAATTTTATTTATTGTCTCAAGTAGTTTTTTACTTGATTCTCTAGGATTATCTAAGTATATCATCATATCATCTGCAAAGAGTGATAGCTTGGTCTCTTATTTGCCTAATTTGATTCCTTTTTCTTCTCTAATTGCTACTGCTAAAGTTTCTAGTACCAGATTGAATAAGACGGGTGATAGTGGACACCCTTGTTTCACTCCTGGTCTTATTGGAAAAAAGCTTCTAGTTTATCCTCATTACATATAATACTTGTTAATGGTTTTAAATAGATGCTATCAACTATTTTAAGTTGGCTCCATTTATTCCTATACTTTCTAGTATTTTTAATAGGAATGGATGTTGTACTTTGTGAAAGGCCTTTTCTGTATCTATTGATATAATCCTGTGGTTTATGCTAGTTTAATTGTTGATATTCTCAATTATACTGATGGTTTTCCTAATATTAAACCATCCTTGCATTCCTGGAATGAATACTACCTGATCAGAGTGTATTATTTTTGTGATAAGTTGCTGGAGTCACTCAGCTAATATTTTATTTAAAAATTTTGCATCTAAATTCATGAGGGAAATTGGTCTATAATTTTTTTCTCTGTTATATCTCTTCCTGATTTAGGAATCAGTACCATATTTGTGTCATAGAAAGAATTTGGTAGGACTCCTCCTTCACTAATTTTCCCAAATAGTTTCTAGAGTATTGGAATCAATTTTTCTTTAAATGTTTGATAGAATTCACTAGTAAACCCATCTGGTCCTGGAGATTTTTTCCTAGGGAGTTCATTGATGGCTTGTTTGATTTCTTTTTCTGAGATGGGGTTATTTAGGTAATTCACTTCCTCTTCAGTTAATGTGGGCAACATGTAATTTTGTAAATATTCATCCATTTCACTAAGATTGTCATATTTATGTGCATACAATTGGGAAAAATAATTCTTCATTATATTTTGATTTCCTCTTCATTGGAGGTAGATTCACCCTTTTCATTTTTGATACTCATAATTTGGTTTTCTTCTTTCTTTTTTATCATATTAACTAAGGGTCTATCAATTTTATTCATTTTTTCATAAAACCAGATCTTAGTTTTATTTATTAATTCAATAGTTTTCTTAATTTAAATTTTATTAATCTCTCCTTTGGTTTTCAATATTTCTAATTTAGTACTAAATTGGGGATGTTCAATTTGTTCTTTTTCTAGCTTTTTCAATTGCATGTCCAATTCATTGACCTCCCTTCTCTCTGCTTTAATCAAGTATGCACTCAGGGATATAAAACTTTCCCTAAGAACTGCCTATAGTGTGTCCCACAAATTTTGGCATGTTGTCTCATTATTATCATTTTCTTGAATGAAATTATTGATTGTTTCTAAAATTTCTTGTTTGACCCATCCATTCTTTAGGATTAAATTGTTTAATTTGCAATTAGTTTTTAGTCTATCTTTCCATGGCCCATTATTGCATATAATTTTTATTGCATCATGATCTGAGAAGGATGCATTTAATATTTCTGCCTTTCTGCACAGGATTGTGAGGTTTTTGTGCCTTAGTACACGGTCTATTTTTGAGTATGTACCATGCATTTCTGAGAAGAAAGAAAATTCCTTTTTATCCCCATTCAGTTTTCTCCAGAGATCCATCATACCTAGTCTCTCTAAGATTCTATTCATCTCCTTAACTTCTTTCTTGTTTATTTTGAGGTTAGATTTATCAAGTTCAGAGAGGGGGAGATTAAGGTCCCCCACTAGTATAGTTTTGCTATCTATTTCTTCCTCTAATTCCTTTAACTTCTCCTCTAGGAATTTGGATGCTATACCACTTGGTGCATATGTATTAATGATATTGCTTCATTCTAGATGGTGGCTTTTAGTAGGATATAGTTTCCTTCCTTATCTCTTTTAATTAGATCTATTTTTGCTTTTGCTTTATCTGAGATAAGTATTGCTACCCCAGCTTTTTTTTTACTTTACTGAGGCATAATAAATTCTACTCCGACCTTTTACCTTTACCCTATGGGTATCCTTTTTTTTTCAAATGTGTTTCTTGTAGACAGCATATTTTAGGATTATGGTTTTTAATCCATTCTGCTATCTGCCTCTGTTTTGTGGGAGAGTTCATCCCATTCACATTCACAGTAATGATGACTATCTCCCCTATTTATGTTTTTGTTTCTTCCTTCTCCCTTCCCCTCCTTGAGGTTTTCCCTTTTGACCAACCCCTCCCTCAGTGTTCCTACCCAGAGACCCCCCTTATTACCCTATCCTTTCCCCTTACTACTATTTCCCTCCCCTCTAATCGACCCCTTTACTCTCCTTCTTTTCAACCTCCCCCCTTACCTTTCCACTACCTATAGGACACAATAAATTTTTATACTTATTAGAGTAAGTTACTCCCCGATTGACTCCAAGCCAATGAGAGTAAATTTAAAACAGTGCTCCTCTCCCTCCCTCCTTTTCCTCTATTTAATGAATTTATGTGTATATTCGAGTCAGAATATTAAACTTCACTGATTAAGTTGATCCCTCTTTGAACTAGAACCAGTGAGAATAGTGTTTAAATGACATTCCTCTCCCTCTTTCTTTCCCTTCCTCTATAGTGTGTTTTGATGCCTCTTCAAATGGCTTATTTTACCTTTTCCTATCTCATCCTTTCCTTTTTCCCATTACAGTCCCTTTGATCCCCCTAATAGTTTTTTAAAGTCTTCAGGTTAGTGCATTCATACACACACCCTCTATCTAAGTATAACCCTTTTGAAGGTCATGATAATCATAAAAATCTCAATATTGACAGTTATCAGCACCACATTTACGGATGTAAACATTTTGCTCTTGTTGCATCCCAAGTAATGAGCATGTGCGTGTGAGTGTATGCAAGTATGTATGTATGAGTTTGTGTTTCCCTTGTTTACTTTTTTATGTCTTTCTTGAGTCTTGTAATTGGAAATCAAATTTTCCATTGAGCTCTGGCTTTTTCATCAGGAAAGACTGGAAGTCCCTTATTTCATTAAACGACCATCTCCTTGCCTGAAAGATTATGCTCAGTTTAGCCAGGTAGTTAATCCTTGGTTGTAGTCCTAGCTCTCTTGCTCTATGAAATATCAAATTCCAGTCCCTCCTATCTTTTAGCGTAGAAGCTTCTAGTTCCTGTGTTATCATAACTGTAGTTCCTCGATATTTGAATTGTTTATTTTTGGCTGCTTGTAGAATTTTTTATTTAATTATTTTAATAATTTATTTAATCTAGTAATTCTGGAATTTGGCTACTATATTTCTTGGAGTTGTCAATTTGGGATCTCTTTCAGGAGGAGTCCAGTGAATTCTATCGATAATTATTTTATCTTCTGATTCCAGGACCTCAGGACAGTTTTCTTTGACAATCTCTTAGAGGATGTTGTCTAGGCTGCTTTCTTCATCATGGCTTTCTGGTAGACCAATAATTCTTAAGTTGTCTCTCCTGGATCCGTACTCTAGGTCAGTTGTTTTTCCAGTGAGATATTTTATATTTTCTTCCAATTTTTTGATCGTCTTGTTTTGTTTGATTGACTCTTGCTGCATCAAAGAGTTTTAAGTTTCCATTTGATTGAATCTAATTTTAGCGAATTATGGTCTTCAGTTAGTTTTTGAAGGTCCTTTTTTATGGAGGTATTTTCCCCAATTACTTCACTCATTTTACTTTTTAGGGATTTGTTTTCTTCACTGAGACTTTTTTCCAAGTTGGTCATTACCTCCCTGATTTGGTCTTTAAAAATTTTCTTGGGGGGGGTGGGGGGGGTGGAGCCAAGCTGGCTGAGTAGAAACAGCACGTCCAAGCCACTCTTCCCCCAGATCGCCTCCAAACTATGTAAAAGGGGACTCTGAACAGCTTCTGGAGCCCCAGCACCCACAGAACGACACAGAGAAGCTAACAGCCCAGCAGCCCTGCAGGAAGGACCAGCACAGCAGTTTGGGAGCTGGCAGCGCAGCCAGCAGAGTGCGGGGAGCCGAGAACAGACGAGCGCCTGAGTCGTGGTTTTAGCCCCAGGGCTGAAGGGCCAGCAGCCGGCTGGCAGGACCTCAGAACACCAGCAGCTGTGGTGACTCCAGAATTATCAACATAGACATGCGTAGGACAAAGTGAGAGGTTAGTGCCCTATGGACTTTGGGACCAGTATTTGGGGAACATGTCGGCTTCCTCCCCTGCGGGCTGGAAGCCACTGAGGAGACATACCATTTTGTAGTTTTCAGAGGCAGCTACTTCTCCTGGCTTGAGAACTGTAGGGAGATCCAGCGATCAGTCTTGGGGGGTAATCGCTCTTGCTCTAACCTCCCTGGATCTGGATTGTGATCTGGGGTGGAGGTCGTGGGTGGGTTTCCAGCTTGCCAGAAACGGAAGTTGCCCCCACACACACACACACGTTTGGGGCGAAAGTTCCTGTCCGGAACCAGGCCATACTGTGGCAACAAGCACAAAAGTCAAGTAATTAAGTAGCAACATGCCAAGACAAAGGAAACAAATTAAACAAAAAAATGCAACCTTAGACTCCTACTTTGGGGGCAAAAACGATCGAAGCATAGAGAGAGAGGAGGACTGTGAGGCCAGAAGTCCTGCTCCAAAAGCCCCAGGGGAAAACATGAGTGGGTTGCAGGCCATAGAGGACCTTAAGAAGGACTTTAAAAATCAAATAAGAGAAGTGGAGGAAAAATTGGAAAGAGAAATGAGAAGGATGCAGGAAAAGTATGAAATGAGGGTCAACAGCCTGATTGAGGAAAACAACACCTTAAAAAATAGACTAACTCAAATGGCAAAGGAGGCCCAAAAGGGCAATGAGGAGAAGAATGCCTTTAAAAAGTAGAATTTGCCAGATGGAAAAAGAATCTCAAAGGTTCATTGACGAGATTCATTCCTTCAGAGTTAGACTGGAGTAAATGGAAGCTAATGACTTTATGAGAAATCAAGACACTGTTAAACAGATCCAAACAAATGAAAGATTAGAAGGCAATGTGAAATATCTCATGGGAAAAACCACTGACCTGGAGAATAGATCCAGGAGAGACAATTTAAAAATTATTGGACTACCTGAAAGCCATGATCAAAGAAAGAACCTAGAAATCACCCTTCAAGAAATTCTCAAGGAAAATTGCCCTGATGTTTTAGATCCAGAGGGCAAAATAGAGGCTGAAAGAATCCACCGATCACCTCCTGAAAAAGATCCCAAAAAGAAAACTCCCAGGAATATTATAGCCAGGTTCCAGAATCCCCAGATCAAGGAGAAAATACTACAAGCAGCCAGGAAGAAACAATTTCAATATTGTGGAAACACAATCAGAATAGCCCAGGACCTGGCAGATTCTACACTGAGGGATTGAAGGGCATGGAATATGATATTCCAGAGGGCAAAAGAACTGAGAATGAACCCAAGGGTCACCTACCCAGCAAAACTGAGTATTTTGTTTCAGGGGGAAACATGGTCATTCAGTGGAATAGAGGACTTTCAAGCATTCTTGAGGAAAAAGCCAGAATTGAGTAGAAAATTTGACATCCAGACACAAGAAGGAAGAGATGCCTGAGAAGGTAATCAGGGGAAAAAAAATCAAAAGGAACTTATCAAAGTTGAACTATTTACATTCCTATATGGAACAGCAATAACTGTGACTGATGATATCTTTCTCACTATGAAAATAATGGAAGAAGGGGGTGTGGTCATATGAATACATATGTGAATGTGTGTGTATGTGGTTACAGTTATATATGGATAGAGGGCATAGGTTGAATTTGTTGGGAAGGGAGAATACTCAATGGATGAAATTATGAGGTGAGAGAGGAAAGTGGCAAGAGGAGATGGGGAGAGACAGGGTAGGGTAAACTATCCCATTTAGAAGAAGCAAGGGGAAGTGGTTGCAAGGGAGGGGGAGAATAGGAAGGCTAAAAAGGCAAAACCACATTCACATTGAATTTGGTTCAGGGAGAGAATGACATACATACTAAATGGGATACCTCAACCTGCAGCAGAATAGGGGGAAGGGGGATGAGAGGAGGGATGATGGATGGGAGGGCATCCTTGGGGGGAGGGGAGGTTGGAAGTATCCACTATAGAAGAGGGACAGGATCATGTAGGGAATGGACCAGGTGGGGGGTGGGATGAGTGGGAGGGAATTATAAGCAGCCTTGTACAATATATCTACTATGATAATGTTTTGCACAGCTAGACATGTACAACATATACTGAATTACTTATCTCCCCAGAGGGAATGGGTGACAAGGGAGGAAGGAAATGGATCTGAAATTCGAGGTCTTAAGATTAAATGTTTCAAATATATATAAATACTATTATTAATACTCTTTGCTTATAATTGGGAGATAAGATGTGCAGGCATTGGGACACAAAGATTCACCTTCCTCTAATGGAAAAGTCGAAGGGGGTATGGGAGAAGGTATGGGAGAGAGCAGATTGGAGGAAGCGATATCTTGTGGGACTGCTATTCTGGGAGGTTAGGTAGGGGAATAATGGGGGGGGAAATGATTGTAACTCAAAATCTGGTGGAAATGAATGATGTAAAACAGAAGTTAATAAAGCATTTGTTTAAAAAAAGGCAAAACCACGTTCTCATTGAATTTGGTTCAGGGAGAGAATGACATGCATACTAAATGGGATATCTCAACCTGCAGCAGAATAGGGGGAAGGGGGATGAGAGGAGGGATGATCGAGGGAAGGGTATCCTTGGGGGGAAGGGAGGTTGGAAGTACCCACTATAGAAGAGGGACAGGATCAAGTAAGGAAAGGACCAGTTCGGGGGTGGGATGAGTGGGAGGGAATTATAAGGTGCCTTGAACAATATATCTACTATGGTAATGTTTAGCATTGCTAAACATGTACAACATATACTGAATTACTTATCTTCCCAGAGGGAATGGGTGACAAGAGAGGAAGGAAATGGATCTGAAATTTGAGGTTTTAAGACTAAATGTTTCAAATATATATAAATACTATTATTAATACTCTTTTGCTTGTAATTGGGAGATAAGATGTGCAGGCATTGGGACACAGAGATTCACCTTCCTCTAATGGAAAAATCGAAGTGGGTATGGGAGAAGAAAGGGGAGAGAGCAGATTGGAGGGAGTAATATCTTGTGGTACTGCTATTCTGGGATGGTGGGTAGGGGAAAAAAGGGGGGAACAAGAATTGTAACTCAAAATGTGCTGGAAATGAATGATGTAAAACAGAAGTTAATAAAGCATTTGTGTAATAATTTTTTTTTTCTTAAGCTCCTCCACGAATGCTATTTGGTCTTGAGACCAGTTCATGTTTCCTTCTGTGGTCTCAGGTGTGGGTAGAAAGTCTATATTGTCCTGTGTATTTGGTTGTTCTTACCCTACATAGTAGACTCGAATAGACTTTCTTCCTTTCCCTTCTCCTTCTCAGCTTCCTTCTTTCCCATTGTGATTTCCTGTTTCTTAATTTCTCAGGCTAAGAGCTAAGGGCCTGGTCATTGACTGAGTTCTGTATCCTCCTTGCTAAGGCAGGAATGTTGGAAGGAAGGGTAGATGCATGTGAGAAGACTGTGGAGATGAATTGATTTCTGCCTCTACCTCTGGGCTATAAGCGTGCTTTTGTTGGTGAGGTGAGTTGTGGCTTGTTGGGACCCCTCCCTATCTTCTCTTCAGACTCCTGGTTTTCTCAGTTATACCCCTTCTTGGAGACTCCCAAGCCTGAGGCTATTTCCATTAACTTGGGATTTCAATCTGGGTGGGAGACTTATCTTTGGGTTTTCTACTTCATGGGGGAGGGATGGGAGGATCAGAGTGACTAGAATTTACTTTGCCATTCTAGTCTCTGTATTATACAGGCGGGCAGTTTCTAAACTTCCAGGCTGGGGGCCGATCTCTGGAGGAGAAGCTGCTATCTCTGCTGGGGGCCCGACTCTCCTACCTGGCTCCAATGATTGCTCCTGCCCCCCTGTGAGATGAAGCCAAGATGACTGGGATTCCTCTTTGGTAAGTCTGCTGGCTGGCGCTTCTTCTCTCTTTGGTTTAGTCTACTTGTCTGCTCTTAATTCTGAGCTGTGCAGACCCCCACGTTTTCTCTTACTTTCTCCTGGGTTTGTCTGTGCTGAAGACCCCAGAATCACCACAGCTGCCGGTGCTCTGAGGTCCCTCCAGCCAGCTGCTGGCCTGGCTATCCAGGGGCCAAAACCACAGCTCACAGGGACCTGGGCTAGGCTCTCCAAGCGCTGAGCTGTTGGCTCCCAGAGCGCTGTGCTGGCCCTCCCTGCAGGGGTACTGGGCTGTCTTCAGGGAGAGGTTAGCTTCTCTGTGTTTTTCTGTGGTTGCTGGGGCTCCAGAAGTTAGTTGTTCAGAGTCCCCTTTTACATTTGGATGTGATCTGGGGGGAGAGCACCTTGGATGTGCTGTTTCTACTCTGCCATCAATTTGGGATTACAGTTGTAATAAAGAAAAGAATCCAGATGATGTGTGGACTCATAAACTGTATATAACCCATAGATTTCATGTTTTATGGCTTAGATAATGTTCTTTTTAATCACCTTGATTAATTTGGGACTAGTATGAACCAAACCTCGTCCCCTCCCCTTTTATTAATTTGGAAGGTGATAATACTACAGACTTTTATGATGTTGCACAGAAAATCTAATGAAATCATAGTTTTCCTCATGGCTCTAATTAGAGCTTTGTATTGTGGGCATTTCAGATATTTAATTCCCTCCCTGGGCAATTATTATGTTAACACACACTATCCCTATAAGCTTAATAAGGGTAATGTTCCAAACAGAACCCAATGGTATCATGAAAAGAGCAGTAATGGACACATATATGACACTGATAACATACTAAATTTACATGTAACATCTGTACTTTTCTCAGAAATTGTCAAATGTTTGCAACAGATTGATTAATTATAAATAATAAAAGAAATATTTGTTGAGTAATTGTTATATTTTCAGCATTGTACCTCCAGGAAGCTTAGAATCTTGTGGGAAAAAAAACAAATGATACAAATGTCCCCTCATAGATTTTCCTTTTCTTGATTCTTTTTAAAAAATTACATTTATTAATTTATTTACTTTTAGTTTTCAACATTCATTTCCACAAAATTTTGAGTTACATTTTTCTTCCCATCATTCCTCTACCCCCACCCCAAAATAGACAGCCTACTGAATACCTCTTCCCCCAATCTGTTCTCTTTTATATGCTCCCACATCACTCCAGTAAGTTTCTAGTAGGATAAGAAGGATTTCTATACCAAAGAGCTTTAATATCTTATTTTTATATATACATTTGTTTTTAAAACTTTGAGTTCCAGATTTTTTTTACCCTCTTCCCTCCTCACCCAACCCCATTGGGAAGATAAGCAATTCAATATAGGTTGTACATGTGTACTTATGTAAAAGATTTCCATAGTAGGTATATTGTGAAAGACTCACTATATTTCCCTCCATCCTATCCTGCCTCTCACTTATTCTATTGTCTCCATTGACCCTGTCCCTCTTCAAAAATGCTTGCTAATAACTACCCTTTCCCCAAATTTGCCCTCCCTTCTCTTATCCCTCTTCTTAACCCCTTCCCCACTATTTTCCTGTAGGGAAAGATACCCAATTAAGCTTGTATGTTATTCCCTCTTTAAGCCAAATTCAATGAGAGTAAGGTTATCCAATTCCCTTTTACCTTCCTGCTCTTCCTCTCCAATGTAACAGTTTGCTCTTGTCTCTTTTATATGAGATAATTTATCCTAATTTATCTCCCCCTTTCTCCTTCTCCCAACATATTTTGCTCTCAACTCTTAGTTTTATTTTGGAGATATCATCCTTTCATATTGAACTCATCCTGTGCCCTCTGTCTATGTATGCATGTACATATATATGTACACCCATATATGCACACCCTCATATACGTATTTATACACATCTACATCCTCCTATACAAACATATATATATATATAGACACATATGTATGTATATATACATATGCACATGCATATGCATATACATATACTTATGCATATATATTCCCTTCAACTGTCCTCATACTGAAAAAAATGTCTTATGAGTTACAATTATAATTTTCCCATGTAGGAATGTAAATCGTTCTACTTTAATAAGTTTCTTATGGTTTGTTTTCCCTGTTTACCTTCTCATTCTTCTCTTCCTTCTTCTATTTGAAAGTCAAATTTTGTCTTCACCTCTAATTTTTTTCTTCAAGAATGCTTGAAAATCTTCTATTTCATTGAATGACCATATTTTCCTCTGAAACATTATACTCAGTTTTGATGGGTAGGTGATTCTTGGTTTGAATCCTAGCTCCTTTGACTTCTGGAAAATTATATTCTAAGCCCTTCAGTCGCCTAGTGTAGAAGCAGCTAGGTCTTGTGTGATCCTGATTATCTTTCCATAATACTCAATTTATTTATTCCTTGACCTGGGAAATTTGGAATTTTGCTATAATATCCTAGGAGTTTTCTTTTGGGGATCTTTTACAAGAGACAATTGGTGAATTCTTTCAATTTCTATTTTGCCCATTGCTTCTAGAATATCACGTTCAAAAATATCAATTTTCTTTGAGAATTTCTAGCCAGATGGTATCTATGCTCTTTTTTAGATCATGGCTTTCAAGTAGCCCAATAATTTTTAACTTTTAAATCTCTTTTCCAGGTCAGTCACTTTTCTGATGAGATATTTCACTTTGCCTTCTATTCCTTCATTTGTTTAGATATGTTTTATAGTATATTGATTTCTCATAAAATCATTAGCTTCCATTTTCTCCAATCTAATTTTGAAGGAATTATTCTTTTCAGTGAGTTTTTGAAATTCCTTTTCTATCTGGCAAATTTGGCTTTTTAAGGCTTTCTGCTTCTCATTGGCTTTTTGGGCCTATTTTGCGATTTGAGTAATCTATATTTTTTTCAAGCAATTGGAATTAAGTAACTTGTTCAAGGTTATAAGGGTAGTCATTTTCTTGTTTGTTTGTTTGGGTGCTAATTTTCTGAGGCCAGAAATGATCCCACGTCCTCCCAGCTCTGGGGCTGGCCCTCTTACTCACTGCGCCATTTAGCTGACCCTCTATTTTTTAAATTAAATTTTATGTTTATTTTTAGTTTACATCATTCATTCCCAGAAGATTTTGAGTTAAAATTTTTCTCACCTTCTTTCTCCTCCCCACAACCCCAAAACAGTGATCACAGTGATACCTCCTCCCACAATCTGCTCTCTCCTATATCTTCAGCAACACCCCTCTCTGACTTTCCAGCAGGGCAAGATGGATCTCTATGGCCCAGTGCCTATATATCTTATTTCCCAGGTGCATATAAAAAAAAAAATATATATATATATATATACACACACATATGTATATATACATATGTGTGTATATATACATATATATGTGTATACACATATGTGTATGTATGTGTATATATATATATATGTATATATATATTAAACATTTGATTTTAAAACTTTGAATTCCAGATTCTTTCCCTTCCTCCCTCCTTACCCACCCTTACTGAGAAGATGAGCAATTCATTATAGGCTGTACAAAATGCAAAACATTTCCATAGTGGATATATTGTGAAAGACTGACTATATTTCTCTCCATCTTATCCCACCCGTCATTTGTTCTACTCTCTACTTTGACACTGTCCCTTTCCAAAAGTATGTGCTTCCAACTTCCCTTCCACCCTACCTGCCTTCCCATCCATCATCCCCCCTCTCATCTTCTTCCCCCCCTACTCTTCTGTAAGCTGATACCCTATTTAGTGTGTATGGCATTCCCTCCCTAAGCCAAATTCAATGAGAGTAAGGTTGATTGATTCCCTTTTGCCTTTCCATTTTTCCCCTCCATTGTAACAGTTTACCCTTGACTCTTCTATGTGAGATAATTTACCCAATTCTGTTTCTCTCCATCTTCTTTCATTATATTCCTCTCACTTTTCAATTTCATCTGTTAAGTATCAACCCTATCTATTCATTTGGTCCTGTACCCTCTGTATATGCATATCTATACACATATATACACACACTCACATATGTATTCATGTGCCCATATACACTCCTATATAGACATAAATAGGTATATGTATGCACATGTATGTATATACATACAGACAGACACATATATATATATAAACATACACGTACAGACATACATATATATACACATACAGACATACATATACATATATATATACATATGCATACAGATTCTCTTCATCTATTCTCATATTGAGAAATGTTTCATAAGTTATACTTATCATTTTTTGACGTAGGAATGTAAATAGTTCAAGATTGATATGTTCATTATGAATTATTTTCCCTGTTTATCTACTTATGCTTCTCTTGCTTCTTGTATTTGAATGTCAAATTTTTTATACAACTCTGGTTTTTTCATCATGAATGCTTGAAAGTCCTCTATTTCACTGAATGACCATTTTTTCCCCAGAAACATGATATCAGTTTTGCTGGGTAGGTGATTCTTGGTTTTAATCCCAACTCTTTTGACCACCAGAATATCATATTCCAAGCCCTTGCATCCCTCAGGGTAGAAGCTGCCATATCCTGTATTATCCTGATTGTGTTTCCACAATATTCACATTATTTCTTCCTGGCTGCTTATAGTATTTTCTCTTGATCTGGGAACTCCAGAAACTGGCCATAACATTCCTAGGAGTTTTCTTTTTGGGATCTTTTTCAGGAGGTGATTGGTGGATTCTTTCAACCTCTATTTTGCCCTCTGCTTCTAAAACACCAGGGCAGTTTTCTTTGAGAATTTCTTGAAATATTATTTCTAGGGTTTTTTTTTTTTAATCATGGCTTTCAGGTAGTCCAATAATTTTTAAATTACCTCTCCTGGATCTATTTTCCAGTTCAGTGGTTTTTCCAATGAGATATTTCACACTGCCCTCTATTTTTTTCATTTGTTTGGATCTGCTTAATAGTATCTTGATTTCTCATAAAGTCACTGGCTTCCATTTGCTCCAACCTAATTCTGAAGGAATGATACTGTTCAGTGAGCTTTTGATATTATTTTTCTATCAGCAATTTCGGCTTTTTAAGCCATTCTTCTCCTCATTGCATTTTTGAACCTCCTTTGCCATTGGAGTTAGTCTATTTTTAAGGTATTATTTTCTTCAGTTAGGTTGTTGACTCTCTTTTCTTGATTTTCTTGCCTCATTCTCATTCCTCTTCCCAATTATACTCCACTTCTCTTATTTGGCTTTCAAAATCCTTCTTAAGGTCTTCTATGGCCTGTAATCAGTTCATAATTTTCTTTGGAGCTATTGATGCTTGAGTTCTGACTTTTTTGTCTTCCTCCTGTTCCATGTATTGATCTTTTTTGTCCCTGAAAAAGGAGTCTCTTGTAGGATTGTGTTTCCTATATTTGTTCATGTTAGCAGTCAATTACTTGACTTTTGAACTATTTGCCACAGTAGAACTCTGCTTTCAGAATGGAGAGTGCTTTGTCCCAAATCACTGGGGTTTTCTCAGATGTCATAGCAATAAGGAAGTCACCCTCTCTGCAGCCCCCTCAGTCTCTGGCACCTGGCCACACAACCTAGGACCTCCACCCATGACTGCAATCCAGATCCAACCAGGTTAAAGCAAGAGTGATTACACTCTGAACGGTCACTTGATTCCCCTACAATCTGCAGGCTAGGAGCTCCTGAGGCAGCCCCATGGCACAGACACCATGCTTTCACTATTCCTCACCTTGGGGGGCAGGGGCTGGACCATGCTTTTTCATCCACCCTTATTCCAACAGAGTTCCACACTGACCTTTTACTTTGTCATTGGTGTTTTAGGGTTGAGAATTCTGGAAACTACCACATCAGTTGGTGCTTCACTCTCCTGAAGTCTGCTCTAGCCACTGCTGGTTGGGGCTGGCCTGGGGCTACAACTGAGGTCCCCTGTTGGTCTGGGCTCAGCTCCCAGTTCAGTGTGATAGCCCCTTCCTGATTAGCCTGCTGGACTGCCTTCCATGTGAGATTTGTTTCTCTCCATCACCTTGTGTGTTCTGTAGCACTAAAATTTTTTAAAGTAATTTTTTTATATGTATTGGAGGAGGCGGAAGCCTGAGCCACAGGCAAATCCTGTTTCTACTCTGCCATCTTGGCTCCACCCAGCCCCCCCCCCAAAAAAAAAATTCTCTGGGATCAGATGAATTTACAAATGAATTTTACCAAGGATTTAAGTAATATTTAATCTCAGTACTACATAATTACTTGGAAAAAATAAGTAAAGAAGGACGCCTACCAATTTCCTTCTGTGATGCAAATATGGTTTTGATACCCAAAATAGGGATATGAAAACTAGAAATATCGATATGAAAGACAAAGTTACCTAAACTATGGATATGAAAGACAAAGAAAACTAAAGATCCATCTCCTTATTGAATATCAATGCAAACATTTTATATAAAATTATAGCTTGTAGATTACAGCAATATATCACAAAGATTATATACTATGACCAGGTGGAATTTATACCATGAATGCAGGTCTCGTTCAATATTAGTAGGAAAACTATCATCATAATTGACCATATCAATAACAAAACAAGAACAACAAACCAAGATCAAAATGAAATTACTATATAAATAGATGTAGAAAAAGTCCTTTAACAAAATAAAACATCCATTTTATATAAAAAAAAAACAAAAACTAAGAAGCATAGGATTCAATGGAGCTTTTTTTTTTTTTTTTTTGAGCGGGGGAAGGCAGGGCAATTGGGATTATGTGACTTGCCCAAGGTCACAGGGAATAGTGTTAGGTGTCTGAGTCTAGAATTGAGTCAGTTCCTCCTGACTCCAGAGCTGGTGCTCTATTCACCTTACAACCTACCCACCCCTGGAGGTTTTCTTAAAATAAGTAGCATCTATCTAAAACCAAGAGTAAACTATCTCTATCTCTATCTGTCTATCTACCTATCTATCTCTCTATCTATCTATCTATCTATCTATCTATCTATCTATCTCTCTATCTACATACATCCACACACACATATGATAAACTTAAAGCCTTCCCAATAAGATCAATGGTGAAACAAGAATGCCTACAATCACCACTATTATTTAATGTTGTAATAGAAATATTAATTATGGCAACGATAAGAAAAAGAAATTGTAAGAATAAAAGTAATCAACAATGAAACAAAACTACCACTTTTTGAAGATAATATGATGGTATACTTAGAGAACCCTAGAGAATCAACTAAAAATATAAGTGAAAAAATTAACAACCTTAGCAAAGTTGAAGGATATAAAATAAACCCACATAAATCACGATCATTTCTATCTACTACCAATGAAACCCAGCAGCAAGAGATAGAAAGAGAAATTCCATTTAAAATAATTGCAAAAAATATAAGACATTTGGGAGTCTACCTGCCAAGTCAAACCCAGGAATTATATCAGCACAATTACAAAACCCTTCTCAGACATTTAAAGATAGATCTAGACAACTGGAGAAGTATGAATTATTCATGGGTAAGCTTAGTCAATAGAACAAAAAAGACATTTTTATTATTTTATATTATTATTATTATTAGGGTTGTAAGTACCACTCATTTCTTAAAAATCATGTATGTTTCTATTACTGACCTTAATTCATAGTTACTTTTATGCTTGTTCTATCACTTCTAGAAATTTTTATATCATTCTACTTGTGCTTAACCAGCTCACTTTGCTTTGTACAGAATGCCAACAGAGCTACATGTGGAATATTGTTTCTTCAATTTCCCTGGCCCTTTATGGGTCAGTCAAAAAGGAAATGGTCTCCAAAAATGTAAATTACAATCTGTGACTCTTTAGACTGATTTTGATAGTGTTTTTGGAGTACACTTTGACAACCAAACTGATGACAATACTTTCTGAAATTGAGTAAACTAATCCTCAAATGATAGACTATGTAATCTATCACCACACCTTTATACTTTACTGCTTGATAACCCATAGGTTATGCCCCTTTGGCCTAGACTTCATAAAACCAGTGTCATAATATTTAAATAATGATACTTTATATTAAGACTTTAGTGGCAAGTTAAACATTACTAATCTGTATTTCTAACGCCAATCATAATTATTCTATTCTTTGAAGTATTTGGAAAAAAATAAAAGAAATGGGAAATTAAATGCTATGTGGCACACTTGAAAATCTGAAGAACAGCTTTCAGGAAAATAAAAAAAATGCTGAGTTCTTACTGAGAAATTGCTTAAAGGTTATGTCATTCTGATCCAATATTATTGTATAGTAAGATAATGAGAATATGATGGATTTAGAAAGACATTTAACAGTTTGCATGAACTGGTACAATATGAAATCATCAGAATGAAAAGAATAGTATACATGACAATAGCAGTGTCAAATAAAAGACCAATAAAAGAAAGCTAAACTCTGAGCAATTGTAAAAAAAAATAACCTCAAAGAGTGAATGAGGAAATATATTTATTTTTGTTCAACAAAGAAGAATGAGAGTAAGATAGTGGGATACTATATCCATTGTAAAAATACAATTTGCTTCTTATCAAGTGATTTTTCTTAATTATTTTTTTCTCAAATAATGGATAAACTTAATGGGAATGGTAGTTACAGAAATTACTGTGATAAAAAAAGACAACAATAATGACTTTTTTTCTTTTAAAGAAGAAGTTTGTGGAAATTTGTCACAGGTAACAGAAATTGGTGGGGTTTGCATCATTCTTAATTATTTTGGTCATATTTGCTTAGACATATTAAAATCTGAGTGCCATTTAACAATAGCAGCAATATATTTGAACTTTAAAAGGGTATTTTCTGTTTAAAAATTTGGAAGGGAAATGTTGGGTTGAGAGAGATTCTCTTTTAAATTAGATTAAACATTCAATTAAATTTACATAAGGTCATTAGCTTTATGCATATACACATATATACATACATATTCATATATATCCAAGAAGTAAAAATGTACTCATACTTATAAAATGTTTCTATTTAATCACATAACCAGTTCTAAACAGAAAGTTTCAGGAGCTATTGAATAGATGAGGCATTAGTATTGTAATTCTTTATATTTGTTCTATTAAATCTCCAGGTTTAAATACCTTTACTAAAATCCCTTGGCTATTAAGGAGATATGAGGTACAAATAGTATTTTTGAGATTTTTTTGTTTTTTCTATATTATGTGCTTCAATCACATATGTAAATCCAGGTTTCCAGAGAAAAAAATCAACTTCATTAAAATTTTCAGATATTCCTAAATGAATGTGTAAATTTAAGACTCTGTATAAATATCATTTGGATCCTATATTTTAGTATAGCTTTAAAAAAAGTTTGATAGCTGATGATTCTAAATGGGTTTTACCCCCACCCACTTTCTAACTATGACTGCAATGTACAATTAAATATTTATTTAAACTAGACGCATTATAAATGTGCAGCAAATGAATAAGTAAATAGTAGGTATTAATTAATATAATGGTCAGTTAAAATTTCTATAAACAACACTCATGATTTAAGTAATGCATTTTGAGAATCAGAGGAGATGAGTCTAAAATTTTCCTCTCTGGTAGCAAAAAGAAAGTTAGGTAACATGTTGTTTTTTGTTTTATATATTTTTTTTATTCCTCACTTTTCCAAAAAATACTTGTTTGATCTTGGAAAGGAACTTCACCACTCTAGGTCTCAATCTTGTAGATTTTAAATTGAAGGAGCTGGATTCCCTTAATTCTAAAGTCTCCTTTACCTCTATCACTGTGGTGTTTTGTATAAAGCTTTAACATTTTAAAATGCAACATTGTGGATTCATTCAATTTATTTTGAATATGACATTTTATAAGGTATACAATCTAGTCCTGAAATTCTGTTTACCTTCTCACCCCTAAAAATTAGAACTCATTAAAAATAATAAAATTATATGTATTCTTTGGAAGATAATATTTTCACAGTCCTGAACATCATAGAGGCTTCATTTGATTTGATAGAATAAATGATGTCTTTCAAAGCATCAACTTATTATTATCATCCTGCCTTACTGTGAATAAATCCATATTTTTCTGCCCTTACTTTTGGTGATTTGTGTGACATCTGTGGAAATAAAAGGCTTTGAAAGAAAATGGGCAAATCTGGGTTACACGTGAGTTGCTGATGAGCTGAAATCTCAGTCACAGAGGAAAAGTGGATAGTGTCCTACTTACACAAATGTTAAATGAAGAGATATCTGCTCCTGAATTTTACTTTCTCCCTGCTAATGGACATCAATCAGGTTATTTTTTGGGTCAATCAAAAATAATAAAGTGTCATTGTAATATTTCTCCTGGAAAGTGTAAAGCCAGAAAAAAGCTGTGCATGCACATATGTGTGGAATGGTGGGAAGAAGCACATGATAGCTATCTTTTCCCTCATTCATACCTTCTTTAGGTACTGCACAGTCTAGCAAAGGATAGAATCTCAATCTTGTATACTTTACATAAAAATTCTATTCTTTTCTGAAAGATTCTCAGCACAAGTCCCTGGTATATGAGTTAGGAGACCTGAGATCAAGTTTCAGCTTGCTATATTATCTTGGATAAATTATTTATGTTTTTCTCTACCAATTTCCTCTTATAAAAATAGGGAAAACATTCGCTATAGATACCTTATAGATTTGCTGTGAGGATTAAATCATGCAGTATATGTGAAATAACTTGGAAAAGCACAGAATCATTAAACAAATGCAAAATTTTCTCATCATCATCATCATCAATTTTTTAATAAAGTACTATTAGGATGTCACACTATGAAGTGGAGATGATGCTAAGTTCTGAGGAGCAGAATACAGTTTTTTGGCAGATTCTATTAAACTAAAAAAGCTTCAAGTACAGGTCAGTTGACAGCCTGATATCCCAGGTTCAGACCAAGTTGAGAACTTTGTAAGCAGAAGATCTGCCTCCAAGGGTTAAATTTTTTGACCAGAAAAACTGACAAATCAGCTACAGAAATAGGAAAGACTTTTAATCATTATTGTTGAAAGGAATACTTACATTAATGAATGCATATATCTTTTGAAGTATATTTTAATATAGTTATCATTGTCTTCATACTAATTACTTATGTGCTTTCTCAAGATGGACTAAGAGATTTTGTTCTTCCCAGCTTAGCAAGAGGATCTCATCTTAAGGCCTTAGTTAGTGGACAGTATCTATCAGCTACAATGGTTACTTTAGGCCTTGAGCTACATGTTCTTTTCTTCTCTCAAAAAATAATCTTAATTTCTGTCCCAAAGAAAGAAAAAAAGAAAACTGTCAATCTTCACAGATGTGGCATTTACCATTTAATAAAATTAATAAATGCTACATCCAGGCAGACCAGCAAAGTGGAACCAATTTTGAGCTTTAAAGTAAAATAAATATTTGATGTTAATATTCATGCACATATAAATCAATTAAGATAGATCAATGGGTAACTAAAATTGCCTAATTTATTGTTGGGGTTTGGGAGCAATATATCATTTTTAACATTAAAACAACCTTTGGGCATTACAATACCTTAGCCACAAAATGAAAGTCCTACTGGTTCCTCTAGCTTAGATTTTGATTTAAGCTTATTTATTACTTAGCCACTTTAAACCACTGGCTTTATGGACACTCATTTTATTTTATTTTTAATGAAAAGAAATAGCATGTAATAATTATGGGATAACTTCCAATACTATGGCTCATTTCTGTCATAAAAAGCTAAAGAAGTTAGAAACCTTTTCTTGTTTAATAGACTCAGTATCATGTTCTTAAATAGGTCAAGACCTTATGACACTAAAAACTGACAAAGAAGGTAAAATAGCCTGTTTTCCACTTTGTAATATATTGCTCTTGACTGATTAATATTTCACAAATGTTTGTGGTATTTCCATACCAAAATATTGCATTAGAAACACAACTCAGGGGTGGCTAGGTGGCTTAGAGAATAGAGCACCAGCCCTAGAGTCAGGAGGACCTGAGTTTAAATCTGACCCTAGACACTTAATACTTACTATCCATGTGACCTTGGGCAAGTCACTTAACCCCAATTAAACTGCCTTCTCCCCTCCAAAAAGCAAAAAAAAGAAAAGAAAATACAACTCAGTTCTTTGCAATGCCCTTAGTCTTTGTGAAGTATAAAGTTTCCGCCTTACTGTTGCTCATGAGTATAAGTGTTTTCGTTGCTGTCAATGTTAGAAGGTATAGCATAATTTCTGCTTCTTATATACCAAGGAAATCTTGATTCACTAAAGTATGAATTGAAGTGTATAACTCTAACATCAAAGTGGAAAGTATTACAACTCATTTATACATTAAAAAACAGTATAGGTGGTGCTCAGAGACTGTGGATAAAGATTGAGTGAGCTTGACCTTGTCCTAGACTATATTGCCCCTTTGATCTCAAGCAAGTAACTTTAGTTCCTGGTTTCTCAACAAACCCATTCATCTATCACAGAGTAGTATCTTCTCAAAATGATTCGGTGCACTTAGATAAAAGGATGGTTATTAGCACTCAAGCAAGAGATGATCACTAATTATTTTAAAGATGTAAGTAGACCATTTAAAAATAAGAATTTCTTGTATATTTTTATTTAGAGTCTGTAATTTCATTCATGAACATTATGATATGACACCAGACAAAAATTTATTGTTTTTGTTGAATGCTGGGATGTTGAATTGTAATATGTTTCTCACATAGTTTCTCACCTTGGTAAGTCTTAAAATCTAGATTCTCAATATTCAATTTAAGTGACAATAAGCATGTAAAATGCACATTATCAAAGACAATGGTAAGAAAAATATTGTAATGGAAACTATGTGTCTCACTTTCAAGAGAAAGTAGTAATATAAATTCTGTGATATGTACATTGAAAACTCCTTATAGTTTCAAACTGACTAGTAAGGTGTTTCTGAAGTGACCTAATTTTAAATATGCAAGGGTGCTCTATAACTATAAATGTATAGTTATATTGCACATTATAAAAATGAATTGTATCATTGTCTAGCTCTTCAGATTCCAGTGTTCAAATATAAAAATCCTGGCCAATTATTTGCAAGAGCACATTCTGTGAATAACTGATTTTGGTAGTATATTTGTCATGAGACAAATGAACAAAATGAAAGACTTTTAATTCAGCAGATGGAGAAAAGTGGAAGTAATTGCAATAATTTAACCTGAAAAGAATACAGAAGGATGAAGTTATGATTGTTTTCAAATATAAGAAAGAAATGAAAAGAATTTGTTATCCATCAACTGGTAAAGCAGTAAAATTCAAGTATCATTTTAATAATATGACTCCTTAGAGATAACTTGATTTTTTTTTTCATTTGGATGTTGCTCAGAGCAGTATGACTTTCTTTTATTACACTGGAAATCTTGAGTAATAAAGTGAGGAATCATATAGTTTAAATTAGAATAAAACAATCATGCTGGGTGAATTGGGTTGAGTGAACTGGAATCCCTGAATTCCTATCTAGTTTACAAACGTAAAATTACATTTGACTCCAACAAACCCCCTCCTAAAAAAAAAAACAGTCAAAGACTATTCTTAATGAATTTTCAACTTTTACTTCTTCTTTTTGCATTCATTTGTCTTTTGAAATTAAATAATTAGATTTCACTAAAGTGGAAGGGTTCAGATACATCTCTAAATCGGGGGTTAAAGATATTGTATTTGGAGGTTGTTAATATTGTTGCTTCATGTGACGGAGTCCTGCATATATTATTGTTCTCCTGACCTCTTAGTGATGCTCCTATTATAAATTAACAAGAACTTAGTTAAAGCTTTGGTCTCTTTTAAATCTTTTCCAGTGGGGTATGTACTGAATATACTACCCCTACTATTCAGCACCACCTACAGCTCCGGGGTGGTGGTGCTGAAGGGACAGCTCCCAGCTCTGTGGGCCATCTCAGTCAGAGCTTCAGCAAAGCTTTTTGAAAGCATCGCCCATACATTCCTTTTTAACTCGTACTCATTCACAAAAATCTGGGAAGAGAACCACCGTCATCTCTGCTTTCATGGAGAGGTAGTTAGATTGCCTCTCGTGAACACCCACCACCCACCCTACCAATATTTGGTATGTAAGCTGACACGGAGTAAGGGGGGAGGGAAGAGGAGTCGAGGTGAGGATTGTGGGCCAGGGGGAGGGGAGGAAAGCCAAGGAAAGAGGATAGTGAAAGTTATCCCCCACCCCACCCGCCAAAGATCTTCTCTCTCTCTCTCTCTCTCTCTCTCTCTCTCTCTCTCTCTCTCTCTCTCTCTCTCTTTTCTCCCTCGCTTATCGTTCCCCACCACCACCTGCACAGCAACCTCGCCCCAACATACGGAGTTTGGGACAAGAGAGGGAGATCCGGAAATGGAGGCACTTGTTGTTTTCCTGAGCCCATAAATCATTAGTATGATTTGCTCAACACAAACACTCTAAATTCTCAAAATAAAGAGTCAAATATGAGTGTTTTTTCCAACCACACAGTTGCTCTGTACAGATAAAACTTAGTCCTTAAAGCGCGCTCGCTTACGCCCTTGAAAGCAGCAAAAGACAGTTGAAGAGAGTTTTCTCAGTCCTGTCCCTGTCCCGTTCCAGGAGTGTAAGGGTGCAGGCATCTCATAAACCCTGCTGTTGAACTCGTGGTCCATCGTTCCATGTCATATAATATACAGGGATCCGTACATATGTAGAGGTGAAAGAGAAAGAGGAGGGTAGTATGTTTCCATCATTTATAACATTGCATCTCCGCATTTCAGAAATCTCGATCATTCATATTTATGCAGCTGTTAAATATTTCATCAGAGGTAGAATACGAATGCAGAACAGTTTTATTTTTAATAGGGAAATCTTAAAATAGTCTGTTAGTAAATTGCAAGTGTCAAATGCTTTCAAATGTATTCTTTCAAATTCCCCCATCCCCTCCCCCTCAAAAAAAAAAAAAACTTGCTGCAGATTGTAGAAGGATTTGAGTCTGCAGCTAGAGCTAGGGGGATTAGGGCGAGAGCAGTGCAAGTTAAATTGTGCTGCATATAAAAAAAAATGGGCGGATTGGTCTCTAGATGGAGAGACTGGTACCACCTTCCTTTCTAAAATAAAATCTCTCTGGCATGAAGTCACTGCCTATTTCACATCCGGTTTACCCTGGGACGTATTACTACTGTCTTGGTAAAGAGAAATCTTTTGTTGTATATCTGCAGACTGAATATTGGGAAGAAATTTGGGTGTGAAATCTTGAACATTGAAGTACGGAAGAGTCCATGATGCCTCAGACTGTATGAGTGAGAGGCAGAGCCAGGGACAACACTCAGCTCCAGTCCCTCAGCCATCCCTTACTCTCAACAGCTCCGATTTCTTGGCGATTTTCTCTGGCAGACTTTCCACCCACCCTTCCCAACCCCCCCTCCCCGCCCCCCGCCCTCATCTTCAAGATCCAGTGCCTGGAGGGGGCCGGAGGTAAGTGCTGCTTCAGGACAGCGAGCAGACCTTTGAACGTGGGTTTTTCAAGCCTGAGAGATCAGGAAGCTACAGGGGGAAGAGAGGGAGAGGGAGAATGCGAAGAGCCTGATTCCACAGCAGGTAGAAAAGGTTCGAAAAAAAAGGGATGAAAACCTCAGCAATCGCTGGGTCACCCGCTACTCTCCCCCTACCTTTTCCCCTGGTTTGGGGTAGATTTTAATACGGAATTTATTCTTGGAAAAGGAGGGGGAAATAAGACTTATTTTGATCTATTTTGCAAAGGTGGGGGTGAGAGGAATATGGTCCAAAGTTGCAATGATGGAAAGCAATACATGTTTAAATGTAAGCTTTGGGTGAAGGCACTCTTTTAATCTGACACCAAAATGCATTAAATGCATGTTTCCTCTTTTTCCAGTGGATGCTGCCGAAATGCTCTTGCGTGTGGAAGCCTTTCTCATTTTGCATTTGATAAACTCAAGAATATGTATTTTTAAAGGTTTTACATTGGTGTGTGTGTGTGTGTGTGTGTGTGTGTGTGTGTGTGTGTGTTGGGAAAAGGGGGAGGCATGTAGAGAAGAAAGTACCCTGGGGTTCTTTTGCATGTTTGCATTTTTCTTTTCATGCTGCAAGAAACTTTACTTCTTCAGCAACTGTAGTATCTTGTTGGGATTGTTTTTCTCTTTTAAAAATATTAAAGGAACGCAAAGACCTGGAGCTCAATGCCTAAGTAATCTTTGGGGAGGCATAAGCAACAACCAAAACAGAAAATATTTTTAAAAGTCAGTTGAGTTCAGTAACAGAAGCTGTTTTATTTTATTCAGATGTTGCTGCTATATTGGAAGATACATTATGCTTGTGTAACTTGAATACCATCTTTTACTATAAAGATTTTTATTTTTTATTTCCTGTCATATTTAACTCGTCATTGTCAAAGCCAAATATGAAATCAACCCAGATATATTGATGGTTTAGCTTTTCTTATCTCTAGATCATTTTACTCAAAATACATTATGTTTTATTGCTCACATGTCTGATAATAACGGTTTTTAAATTGATTTAAATAGTCCCTGGAGTGTGGAATGAATTGGTGTGGATTTATTTTAGAGGCACACCATATTAAACTGTAGAGTACTTAATTTATAAAGTGCTTTAATGTGTTGTAATTCATTAATCTTCTCAACTACTAAGAAATGCAAATTTGCCTTTACATTTCTGAAGGTTTTAATTAAAGTGCATGCAAAAATATAGAAATCTATTCAATAGCCAGGTATTGAATTGGATTTGAAAAGTGAAGCCATGAATAGATTCAAAGTTTACATTATTGAAACCTCCCTACCATTCCTTCTTCTAACAGTCCACAACATCAATATCCCAAAACTAGTAATAGTGGCGTTTTATCTAAAATCATAGCAAAAACAATGTCTTGCTAGCTTCCATCTGAAAATATCCTGTTTATAAGGAAACATTTCTGAGGAGGGAGCATAGCAAAAAAAAAAAAAGAAAGAAAAGAAAGAAAGAAAGAAAGAAAGAAGGAAGGAAGGAAAGAAAGAAGAAAGAAAAAGAAAGAAATGGGGCTATGAAGTGTCAGTGTGTTTGTATGTAAGTGTAATCAGCACATGGTTGGATTATAAATTATGTCCTTTAGCCTCATGGAAGTGTCAGTGTGCATACTGAATAGGAAATCATAAGGAGAAGAATTCTGGCATTATTCTTGTGTACAAACAAGTAAGTTTCAAAAGATAAATAAAAATAAGCATGGTCAGCTCTGAGATAAAGGTAGATACAGAAAACAAAGGTGAAATACAACCATTAAAAAAGAAAAAAAACTTTCTGTTAACTTCTACAATAATGCACTCTCCAGGATATGATAAATAGTTTTAAATGTTATTGCCCAGTAATTTCCTGGAAACTTAAATTTGAGATGACTAAGTTTTAGATTATCAACAAAAAAAGTGGGAAGAGGATGATTTTCTTAATACTGGGAAAGCTGAAAAATCAAGTCCTCAAAGACATTTATGAAGTTGAGAAAGTACTATCAGAAAGTATTTAAATGTTTTTGCTTTTCCAAGGAGAGTAAAAATACACATTTATTTCTCAATGGAGAAATGAAAGGGAGAGAAAAAAATGACGAGAATACGTTTGCTTTGTTCCAATGAGGTGTCATATCACTGTGAGGTCATTTCCTGACTTGAAAACATTCAACTAAATGTCCTCAGCCCTAGTGCCTATAACCCGACTTTTCTTGAAAGGGATGTTGATATTTATTTATTTTACTTTTTAGCTAGGAAAACCCAAGATGAAGAGGAAACTTGGTCTTTCTGAATATCTCTGGGCCTGGACACTCCTTCTGAATGCACTTGCTGGAAAAAGGTGGGAAGACTTTATTTTAAAACTGTATGAATATTTCCATAACTTTCCATTTATTCAAACAGGGAAAAGTAAATGTTGCCTGAATGGAAGCACATCTAAGGGAATTCAGGAAAGTTAATTGGAGTCAAATCCCAGCTAAGTCTAAAAAAGAGTAGTTTGAAACAATGCCACTTCTTAGTATGGCATGCTAATTAGATTATGCTCAACAGCCTTCAACAAAGAATATAAGAATATAGCATTAAATTTTAAAATCGACCTTTTCTTTGCCAAATACAATCTGCTTATAACATGTTATTTCCTGCTTTAAAGAGAACAACAACAAACTTCCCACTTTCAGGTGCATCTATGTTCTGTCAGTGAATAAAACTATATATTAAACTTAGGTGTACATGTGTGCAGCCACACCATACATCCACATAATATCCCAGGTTCAAACTCTAGTTTTTGTAACAAATGACCATGGAGTTTATATATTAAAACTGTACTTTTCCTGGCTAAATATACATAGAGTGATTTATTATTTTTAAATTTATTTTTGCAAATCTTTAAACATATTTAATAAAATATAACCTTTGAATTAATGAGTGATTATGGGATATAATTGGTTGGCAGAGAAACATAATAATGCATATAATTGCAATCAAAATAAAAGTAAAAATCCATCAATAATCCAATCTAGACATTTAACAACACAGAGAATATATTTTAGTGACATTTCATGAAAAAATATTTTAATGCAACTTTTAAAATTTAAAAACCATGCATAGAGAATTCACTATTGCTATTCACAAGGATGAATTAGGCATAATATAAAATACAAAGTATATTCCAAAAGGAAATAAAATAAAGCATGTTTATTCAAGCTATAACTTGAAGCAAACATTTAACAAGTTTCAAGCTCATGTACTTCATGGAAACATTTATATTAAAAAAGTTTTTCACTTTTCTGTCTTGCTACCATTCATGGTGAAGGATATTTAAATGATGAGTGGAGAATATGGCTTACAATAAGATAAAACTAATTGAAAGATTTAAATGTAATGCATTATATTTTTGAATTGCTTTTTGAAAAATTATGTGGTGTCACTATTGTAATGACCTGTAGATGGAGTTAGTGTACAGTGTTTTATTATATGGTGGTTTAGTATGAAACCACAGTCACATACAGTAACTGACATTTCGTTTCAAAATATATACTCAGTTAATACCAAATAAATGGCTTGCTCTTTATCATCATTCCATGGTCTGGACAGTTGTTTCAATGTTGTAATAAAATAGGAGTGCTGGGGATAGAAGATCAAATTAACAAATTACATTAAAAACACACACATACACAAACACACGCACACACCTCTCAATTTCCACTAGATTAACAGAGCTGGTCCTTTTTAGTTTAAAGCAAGCAAGCATGCTGTGATAAAAACTCATTTGATACTGATATCCTATTATGCTGGACAAAGTGTATTAGGATGAAAATTGTTATGTCCTCCTAATTAATGCAACTTTCAGAAATATAGCTTATATTTGGAAACAGCTATAAAACAAGTGAAAAAAATGCAGGGACTGGTAAATGGATGATGTCCCAGATATGATATTAATTGCACAAGTTTGGCTTGCCTTACCAGCTAACTTCATGGTCTTCCCCTTTTCGTCTATACCCACTTCTTTTTCATACTCACTCATATATTTCTCACAGTCTACAGTGTACTGGAATTTTATTTCCTGTTTTCTCTGTGTGACCTTCAAATAACCTTGGAATGATACATGCATAGCATTTGGTTTAGTGACATTGAGTTTTATAAAGAATTTCATCAGGAGACTGCTTCTGCATTCCTGCCGTCATCTGCCAAGTAGAGGTCATGAAAACGCAGGACTCCTTGAAAAACTAGGTTAGAAAGTTGCAAACAAATATTTAGGGTACAAACAAAATACAAAATTAAACAATATTTTTCTTTTAATTAAGAGAAATCTATACTGGAAATGATTTAGTGATAAGAATTTTTAGTATATTTAAAATCACTGATTTTTTTTTACCTGTATCAAATGGATTACAATAATACTTAATAATCTGGACTTTGCACTGGTAAACAATTAAATTCCCATCTATCAAAGTTTTCTTTTGGAATGACATTTTGGTCCATCCAGAAAACTCTGAATATCTAGTTTCACTTATTTATTGATTTATTTGTTTTTAAAAACAGAGAAGCAGGGAAAAATGAGGCCCAGTACATTCTAAAAAAAGATCATATCAAAAATCTATTAATAGCATTTTTTATCAAAACATCGTATTTATTATTGTTCAAGCTAGTTATAATAAACAGGTTGAAATCCTGCTATTTAGTGGCATCACTTCAAATTTCCTAACGGGGGAACTGACTTGTAAAAGTCTAATTTTTAATAACATTTTTCATTATATATAATATCACTAACAATATCAGAGGTGAATATTACAAAGAAATGAATTATATCGTGTTCACAGAAGGCAAGGAAGTTGAGGTTCAAAATGCTGAAATTATTAATCTGAGGTACAATATGTATGTAATCATTAATTTTGGCTATATACACTGTCCAAATCTAATGCAGTGAAATGAGAATTGGACTAAAGGTGAGTCTTTCTTCTAGTCTTGCCCGGGCTATTAATTGGTTTTAATACCTCAAGGAATTTACTTGCACATGACTCAGTTTCCTTATGTATAAAAGGCTGAATCCTATTAAATGATCTCTAAGGAATTTTCTTATTCTGTGATATAAATGCACAACAATAACAACTATAAAAAAGGCCTTTAAATAGGAAAACTGCTCAAGTGCTTGGAATATTTTACTCAAATTACTAAGAAAGCTTTAAATGGCATTCCTTCCATTTCTATAAAGGCAAGCATTGACTTTAGCTTTCATGGGAATAATATTTTTCTTTTAAAAAGTACATAAGGTAAAAATTTTACAGTATCACTGGATTTAGCAGGAGATTCCCTAGAAAAAAATGAGATAGTTTACTTGACTTTTGCTTGATTTAGAAGAATGCATGAGCATTTCTTTGGAAAGAATTTTTATTTGTCATTCTTTTGTATTTCCAGTTTAGGGCAAACTTCACTACAAGATGAAATTAAAGACAATACCACTGTATTTACAAGGATTTTGGATCGACTCCTAGATGGTTATGATAACCGCCTGAGACCAGGATTGGGAGGTTTGTCATATTATTATTGTTTAATAAATTATGATTAAAATTTTAATTTAAATAGTGATCTCTTCGTGACTTTACAAATCATAAAAATACCTTCTAATTTAGTGAAAAGTCTTTATGAAAAATTGTCCATTGCTAATTAAATATTTTGCTACAAACTATCTAAGAAATTTGACATGTACTTGTTGAGAGACCAACAGATAAAAAATATTTCACAATGATCTGAGAAAACATAACATGTTTGAGAAATTTACTTTTACCGAACATGAAAAATATGGTTTTTAATTTATAGACATATTTTCCATTATTCAGGGAAGGACAAATGTTAAATTTTTATATCATGCTGCATAAGAATCTAGTGAAGACCATCAGCGCTTCATCAGGCAAAGCTGATTTGAGTAGGACATATATAGGTCCATTTATTCACAGGTGTGTTTCGAAATAGCATATATTAATCTATCATTTAGTATTTCATAGGATGGTTTCTGAAAGAGAATAGAACAGTTTGGACAGTCTTCTTTGCTAATATGTTGAACTTTGTTCTTTTAATCCCTTTAGAAATGTTAGAGCATAGATTTTCCTGCTGAATGGTAGGTGTGGGATCAGAAACTTGAATTGGTTATGTTCTTTATGGGAGAGGTGCTGGATTTGGAGTCAGAATACCTCAGTTCAAATACTAACCTTGTCACTTCCCATCTATTTGACCTTGGGCAAGCCAGTTACTCTCTCTTAGCCTAAGATTTTTTTTTTCATTTTCCAATAAACAGGTTGGGCTAGAGGTTTTCTGAAGTGTGTTCTAGGTCTCAGTCTATGATGCTGTTATGAAGATCATGACACAAATCATGAAGCACTTCACATGAACATTCATAATCACTTCATATTTTAGCCAAAGCAAAATATGACCTAAAAGTTAAAATAGATTGGTTTAAATACATGAAATGCTCAAAACCACCAATAGCAGTGTCTGTCAAGGGAGGAAGGTCACGAGTATATGCATAATGATAGTGTACTTGCTATCTTAAGAGAAACCTAGCTAAGTTTGAGTTGACTCATAAACAAAACATGGACTACCAGCTGATAAATTGCGTTAACTAAAGGAATTCATAAAGACGATTCATTAGGGCACAGAGCGTTTAGCTTTTGCATAAATGGAGTTTGTAATGAAAGATACAGAATTAGGAATACTTGAAATATTGATGTATGTGTTCTGTACAAAAGAAATCATAATTACATTTGGGATTAGAATGTATGATCCAAGTTCTTAGGCCATTCCAAGAAATAACAAACACTGTTTTTAATTAAACACTGAGAGAATTTGTTATTAATGTTATTAAATACTGAGGGAAAGATGGCAAATTTCAGGTGGCCCAGTGCTACTTAGTTTCAGATACTTAAGGATCTGATTTTGATTTTAATGCTGAACTTGATCCCATCACCTGCAGTTTCCTTATTCTTTGGAGGAGGTGAGTCACTTGAGAGTGTTATGGGACTGTTGTGATGGCTGCCAACTGCCATTATGATTTCAGAGGGCCTGAGGGGACTACCTTGTCAAAACTGCAAGTCAAAAATATGTCAAAAATACCATTAGTTGTCTTTTCCTATCAAATTCAAAGGTTCATTCTCTGAAACACACCTTTCACATTTTAATTAAATTGCTCTTCTTTTAGAATTCACTTAAGTACATTCTTCAATTTGTAATAGAAATAATTGCCAATTAAAATTTGAGTCCACATATAAAAGAATGAGAAAAAAATACAGGCAAAATATATGGTATATCAAAGTTTTATCTGCTTTCATGTAAACATTTGAATTGGCTCCAAAATAAATATCCATTAGTTCTTCATTAGTGTATCTTTCAGTAATAATCCACTAAAAATTAGGCTCTTATAATGCACAAGTCAAGAATTGCACATATTCTTGTAGTTACAAGAATAAGTAGTCAATATGCTACCCTAGTATACAAAGGAAATATCCTTTAAACCTGATGATATGGAAGTCAATGAAATTCCTTCATTAATCTCCATTTCTAATATGTGGCCCATCCTCACACCAACTACAGCATTTTTTTCATCAAAACTTGGAATGTATGAGGAATTGAGAATAATGGAAACCATCTTGGCTCCTGACATAATTAAATAAATCCTTTATAGGATTTTTATAACTTATTCTATTTATGTCATTTATAGGATCTATGTATATTTTTCACTGAATATTAAGTTTAGAAAAATATAAAACTTTTAAAAAACAGATGTTCAGAAGTTTTTGTTTTCTAAAATCTTAAACATCTGATAGATTTTAATAATCCTAACTTGTTAAAATCACTATTATATATTTTATTATTTGCAAAAATAATGTGTGAGCATATTGTGATCAAGATGCCAAAATAATTAATGCTATTTATTAATACCTTACAAATGATTTACAAATAAAATGTTTTTATTTAAATTTCTTTTTGATATAATATATTGTCTTTAAAATTGCTTTATTGATCTATTAAATGCATGACTCTCCATGGAAGGAGACTGTTTTGAGGTTTGCAATGGTAAAGAAATGACTTAAGTAAATGATTTTCAAATGCATAGAGCAAGAGGATACCCTTCCAAAGAAATTACTTCATTACATCTAACTCCAGAGCAATAGAGTGCTTTCAGCTAAACAGTTTAAACAGAGTAAAGAAGATTGGGACAGACTATTATAGAACAGAAATAATAGTTTATTAAACAGAGACAAAACATCTAAACCAATATTTTCCTTTCATGAATAGTATGGGAAATAGAACATGATGAAACACAGGAACTTGAAAAATAAAAACGAATCTTGTCTTTCTTGTTAAGCATGACTTCAAAAGCTTCAATTTGGGGAAAGCATCACGTATGGGCATTTGTGAGAAAATTCATTTGAAAGAAAAATCCAAATTCTTACCTACTTTTCCACCTAAAATGTGCCACATTAAAAGAGGGGGTACTGCTATCAAAATTGACAAAATTGACTCATAAAGAAGGCTTCAGTACTGACTAACCTTGTGCTTTATATATCCCTTTGAGAGCATATGTTTCAGTAAATGTTTACCATTTGTGACATTAGAGTTTGGGGCATATTAGGTCATTCAATGTATGCAAAGCCGTTACTTTCTAAGAAGGTGAAATTTACAAATATTTCCAACATAAACAATCTTACACTTTGAAACAACAAACATAAATGTTTCAGGTTTTTTTTTTAAGTTAACATAAATATATATTACAAGTTCACTTCTTTTTTCATTTATTAAGGAGTTTTCTTCACTGGAAAATTACCACTTTACCATGCCCTAAGAGTAGTCATAGGATGATATATTTAGAGCTTGCAAGGACTCCAAAGCCTATGTAATCCAAACCCCTCATTTTGTATATACAAGACTTCAGTATAGACTGAAAGCCAAGGAGTTTAAGTGATGACCCAGAGAGTGTCATTTGCAAATTTGTAGGCTAGTTTTCACAACTCCAGAGCCATTGTACCACACTATCCTCCTCACAATAACCAAAAACATATGACTTGATGGCCTGATTCTGTGAGTGACATTCTTAGTAAGAAACTAACTAGGTTATTCTTCATATAAGAGACAAAAGTGTCAATGCCTATAGCCAAATCATCCCTAGTTTGATAGAATCTGCTTAGAGCATATGGAATATTGGTATAACCTTGAGAAACCTAGAGTCAACTGCACACATGCTGAAACATCATAATGAGAGTCACTGGAAGTAGATAATCTTTATAGTACTTTGATTTAATTTAATGTTTTGCTTCTATAGTGTACTTTATCATATGTTTATATCTACTATTGACACAGGTATGAGCAATCATTCAATATTACTCCTTATGAAATCAATTTCAGCATGGCCCAGGACAAAGAATACTCACCAAATATAAAAATTACATGGAGAAAGAATTAAGATATAATTAGTAATTAAGGCAAGGGAGATCTAGGCTACCAATCATGCTAGGTGCTATTGTAGCTACAATTAGATAGACAGACATATATATATATATATATATATATATATAGAGAGAGAGAGAGAGAGAGAGAGAGAGAGAGAGAGAGAGAGAGAGAGAAATGGATGGATTACACTTTATAAAACATTTAAAATATTTCTTTGTTTTATCTTCACAACCTATGAAGTTAACTGTGCTATTGTTTTTTTATTATTTTAATTTCTTTTATTTTATTTTATAGATGAGGAAACTAAGGCTGAGAGGGTAAGTGCCTCTCCCAGGGTCATAGATCTAATCAGCTCAAGTCAACAACAAACATTTAATAAATGAAATAGGTCATTTGTAGGTAATCTCAGAAGGCAAGTATCAGGATTAAAGGATATCAGCAAAGGCTTCTCACAGAATATGAGATTTTAGCTGAGATTTGAAGGAAATCAGGGAATCCAGGATGCAGAGGTAAGTAGAAGGAGAAACCAAGCTTTTAAGTCGGACATTAAAACTGACTGAAAATTGGGGAATAGAATGCCACGTAGGAGGAGAAAGACTATCACTGCCATTGAATTATAGAGCAAGAGAAAATGTATAAGAATGAAGAAGGATTAGAATTCATATTTTCTTCACTCCAAGTTTAATACTATGCTACTTAGGCTACTAGTCTCTCATTGAAATTGTAACTGTCTCTTCTGTGCCTTATAATGTCTTAGCTTAAAATAGTCTTCCATATATTCTTCCCTGACCTCCCCCACCCCCACCCCCCATCAACTAACAATGTTCTTTCCCTTGTTAGAAATTCCTAAATAATTTTGGCCCTTGGTTTTGTAGCCATCACTCTCTATCTTACATTGCAATTATCTCTATGCATGCCATATTCTTTCCATTAGTATTAAAGTTCCTTGAAGGCAGGAATTGTTTTGTTTTTTAATTTGACAATCCAGCAGGAAGCCTAATACCTTGAACATAGTGGTTACTTAAAAGGATTAAAATTTAATTTAATTTGATAATATACTCACTCTACTTTTATGAACAGTAGAATCCAGAGTTTCAAAGGGGCAGGATTATTTACTTTTTCAGAGTAACAAATTGTGTCACAGGTAGGATATGAGTCCAGATCTCCCACATCTAGTGAAAAATATGACAATAAGTCCCATTCTTTATATTTTCAAGCCTTAAGAGATGTATAGATTCAGTTATTAACACAAGGGTATTCTAGTAAGGGTTCAAGAAATTTAAAAAATGGAATTTGAGTTATTACCAGAAACATTCATCAATACCTACCTTCAGAAGATTTCACAGTTCTGAGATAGATAACATCATCCCTTGGCTTTATAACTTTGTTCCATTAAAAAAGAAAACTTATGATATATCACCTATTTGAGAGAACTAATGAAATAATTTCATGCAAATATTACAACTCTAATTTCCAAAGGCTGAACTACGAGTAACATTGAGTAATTTTTAAAGTATTATTTTATTTTGACTTTATCAATATTTTTGGCATAGCCTTTGGAAACTTAGCTTTTTAAAAAAATCTTTTTTTCTTAAATCTCAAGTAGAATTTTAATAAGAAAAATAACTAGAGAGACTGTAGAAATGTAATACCTCTTATTCCAGAGAAAAAATAAGAAAAAATATTGACTTTTTTTTTCTTTTTGAAAGGGCAGTTGGGGTTAAGTGACTTATCCAAGGTCACAAGGCTAGTAAGTGTTAAGTGTCTGAGGCCAGATTTGAACTCAAGTCCTTCTGACTCCAGGGCCAGTGCTCTATTCACTGCTCTACCTAGCCACCCTGAAATATTGACTTCTTATGTCAATGTTGGTTATAAAAATGAGAAACAGGCAAACCATTTGATTTGAAAAGAAATAAGCAATTGTTTAAAACTTGAAAATAAAGATTAAAATTAAGTATTAAGCTTCTAATAGAGTATCATTGTTTAATTTATACCAACCTGTGTATACCATACTCTGTACACCAGAGAGGTCAATAAAAATTTAACCTATGAATGACATCCAGACTGAACAACCATGAGTGCAACTTGTTTATCATAGTTTAGGGCATACTCAGTGTAGAAGAAGGATAGAAGTGGGGAGGCAGTAAAAACAGGAAGGAAAGAATATTAAGATACAAAAAGAGCTAGAAAATAATTAGAAAGGAAAAGGGAAATGAGAGAATAGAGAAAGGAATGGAAATCAAAGGAGAAAAAATAAAATAATGAGGGAAGATGGAGAGGGAGATAGAAAAAGGAGAATAGAAACTGAAGAGATGAAATAATCAGAAGAGGAGTGCTCACTGAGATTTCTCAGAAGCACAGAAAGTCTGGTTTCGAAGGAACTTAAAGAGACAATGAATACAAATTTTATTTGGTTAAGGATCTCTTCTATGAGATAACCAACAAGCTATCATATTGTTTTTGCTTGAAGACTTTTAGTCTTTTAGTGGGCTTTTAGTGGGCAGGTGAATCCACAACTTCCTCGAGCAGCATGTTCAAATAATTCCATTTGATAGATTTTTGTCTGTGAAACATCTACACTATAGATTACTGACTGCTCATTTAAGTTAAAAATAACTTATCTTATTTCTAATCATGGGTCATATTACCATAACATTTAGCTCAATGATTCAGAAACAAGACCTTCCTATGTCATGGAGGACTGAGGGGGGAAAATATAGCTGCCATTGGTGAATGTAAGCCTGTTAATAATTTCTCTTGTTTTGGGGACCTATGAAATTGTCACTACTCCATTCTGTGCTTGAGTAAAAAGTTCTCAGCTAAAGAGGAAATATTCCTGCTTCTCATTGGACTTTGGAAATGCTTATCCTTACTTTGTCTCCTTAAATTTAATGAGTTTTTATACTTAAGTCAGAAATTCGGAAGTGGGGACTTGGGGAATAAATTGTGTGACTGGTGTCACCCAGGATGAGAATTTGTCATTCATGTACCACACATGTCAATCATTTGTTATGGTCTTGAAAAAAATAAATCTGCACAGGAAACAAGTATTGACTGGAATTCTCATAGGATGGGATAATTGTGTATGAACTGAATTTTCTGAGTAACTCGACTTCTTTTTCACTTGAAAAATTTTACTGAAAATATTTTGAAAGTGCCTAAGTCTCCTTTCTGCCTTATTAGGTGCAGTCTTCATTAATTAGGACTTTGGGATGTCTGAGAGTCATCATTCAGTAGATTAATTGTCATGAACAATATTTTGTAGATGTAGAAGGTAAAGAATATTGAGTTGAACATATACTTAGATCAAGACCTACTAGGATTAAAAAAAATCCTAGGATGAACTTGGAGTATTCTTTACTTCTTTTTCCAAACACAAAAGTCTCATAATTTGTCAGGACTGTCCCTGCAAGAATGAAAAGGAAAGAAAGATTAAAATTAGAGTTTCTTTATGTGGTCAAAAATGAAGTGTTTTTCAATAACATTGAAAAATAACATTTTATTAATTTATACAAATATGTCCCATTGGGTTTATTAAA
>WOXC01001940.1:0-129148 GCA_011680675.1 Gymnobelideus leadbeateri | reverse complement strand
ATTTTTTTTAAACAAATGCTTTATTAATTTCTGTTTTACATCATTCATTTCCGCCAGATTTTGAGTTACAATCATTTTCCCCCCATTATTCCCCTACCCAACCTCCCAGAATAGCAGTCCCACAAGACATCACTTCCTCCAATCTGCTCTCTCCCATACCTTCTCCCATACCCCCTTCGACTTTTCCATTAGAGGAAGGTGAATCTTTGTGTCCCAATGCCTGCACATCTTATCTCCCAATTATAGGCAAAAGAGTATTAATAATAGTATTTATATATATTTGAAACATTTAATGTTAAGACCTCAAATTTCAGATCCATTTCCTTCCTCCCTTGTCACCCATTCCCTCTGGGGAGATAAGTAATTCAGTATATGTTGTACATGTCTAGCTATGCAAAACATTATCATAGTAGATATATTGTACAAGGCTGCTTATAATTCCCTCCCACTCATCCCACCCCAACCTGGTCCATTTCCTACATGATCCTGTCCCTCTTCTATAGTGGGTACTTCCAACCTCCCCTCCCCCCAAGGATGCCTTCCCATCCATGATCCCTCCTCTCATCCCCCTTCCCCCTATTCTGCTGCAGGTTGAGATATCCCATTTAGTATGTATGTCATTCTCTCCCTGAACCAAATTCAATGAGAATGTGGTTTTGCCTTTTTTGCCTTCCTATTCTCCTCCTCCCTTGTAACCACTTCCCCTTGCTTCTTCTACATGAGATAGTTTACCCTACCCTGTCTCTCCCTATCTCCTCTTGCCACTTTCCTCTCTCACCTCATAATTTCATCCCTTGAGTATTCTCCCTTCCCAACAAATTCAACCTATGCCCTCTATCCATATATAACTGTAACCATATACACACACATTCACATATGTATTCATATGACCACACACCCTTCTTCCATTATTTTCATAGTGAGAAAGATATCATCAGTCACAGTTATTGCTTTTCCATATAGGAATGTAAATAGTTCAACTTTGATAAGTTCCTTTTGATTTCTTTTCCCTGATTACCTTCTCAGGCATCTCTTGCTTCTTGTGTCTGGATGTCAAATTTTCTATTCAATTCTGGTTTTTTCCTCAAGAATGCTTGAAAGTCCTCTATTCCACTGAATGACCATATTTTCCCCTGAAACAAAATACTCAGTTTTGCTGGGTAGGTGACCCTTGGGTTCATTCCCAGCTCTTTTGCCCTCTGGAATATCATATTCCATGCCCTTCGATCCCTCAGTGTAGAAGCTGCCAGGTCCTGGGCTATTCTGATTGTGTTTCCACAATATTGAAATTGTTTCTTCCTGGCTGCTTGTAGTATTTTCTCCTTGATCTGGGGATTCTGGAACCTGGCTATAATATTCCTGGGAGTTTTCTTTTTGGGATCTTTTTCAGGAGGTGATCTGTGGATTCTTTCAACCTCTATTTTGCCCTCTGGATCTAAAACATCAGGGCAGTTTTCCTTGAGAATTTCTTGAAGGGTGATTTCTAGGTTCTTTCTTTGATCATGGCTTTCAGGTAGTCCAATAATTTTTAAATTGTCTCTCCTGGATCTATTTTCCAGGTCAGTGGTTTTTCCCATGAGATATTTCACATTGCCTTCTAATCTTTCGTTTGTTTGGATCTGCTTAACAGCATCTTGATTTCTCATAAAGTCATTAGCTTCCATTTGCTCCAGTCTAACTCTGAAGGAATGAATCTCCTCAGTGAACTTTTGAGATTCTTTTTCCATCTGGCAAATTCGACTTTTTAAGGCATTCTTCTCCTCATTGCCCTTTTGGGCCTCCTTTGCCATTTGAGTTAGTCTATTTTTTAAGGTGTTGTTTTCCTCAGTCAGGCTGTTGACCCTCATTTCATACTTTTCCTGCATCCTTCTCATTTCTCGTTCCAATTTTTCCTCCACTTCTCTTATTTTATTTTTAAAGTCCTTCTTAAGGTCCTCTATGGCCTGCAACCCGCTCATGTTTTCCCCTGGGGCTTTTGGAGCAGGACTTCTGACCTCACAGTCCTTTTCCCGCTCTATGCCCCAAAATAGGAGTCTAGGGTTGCATTTTTCTGTTTCCTTTGCCTTGGCATGTTGCCACTTAATTACTTGACTTTTGGGCTTGTTGCCACACTATGGCTTTAAGGCCAGATAGAGGAATTTTCGTCCCAAACGTGTGGGGGGCAACTTCCATTTCTGGCAAGCTGTAAACCCACCCATGACTTCCACCTTAGATCACAATGCAGATCCAGGGAGGTTAAAGCAAGAGCAATTACCCCCCAAGACTGATCGCTGGATCACCCTACAGTTCATAGGCCAAGAGCTGGAGCTGCCTCTGAAAACTACAAAATGGCGTGTCTCCTCAGAGGCTTCTTGCCCCCAGGGGAGGGAGCCGACGCATTCCCCAAATGCAGGTCCCAAAGTCCATAGGACACTAACCTCTTAGTTTGTCCTAGGCATGTCTATGTTGATAATTCTGGAGTCGCCACAACTGCTGGTTTCTGGGGTCTCTCCAGCCGGCTGCTGGCCCTGCCGCCCTGGGGCTAAAACCTCGGCTCACCCATCCATAGAGATTTTAACATAGTTTTTTAATTCAATTCAATTGCATTAAAACAATTTCCACTAAGGTAAGAATAGGAGAGAAGCAATGTACTATAACAGATAGAAAGACCTAGCCTTTAGGAATCAGGAAGATCTGGGTTCAAGTTTGTTTTACCTCTGAGACCTACTGGCTATGTGACTCTGGTTCAGTCACAAGTAATGACTTATTACCTCCCCCTGGTAATTCTTGAAGATGAGAAATTACAAATCAATTACTGATATGCATTGCAAAGGAAATCACAGATCCCAAACAACAACAGAAAGCCAGAAAACTAGTATCCTTAATTTGCTGTAAATAAGCACATACACAAAAAGTTAAATGAAGTTAAATGACAAAGTTGAGACAAACAAATTCTTGGTCATGGTTTTAAGGATAAGTGCCCAAGCTTAAGATTACAGTCCAGAGATAACTATCATATTAATAGAATAGTATGCTATAAGAAATGATGAGCTTGTGATTTTGAAAAAACATGGATAGACTTGCATGAAATAATGAACAAAATGAGCAGAACCAAGAAAATGTTGTATAGTACAACAGTACTACGGTGCTACAGTAATAGCAGTGTTATTTTAAGAGCAACTTTGAATGAAAAAGTCATTTTTACTGTTATAAATACCCAAATTAACTACAAGAGACATGAAGATGCCATTTGCATCCAGAGAAAGAACTGATAATTAGAAGTGTGTACAGAATGATTATATTTTTATATACACATACACATATATGTATATGTATATATATTTATGAATGTTTGCACATAGTTGTGTCTAATGGTGGCCATCTCTGGGATGGGGAAGGGAGGGAAAAAAAAGAAAAAATTATTACATAATAAATTTGTTATATATTTAAAAGGAATAATGAGTTGTACATGAAAGATTTGTAGTTTCATAGGCAATCATCTTTTTATTATTTTACTATGTTATGTAAATGCTTGCTTTATTTCATAAATTAAAAATAAAATAAGTAATTTTTTAAAGAATTGGGAAAATAGATAAAGAAAAATCCCTCAAGGATGCTAAGAATACCAACTTCGGAGAATTTCATTTGAGTATGAATATCATTCCTAATTTGGTCAAGGGAACAAGCTTATATTAAGCATCTATTATGGGCTCAATACAAATATCAGACCTCTGTGCCATGTTTACCCCTCCAACATCAGGCACAATGCTAAGTTCTAGGGATACAAAGAAAGTCAAAAGGCAATCTGTGCTATCAAAGAACGTACAGTCGAATGGGAAGAAACAAAACAAAAACAGCTACATATAGATAAAATATTACAGGATAATTTGGAGACAATCAACAGAGGAAAGACACTAGCATCGAGAGTGATCAGGAAAAGTTTCTTGGAGATGGTAGGATTTTAGCTGGTACTTGAAACAAGGCAGGAGATGAAGATAAGGATTCTAACATTCTAGATAAGCATTGTAGGCATGGGAGACAGCAAAACAACAAATAGGAGAGACTACATGATGAATGAAAACATACCTTTCTGCCGTCTATGAATCTCAACCAATTAATAGAACACTTGTATTTTTACTTGCTTTAGTCTTATCGCCTCAAGTAGACTGCAAGCCTCTTGAGGATGAGTCTTTTGTACTTCATTTGCATTCCTTCCCTCATCTAGCAGAGCATTAAACATTTTGCAACTATTCCATAAATAAAACTCAATGCTTGTTCTTGCATACCTTATAATCTAGCAGTGCTTTACACATTACAATATAATGAAAGATTAGGGTTGAAAAAGACCTTGGGAACAATTTAGTACCAGTTCCTTTTATTCTCCAGATGAAGAAACTAAAACAAGTAAGATGACTTGTTCAAAGTCACACATGGAGCTAATGCTCATTATTAATTTCAGTAATGAAATTTATCCAATACCCAAAGTACCTGCAAGTCTATTTATTCTTACCTTGTATCACAAACTGAGTAGCAGTTTTGCCTTACATCTTCTTCTAAAGAGGAAACCAATTCTGGAACAGCAGTTTCTTGGTGATGACTCCATGAATACTCATGGGAAACATCTGAATGAGTTAATGTACCCCAAGGTCTCTCTTTGCCTTCATCAGAGCCCCACTCTTCCTCATCAATGGCCTTATGGAAAGATACTGCCTTAGAATCCACATCTTCCTCTGATTCCAGTGAGGAGCTATCCTCACTATTACCTGGATTCAAGTTGCTCCTGTGTTCCAGAGTAAGGCATTCAGCCCTGGTAAATTCTTTGCCTGGAGAGGGCGTCGGTGTCTGTTAGGATTTTTGAAAGGAATTAAAACCTGAACCTATCTCTTTCTCTGGGCAAATTTCTAAGAAATGTTTCTTGACTCAAATACTTTACCATCTCAGATCCCTCTTATTTAAGAGTCTAAATAAAACAGAGCCACTTTTCCTTCTCTGGACATTCCTTCTCAGTTCTCTAACCTTTCTTCATCTTTTTCTGCACCATCCTTCTATTCATCATGTCTCCTGATGTTGGGGTTTTTTGTGGGATTTTTTGGCTTCTCTCTTTCTCTCTTTATAATTTATTTTTTTTCCTTTTTGGAGGGCAGTTGGGGTTAAGTGACTTGCCCAAGGTCACACTAGTAAATGTTAAGTGTCTGAGGCCAGATTTGAACTCAGGTCTTCCTGACTCAGGGCCAATGCTCTATGCACTGTGCCACCTAGCCGCGCCTTCCCCTCTTTATAATTTCTACCAGTCATGACTCCTGGAACTCATTTATAACTTCTTTTCAATTTCCCCATCTTCCCAGCCCTACATCTTCATCTGTTCCCTGATGTGCCGTGAGTGTGTTGCCACCAACCCAAACACAACTGAATAGTGATAGGTGAAAATTGATTTTCAAAGAATCATGAAATATAATCCTTCTAGTAAGATGGAGGAACACCAGCTCTTATTATAAGCCTTATTATTGTGTCCTATAGACAACTGGGTCTGATCATCTGCCCTACCATTATGCTGTCCTTCAGATCTTTGGGCATTGCCATCTGATCTGCTGATATACTCTAAGTAAGCCTTGGCCTTGACATCTACCCTTTCATTACACCCAAAGGAACACTGGGTCATTCTATCCATCCTGCAGCTGTTGTCTCCCAATCAGAACATGAACTCCTAGAAAGCAGGGACTGTCTCTTTTTGATACATTGTAAGCATTTAATAAATGTTTTTTCCTTCCCTTCCTCCTTCCTTTCTTTCTCCTTTCCTTCTTCCTCCGGTCATTCCTTCCTTTCTTTTCTCTCTCCTTTTTTCTTCTGTTTCTCCCCTCCATCCCTTTATTCTTTCTTCCTTCTTACCTCCCTTCTTCATTCCTTCCTTCTTCCTTCCCTTACTCCTTTCTTTCTTCCTAGCTTCCCTTCTTCATCTTTTTCTTCTTTCCTCCCTATCTCCCTTCTTCCTTCCTTCCTTCCTTCCTTCCTTCCTTCCTTCATATCTTTCATATCTCGCACATCTGAGGAATTATATATCTTTATTCCATTCTATTTCAGTTTCCTCTACATCATTTAGATAATTATCTCATAAACCAGCAACTCCTAAAAGAAAAGATAGGGTCTATGATTTTTTTTGGTAGCACAGCATCATACCATCAGACTGTAAGCTCCCTGATGACAAGGATTGTCTTTGCTTAGCACAGTGCCTGACACGTAAAATAACTGAGTGACATAATTGATAAATGCTTTTGGTGATGACAATGCTTCCTCCTACACAACGGCTAAGAACTTTTTTTTCTATTTTAATCTCTCAGTAGAAATGTGTGCTCATTTTAGTGGGTGAATCACCTCTTCTGTGGCTTTTGTTTCTTACTTTTAAAAAATTCCATCCTTCTACTCAAGCTTAGATTATATAGCTAATGAAAAAAGGTAAGTATAAATTGAGACCACACTGCAGAGTCTGGTTCTAGATGACCCAGGTATTGAAATAGCTACAAAGGGAGAATGGCATAAGGGAATGGAAGGAACAGGAGAACCTGAATGGAAAGACAAAAATACAACAGTGTCTTTTTAACAGATCCTTTACATTTATAATGGGGCTGGGCGGAGAGAGGAGGTCCATTAATATTCTGATAAGAAATTCGCTATTGAACCCTTTCCCTTCACATACAGGTAAGGGTAATAAATGTACCTAAAATGTGCACCTGAATTTCCAAATCAGAACAATTTGATCTAAACAAATAGTATCTCATCTTACCAGCAAATCCTGGTCTATTTCAGGCAGTACACCTTTAAGCGGTCTGCAAAGACGCAAGGTAACCTTTTCAGGAGCACCTCTCAGGAGGTGAAGGACTTCCTAGAAGCCAAAGTCATGACTGTTACCAATGGTTAGTGAGTTAGTATATCCTGAGATCACAGGTTCAGCGCTAGTAAAGATGTCAGTGGTCATCTCAGCCAACCCCTTTGTTTTACATATAAGGGATCCAGAGCTTGGAGAGATTAAGTGATTTGCCCAAAGGCATGCATGTTATTAAGAAGGAGATATTTTGTTTATTTGTTTATTTTTTAATTTTTTAATTGATTTATTTATTTTTAGTTTTCAGCATTCATTTCCACAAGATTTTGAGTTCCAAATTTTCTCCCCATCTCTCCCCTCCCCTCCCCTCCACCCTAAGATGGTGTGCATTCTGATTACCCCTTCCCCCAGTCTACACTCCCTTCTATCACTACCCCCTCTTATCCCTGTCCCCCTTATTTTTTTGTAAGTCAAAAGAGATTTCTCTACCCCACTGCCTAGTTACATGTAGTTCCTAGTTACATGTAAAAATAATTTTTAACATTTATTTTTAAAACTTTGAGTTCCAAATTTTCCCCCTTCTTCCTGCCCCACCCCCATTGAGAAGACAAGAAATTCAATATAGGTTGTTCATGTGTAGTTATGCAAAACACTTCCATAATAGTCATGTTGTGAAAGACTAACTATATTTCCCTCCATCCTATCCCCCACCTACTCTATTTTCTCCTTTGACCCTGTCCTTTTTCTTTTTCTTTTTCTTTTTTTTTGTAGGGGCAATTGGGGTTGAGTTGCCCAAGGTCTCATGGCTAGTAAGTGTTAAGTGTCTGAGGTCGGATTTGAATTCAGGTTCTCCTGACTCCAGGGTGGGTGCTCTATTCACTAAGCCACTTAGCCACCCCAGATTTTTTAAAAGTGTTTGCTTCTGACTACACAAGAGGAAATTATTTTGGCTCCAATTCATAATTATTTCCACTGTGCTATGCTACTTATCTAGCTAGGTGTCCAGTTACCTGTTGCCCTTCTCAGACTCTTCTACCTTTCCTGCTAAATCATAAGCCTGAGCATTCACACCTCAGACAGTGGCAAACATTAAGGGATTTGATTTGCTATTTTGTTGATTGTCTAGACTTATGAGAGAGATGGAGAAAATATTAATAATGCAAATTAAAGTGAAAAGTATTTTTTTAGAAAGCTTATTATCAAAAAAAAAAAAGAAAGCTTATTATTAGACATCCACCAGCACACTTCTGACTTTTCCTCTTATAGTGGTGTTCTAAATAGAGGCACCATTTGCCCACAGACACACCTGTTTTCTACAAAACTTTGAGAAAGTCTATAGTCAGCATTACTTTTCACCACTTTCCTTTCAAAGACTATTCATTTTAGATACTTGGCCTATATTTGAACCAAGATGGTATATTCTTTTTTTCCATTTTATTTTCATTGTTTCTTCTCTTTTCCATTTGTAAAGATAAATTTTAACAATTGAATATGGACTGCATTGAGGATCTCTGAGGGAAGTTGCTCTATGTAAATAGATGAAAGAAATGGTACTTAAAAGCCAATCCTCCTAAATGTGCACTTGGATCAAATACTTTCCCATATTCTTCAGTTGACTATATTGCATACCAAAAAAAAAAATCCACTAAATTCCAAGTTAATGAGAAATCTACAGACTAACCATTATAGTATTTTAAATTTGCCACCTTTTAAATTGCCCAGGAATGAAAGAAATTGATTCTAAAGTTCCCTGGAATTGGCCAATCAATGAAGCTGAAGATGAAATAGACAGTATTTTAATGTGTTTGGTAGTTGAATCATATATAATGTGTCCTCCAAAGTAATATTTCCCATTGCACACACTAAAAGGCATAAATTTAGTATACAGGTCAGAATTTTGTCTCGGGTGTGATAATTAAGTTAATTATAATCAATACTAGCCCAGTGCTGCCCATTTCCAAAGCTGTGAAATAGGAAATTAAAGGCAGATAATTATTCTGCTTAACTGTCCTATCCTTCCAGCCAAAGACGATTTCTTCACCTGTAATCTTTAGATATAAAAATATTTCAGAGCAGTGAGCCTGACGAAATTCAGCTTGACCTTAATTATATTCTACCATGAGAAGCATCATTTGATAAGCTCCAATACCTGGTAAGAGAGGCCTTGTGTAGGCTTTCCATTCACAGCCAGGATAATATCACCAACTGCAATTTCCCCATTCTCTTCAGCTGGCTGCCCTGGAAACAGCCTCTTAATCCTCACAACATAACTTCTAAGGTGATCTGAGTTCTCCCTTGCTGTCTGGAGGAAGCTGAAACCCAGGCCACTGGAGTTCTTCTTCAGAGTGACTTCAAATGTGTTATCTGTTTGATGAGAAGTCAATAAAGAAATTCATCAGTAGATTTCAGCATTGGAATTATTTCCCCAGTGATTAAAGCAAAATGCAAACTGTCCAAGAGCTTTGCTCTAAATTTTAGATACAACCCCAAAAAACACAAAGCAAATTTTTACAAAAAGTTCAGTTTTGTCATTTTCCTTTTTTTCTAAAGTATACGCATGAATGCAAAAGTTCACTCATGCACACATACTCTACTTCAGTCTTCGACATCACCTTTTCACCCACTGATCCCCCCCTCCATCCTAAGAGTCTACAAAGCTTTCATGAAATAAAAATTAATATGATTGGGCTAAACAATCCAAAATATTCATATGAGAAGACGATTATATCTAAAAATTGGAATTACCTTCCATATCCTCTAGATTACTGCTGAACCCCCCTCCTTTGTTCTGCTATGCAGATTTGACCTTAAAACATAATTGTTGGGGTGGCTAGGTGACACAGTGAATAGAGCATGGGCCCTGTAGTCAGGAGGACCTGAATTCAAATCCGGCCTCAGATACTTAACACAAAAACTAGCTGTGTGACCTTGGGCAAGTCACTTAACCCCAACTGCCCTCCAAAAAGCCAAAAAAAAAAAAAAACAAAACCATAGTAGTTGCTTTTGGATATCATGTGTTCAAAACCTACCACAAAGCAAGATGGCCTGGCAGTGAAACCAACATTTTGCCTGCAGGATAATAGGGAGCAGAGAGACCAAATGGTGCCAATGCATGCTGGAAGGAGCTCTGGGTTTGAGGTCAGAGGACTTCTGTTCAAATCCTTGCTAGTTACTTACCACATATGTAACTTTGCAAATCACTTAACCCCTCTGGGTCTCAATTTCTTCATCAATAAATGAAGGGATGGGAATGAATGATCTGGGATGATGCTATATCAATCTTAGCTCAGTGTTCTAGAGGGACTTACGGTTTACAGAATACTCTTCTTAGGACAAGCAAGGGTGAGTAGGCAGTCAGTGTGTGGAGCCCTACTTTAAGCCCTACTTTACAGGTAAGGAAACCGAAACATTTGATTACTTTTTGAGAAAGTAGGAAGTGCTGAGCTTAGAGCCAGGAAGAATCTGGGTCCAAGTCCCTGCCAATGTCTTGAGCATTATTCCTTCTACCAACACTTTGAACAGGAAGGAGCTCATTTGGCTGCATGGCATTAAACTTTAGTTATGGAGACTTGAATGGGGATCAGGCAAATGTACTAAGGCTCAATTGTGGGGTGGAAATATTATATAAACTGCTCTCAAGAAGGAAGGGTAGTTTTTAGAATCTGATTACTTATATCTTACCGAAGCAGTCATTCTGGTTAGTGATTTGTGTGCATCGTCATTAGAGAATTTCACTAGTATATCCCTGCTGAGTGTTTGCTTATACATCTTGACTTAGTTTTTACATTAAGTAATTTTTTAATTTGCTTATTAATTCAACCACTTTAATTCACAATTTACATTTGGAGCCATTGTACATCACATGTAAGATAGAAGCTTTGTATGGCTCAAGAACCTCTTGAGACTAATCTACTGTCATACAATGGTTGCAACTTATGCTTGTTGAACTTTTTAAAAAATCATAGAACCTTCCTGTGCTTTGGCATAAAACCATTTTAAGTGATTGCTAAAGCTTTAATGACAATGAATTTTTGTTTTATTTTGCTTTTTGGAGGGGGGAAGGCAGGGCTATTGAGGTTAAGTGACTTGCCCAAAGTCACATGGCTAGTACATGTTAAGTGTCTGAGGCCCAATTTGAACTCAGGTCCTCCTGACTCCAGAGCCAATGCTCTATTCACTGTACTGCCTAGCTGCATCGACTTAATGAGATTTTAAGTCAGTTTTATCTTTTCTCTAATAGAGATTTCAAGGTATCATTCATTTTTTCAAAAAAACGTTTTACTGGAAACAATACTTTATTTTTTCCTCTTCTATGATCATCAAACCATTAAGGTAATATTCGATATATGAAAGATACTGGGCCTTGTCTTTTCTTTTTTTCTTTTTGCTTTTTTGGAGGGCAATTAGGGCTAAGTGACTTGCCCAAAGTCACACAGCTAGTTTTTGTGTTAAGTGTCTGAGGCCTGATTTGAACTCAGGTCCTCCTGACCTCAGGGCCAGTGCACTATTCACTGGGCTACCTCACTGCCCCAAGGGCTTTGGCTTTTCTTGCCCAAGATGGTTGAATTAGGAATAATGTGTAAAAAGTGCAGAGAGATAGGCTTCAATTTGGTGTCAATGAAAATTTTCCTAGTTATCATATTTGTAATAACAAAAATAGCAACTATAAACTCCTCTGTTAGACTATGAGCTCCTTGAGAGTATCAATGGTCTTCTATCTTTCTTTGTATCTCCAGTGCCTGGCTTGTAAAAATGCTTAATAAATGCTTGTTGACTGACTGCTTTACAGATCTCATTTGAGTCATTTAACCCTGTGAAATAGAAAAAAAAAGTATTACGTCCCCATTTCATAGATGAAGAAACTGAGACTCAGAGATATTAAGTGGTTTGCTCTTAGTTATACGGTTAATATAAACAAGAGGAGGATGGAAATCCTAGGCTTCTCTCATTGTCCAGTAGCATATCCACTACAACACACTTTCACATTGCCTTCCAACTAATTAAGCAGTCTGAGATACAAAGAAAGCACAAAAAAAGCCCCTTCTCTCAAGGAGCTCCCAGTCTAATGAGTGAGCCTTGTAAGTATGTAAGTACAAACAAGATATTCTTTGGGCAGCTAGTAGTGGGTACCCTGGAGGACACTATCTTACTAGACTCACATTCCTGGAGTCAGGAGGACCAGAGTTCAAATCTAGCATCAGACACTTCCTAGCTGTGTGACCCTAGGCAAGTCACCTAATTTCTTCTTCTATAAATGGGGATAATAATAGCATTCACCTCCCAGGGTTGCTAGGAGGATCAAATGAGACAATAACTGTAAAGCACTTAGGACGGTGCCTAGTCCATAATAGGCACTATATAAAAGTCATTATCATTATATACAGGATAAACTGGGAGGTAGTCTCAGAGGGGAAGTGCTATGATTAAGGAGGACTGGGAAAGGCAGGACTTTAGCTGGGACTTGAAAGAAACTAAGGAAGCTAGGAGGAGGCAGAGGTGAGATGGGAGAAAATTCCAGGCAGGGGACACAGTCAGTAAGAATGTATTGAGTGAGGTGGCTAGGTGGCACAGTGAATAGAGCATCAGCCCTGGAGTCAGGAGGATCTGAGTTTAAATCTGGCCTCAGACATTTAATACACACACACACACACACACACACACACACACGCCAAAAAAAAAAAACTAGCCATGTGACCTTGGGCAAGTCACTTAACCCCAATTGCCCCCCCCCAAAAAATGTATTGAGTGAAAAGGTGGAATGCCATGTGTGAGGAACAGCAATGAGGCCAGTTTCATGGAGAGGAATAAAATGTTAGAAGACTAGGAAGGAAGAAGGGCCCAGATTATGAAGGGCTTTAAAAGTCAAACAAAAGATTTTATATTTGATCCTATAGTTACTAGGGAGCCACTTGTGTTTATTGAATCATGAGCTGTGACATGATCAGGCCTGTGCTTAAGGAAGAACAATTTGACAGCTTCACAGAGAATGGACTGGACTAAGGAGAGAATTGAGGCAAGATCAATCAACAGGCGATTGCAATGGCACAGGTATAAATAAGGTGCCACAATGGTGGCAGTATCAAAGGAGAGTTTGGGGGGAGAATTTGAGAAATGTTATCCAAGAAAATGTGTGTTGGTTGTCAATGGATTGCCTAGCTAAGGTAAGACTCTCATCCCTGGAATATGAGTCACCAAATGTTAAACTGATTCTACAACTCATCGAAACCAGCTCTTAGGGCATAGGAGTAGAACGGGCTGCCTCAGTGAATAGCGGTTCTCACCACTAAGGGTCTTCCAGGCAAAGACTGAGTGACAACTTCCTAGGAATATTATAAAGAATATTTCTACTCTGGAAAGGGTCTGGTCAGCTCTCTTCCAACTCTGAAATCTGTTATTTACGACAGAATCTGCCTTGGGACTGAAAAAAATCCACTCTAATAAGATTTAAAATAGCTTAGCATCAACTCACGGCTGGCCATGGAATTTAGCATCCCCTTAGGGCAAAGCAAATTCATCAGCAAAGGGCACTGAGATATGGAGTGAGGAGATACGTCTGCTACTCCTAAGTAAATTGATGGGGGGAGGGGTGTTTGTTCTTCGTTTCAGATGGAGTAAATCTCCTTAAGTACCATATTCACCTAAACTGCAGCATCACGTTCACTAGAGATGAAGGGCTTGACCAATCAAAGCGCCTGTATGGTACTTCAAGATGGAAAAGTGACCCTGTTCTTCAAATCCAATCTTAATCTCAAATACTTTCACACAAATCTAACCAAAGTCAAACCACAATTTCTGGAACAAGCTGAAAAGCAAAATCCTGCCTTGTGAGTATTTTTGGCATCTTACCCTTTTCAGAAATCTGTTTAATTAGCGTACTTTCTATCCCATCAGGGAAGATACCCGGTTCCTTATCAGCATCTCTCTGTTTTCTCTTTAACACCTATAAGAACCATTTTTTCATGTCCTTTTTTTAGTTCACTATTTCAACACCACACGAGGACAATATGACAATAGTAACACTCGATTCCCTCTTCTCTCACCATCTGTCACCAAGGCGCAGCTCTCCGGGTTGTCAGGCAAGGTTGTTGCTAAGGAAACAGCAACACATTCATCTTTCTTTCTGTCATCAGCAGATGGACGCTGCTCTGCTGGTCTCCGGTCTCTCCTTTCTAAAACCAGCCTTGCAACCTGCAAGAATGGAGGAATAAATGCAATTTATGTAGCCTATAGCAAGCACGAGATTTTACATCCCTAAAAAATTCTGCTTCTCCTTCTTGTGATCTCCTGGATAAGAAACTGCTTAGGCTCCAAATTAATCTTCTCCGGTTGCTTTTCCTGACTCAGCACTAAAGGTGTCTGACTGGAAATTACACCCTAGGAAGATCTTTGGCCAGGTCCAATTAATTAGGGAGCTGCAACAAGTCTCAAAAGAGGGGGACCTGGGATCAAGAATGACTATATGAATTCCTAATGGAATAAATAACTGTCAATCAACCAGATTTTCATCTTGTTCTATGCCTCTTTGATGTATATATCATGTCAAATATTTTACTATATATTATGGTTATCTGCATGACTTATCCCCTTATTAGACTATAAATTCTTGAGAACAAAAACCCTGTCTCACCTAAACTTTGTACTCCAGTACTTAGCACAGTATTCTGCATATGACTTATAACTAGGGTATGGCAGCCAGAAATTTGTCCCAGGTAAATAACACGGGAAGAGGAGTAGGACATTGGATATGACCATTTTATTGATAAGGAAACTGAGGAATAGAGCATTAAAATGAATAGGTAATAAGCTGAAGAGCCAGGTTTGAAATAGTACTCATTTGGGGCAGCTAGGTGGCACAGTGAATAGAGCACCAGCCCTGGAGTCAGGAGGACCTGAGTTCAAATCTGGCCTCAGACACTTAACACAGAAAGGAAGGAAGGAAGGAAGGAAGGAAGGAAGGAAGGAAGGAAGGAAGGAAGGAAGGAAGGAAGGAAGGAAGGAAGGAAGGAAGGAAGGAAGAAATAGTACTCATATGATTGTTTTCAGTATATCAAAGGATCCCTTATAACAAAAAAGATTGAACCCAAAAGAGAATGAAGAGATGAATAAGGGGAAAAGACATTCAGCAAATATAAAGATGGTGATAGAGATCAGACTTGTGTTTTCACTGATACCTTCTCTGTAATTCATAGTCTAAAAGAATCTCTCAGAACACTGACTTGTCAATGGTTTCAGAACCAGCAAAGAAGACTTAAACTCAGGTGATCTTGGCTCTGAATCCAGCATTCTATCTCCTGTGCCATGTTGTCTTTTGAAGCAAATATAGTTGCTGTAAATTTGACATCCAGTATCTATCAGAAACTAAAACAGAGTTATGAGACTACTTATCCCAACCTTGGGTGAATAAAGGGCAAAGGCTATCAACAGACAATTCTTAAAAGAAAAAATACAAGTGATAAATAATCACTTGGAAAATTGTTTGGACACTTTAGTGATCAAATAGATACAATTAAAATATCTTTGTGATACTACATTATATCCATTAAGCATGAAGATATTATTTAAAATATTGAAATGCCATGTTGGCAGGTCTGTTGGGAAACAGGCACACTATTATACTGCTGAGGGAGAACTGATGGAGGACAATCTTTATTGAAAGGAGTAGGACAAGTTACAAAATACTAACAGGATTACACCTGAAGGATGTGGCCAATAAGTTAGAGGGAGAGGGGGAGAGGACAGAGAAAAGAATGCCACTCCATACAAAAATATTCACAGCAGCTTTACATGTAACCAACAAAAATGAAATCAGCCTGCATATCCAGCAATTAAAGACTAAATTGTAGATATCAATCTAACACAATACTACTGTACTGCTGTTATTACTGTAGCGGCAACCACACTGGCATACCCAGGATGGCTGCTAGCACCAGTTCTTAGATGTGCTTTACTAGGAAAGATAGCTGTTTAAGGGGTCAACAATCTTTTTTAATTATATTCACTAGTTCAGGGGAAGAGTCAGCACCCTAAACTTAGAGAAAATACAAACAGAAAATACAAGCAGAGAAATAAAGACCAACAGACAGGGCTCTGACTGCCTGCATCAACTATACACTTTACATATATCCCTGGATCAAGAGAGCCTTTACGGGGTGGCTAGGTGGCACAGTGAGTAGAGCGTCGGCCCTGGAGTCAGAAGGACCTGAGTTTGGATCTGGCCTCAGACACTTGAAGCACACACAAACAAAAACCTAGCCGTGTGACCTTGGGCAAGTTACTTAACCCTAACTGCCCTCTAAAAAGCAAGAGAGAAAGAGAGAGAGAGAGAGAGAGAGAGAGAGAGAGAGAGAGAGAGAGAGAGAGAGAGAGAGAGCGCCTTTACATCTGAGCAGTTGAGGAGCTCTGAACATACAGCCACTCAGAATCTCTACCAAGGAATTACAAGGTCCTCCTCATAAGCAAGCCTCCAAAGCAAAATACCAACTCAGAGTATATGTACGCTTCTCTGAGTCAGAAGGCATCACAACCCTCCTGACTCAGCAAGCTTCCCCTAAGCAAGCTTCCCTTAATGGGCTCTATGTGAGGCTTATTAATGGGTGGGAAACAACTACAAACTACAAAATGACAAAGACATAGAGGAAGACTTAGTGAAAGTGATGCAAAGAAAAGAGCAAAATCCAAACAACAACACCTATTTGGGCCATAGAAAAATAGCAAGAACATTTATTTAATACATGACTGCAATGGAAAGGGGCACAAAGAAAATGAGTTGAATATTGTTGAACTATATGCTTTTTCTTTTCCTTTTTTACCAAACTGTAAATAGTTTGGAGTTGGTGGTATTATTTATGCTCTTGATATTTTGTTTGCTTTTGTCAATATTATTAAATTTCATATCTTATGATTTTAATTTCTTTTCTAGAACATGATGGGGCCTTGGACCTTCTCACCCAAATTTCTCATTTTATAGATGAAGAAACTGAAGGCCTTTGCAAAAATAACTTGTCCAATGTAAAAGACAGAGCTAGAACTCAAACCCAGATCTTCTGACTTGTAAATCCATTGCTCTTTCCACTAAGCTACACTGCCATTCAAGGAGGAAGGAAAAAAGATTGGTTTCTATAGGCGGTGTGGTATATAGAGTATATGGAGTCAGGAAGACCTGAGTTCAAATCCAGCCTCAGACATGTACTAGCTGTGTGACCCTGGACAAGTGATTTGGCCTCTATTTGCCTCTGTTTACTCAATTGTGAAATGGGCATAATAGCAGCACTTACTTCCCAGGATTGTTGTGAAGATCAAATGAAATCATAGTTGTAAAGCCCTTGGCACACAGTAGGTGTTTAATACATTCTTGTTTCTTTCCTTCTTTATTCGGCTATCAACATTAAGTTCACAGAACATTAGAAGAGACCTCTTCCACGAAACACTCCTTATCCCTCGGGCAATACATCATCTCTCCCTTCTCCCTCATTTTGTACCCTGCCATCCTCACTAGCTATCATCCGATAGCTCCCATCACTTTCTGAAAAAGACAATTATACTTGGAGACTTCAGTTCCTCTTCTCTCCTTCTCTTCTAACTCCCGTGCCATCTGGCTTCCAAGCTCATGATGAAACAGAATCTTTTGTCTCCGAAGTTACCAAGGATCACTTACTTGCTGAATCTGATGGCATTTTCTCAGTCCTCATCCTTCTTAACCTCTCTACAGCATTTGACACTACTGATTGCTCCTCTTACTCAGCCCTCCTTGGGTTTTCACAACACTGCCCCATCCTGGCTCTTCTTCTCCTACCTCTGACAACTTCCCAGTTTCCTTTGCTTATTCTTCACCTACATCACATCGGCTAACTGTTGGTGTGCCCCAAAGCTCTGTTCTGAGCCCTTGTCTTTTTGCTCTCTACCTTCTTTCACTTGGAAACTTCATCGGCTCCCACAGATTCCACTATCACCTCTCATAAGCACTTAATGAATGTCTACTGATTGACTGGTTCTATGCAAATGCCTCCTGGGACGTTATATCCCTCCTCAGTTCCAGTCCTAGAGTTGAGCTGTAACAACTGATAGACATTTTAGACTAGATGTCCTATCAAGCTCAACATGTTCAAAGAATAAGACATTCTCTTTCTTCCCTAAAACTATAGTTCTTCTCAATACCCCAATTACTGTCAGGAGTAACAGCATCTGTCAATCCAGGTTACCTTCCAGTAACCTCAGTATCACCTTATTACACACACACACACACACACACACACACACACACACACACACACACACACACTCGCCCCTTACATATTAAGTCAGTTGCAAATCTTCAGAGTTCCTACTTTCACAGCATCTCTCATTAACATTCCCTTCCCTTCACTCTCACAGCCACTGCCCTTGCTCAGGCCCTCATCACCTTTCACATGGATTATTGCAATAACCTCCAGATGGGTTACCCTTTTCCACATCTTTTCCCACTCCAATTCCTCCTCCAATAGGCACCAAAATTATTTCCCTAATCACAGGTCTGAGCATGTCCCCCTGCTCTCCCATTCAATACACTCCAGTACTTCTTTATTACCTCTCAGATCAAAGGTAAGTTATTCTGCTTGACATTCAAAGCTCTACACACCTAGGTCCTCCCTATCTCCCCTGTCTTTTTCCACATCCATCTCATCCATGGCCTCTACAGACCAGTGTTACTAGCTTCCTTGCTGTTCCTCCAACAAAACCCTCTCGCTCCACTTTCTGTGTTTTTGTTGTCTATCTTCCATGCCTGGAATGATCACTATCCTAACCTCTGACCCTTGAAACCTCCTGTTCCATTTGAACTTCAGGTGTCATCTTCTGCACTCAGCCTTTCCTGATTCCCCCAGGGACTGACTCATGTTCTCCCTTGCAAAACTGCCTCGTATTATCCTCATGTATATTCTGGACATACATATCTAGCCACCATGGTTGTTTCCCTTGTTAGAGTGGAAGCTCTTCAAGGACAGCAACAGTTTCATTGTTGTCCTTATATCTCCAGTCATTAAAACAGTGCCTGGCACATAGTAGGTGCATAATCAATGCTGGTTGAAGGACTGAGTGATTCTCAATTCTTGTAGCAGAGTCAAAGAATCACTTAACCCTCCTGATCCTGTCTCTCCATCTATTATACCTCGAACTTTTTAAAGCTTTTTGAGAAAAGTGCTTTGTAAAGCACCACATAAATGTTAGCTATCATTATAATCCTTATAACTTCTCTCCATTGCTAGAATGGCTCTTCACACAAACGAGTTACGTCCTTCATTAAGATGACCGTGTCCTGATTCGCTCTGCAGAGGCAATTGTGGGTCTATGCTGACTACACAATCAATCAATCAATTAATGAGCATTTGTTAGGCATCCTACCTAGTTACATGCTAGGGATATGAAGACAAAAATAAATTAAACAATCCTTGTTTCCAATGAGCTTACATTCTATTAAGATAACATTTCCAATATGTAAATGAAGACATAGTCATAGAAACACACTTCATGTACATAAATATATACATTCACATATGTACACACCTCACAAAAGAGATTGCACACTGCATTGTGGGTGCATATATACACGTACCTATATGTGCGCACACACACACACACACACACACACACACACACACACACACATATATATATATGTTGTTTTGTTGAGTTGTTTTGATCATGTCCACCTCTTTGTGTTTTATTTGTTGGAAAGACACCGAGTGGTTTACCATTTACTTCTCCAGATCATTTTACAGATGAAGAAACTGAGGCAAACAGTGTTAAGTGACTTATATATATGTATGTATAAATATGTAGATATATGCCATGTACATATGTGCATGTACATCTATATGTGCATGTGTGTATAAGAATGTTTATCTGTATTCTGTAAGGCCAAGCCTTGAATGCACATGCGTGTGCATGTGCACTTACATGTACACAAGCACACATGTGCATAATATATTTCTACTTATATAGAGAGACAGAGAATAAACACGAACTACAGAGTAGGTAGAAAAAGGAAGTCGCTAGCAGTTGTTGGGGGGAGGTGATGCACAAAGGTTTCATGTAAAAGATGGGCTTGAGGTTCATCTGGAAGGAAGTGGGAGTCAATAATGTAGAGGTAAGGAGGCAATGCTTTCCAGGCCTGGAGGACAAAGGTGCAGAGATGAGATATGGAGCACCATGTGTAAGCTCTTCCCAGGCTCAAGCTCAAAGGACTTAAGGAAAGTTTCCATTTTCACAAGTTTCTCGACCTTTATCCAATTTCTTTCCAGTATTTGATCCTGTTATTGCTTCCATCAAGAAGGACAGTGAGTTCTTGATGGTTACACCCACTGTGACATAAGAAGTATCTCCCTCAAGTCACACACACATAGACACATTCACTGCTGGCATGCCATCTGTTTGGCAGCTAACTGTTGATGGTGTCCAAAATTTCCCTAAAATCTTCCCTGATTATGTAGCAGAGACAGAGTGCCCAGGGGGCAAATGGACATCTGCAAGAACAGCCTGTGTGATAATCTGAATAACAGGGCAGGGCCTGTTAAGCACTCTGCCTCTAGAATCCAGGCAGCCTAATCCATTAGGCCAAAATTCAACAGTCTTCAAGCCAATATACAAGAGACAAGATTTTCAGCTGGGAAACATCTGGCTTCACCTGGATTGCATGCTGCTCAAAAAGTGAAATAACTAAAGAAAAAAGAAATCTTGGTTTTGTTTCCTGCAAAATCCTCTCTAACCGAAATTGGCTACAGTTTATGGATTTCTGTGAAGCTTTCTGAAGTGGAAAACCTCAAAAGGATAAAGTGGATATAATTATTTCACAGACCTGCTGGGAGTTCTTGAGGCATTCAACAGCCTGCTTGTGGGTTATACCGCACAGATTAACTCCATCCACCTCCAGCAGGCGGTCACCTGGGAAAGAGGAAAGCAAGGTGATGTCAGTATTTCCAGTCCTTTCTTCCAAAGATGTCTGTGATCAGCTCCCAACACAAACATATCCCCCAACATTTCCATGGCTACAAGAAGTATTGTCCTTTCTTTCCTTTTCCCAGCACATATTGGAAGAGGAGAAAGAAAATACAACACCCATCTTACAGTTCTGAATGAACAGAAGTAAGCATACATTTGTATGTTAATGCAATGAGGTTGAGAATGGTAAATGTGTCTACTTCTCAAAATATACCATTTTAAAGGGAAGCTTAAACATTTTTGTGGAAGCAGAATACTGAAAACAAAATGGATGCCCACTGACTAGGGAATGACTAAACAAATTATGGTATGTGGATTTATTATTTCTTTATTATGATTTATGTATTATTAGTATATGGATATTATTGTGCCATAAGAAATTATAAAGAATTCAGAAAAACATGCAGAAACTTGTATGACCTGATTATAGAAAGCAAGAATTCTGTGACTACAATAGTGCAAATGAAAACAACCTGTAAAGATATCACAATCCAGCAACACTCTTCTCTAGTGCAGGTGAACCAGATTAAAATGTAATTGGGAAATATTTTTAAATAAGTAAAAATATAATAGAACATGGACAATGTTAACATGGGGTTTTCTAAATCAATATGCAGCCCGGGGCAAAGGGAGGGGGGGAGTGGGTGGAGAAAGGGAGGATCCTTCTGTAGGTTTAATTGTCCTCATTTCCATTTCAGTTTGATTCCACAACTCTAAAGGACCAATGGTGATCCATACATGCTTCTCTACCCTCAGTACAGAGGCAGGAGACTAGAGTTGTGAACTGTTGAATACAAATAGAAGTTGTCACTGTTGTTCAGTCACTTCAGTCATGTAGGATGCTTTCTGACCCCATTTGGGGTTTTCTTGGCAAAGACACTGAAGTGGTTTGCTATTTCCTTCTCCAGATCATTTTACAGATGATAAACTGAGGCAAACAGGGTTAAGTGACTTGCCTAGAGTCACACAGCTAGTAAGTGTCTGAGGCTGGATTTGAATTTAGGTCCTCCTGACTTAACGCCCAGAATTCTATCCACTGCACTAGCTGCTGATTGGTCACTGACCATGGTTACTGTAGTAGTTAGGTTTACTTAATTTTTAATCTTTGTCACAAAGAAGGGATCTATGATAAGACTGGTGGTGTTAGGAAATAGCAGTGACATAAAAAGTTAAAACATCAACAAAAAACAAAATAAAATGTAAACTGAAGTCGATATTGTTTACTTAAAAAAAAGTCTGAATGCATACAACCTGCAATAGATACACATAGCTCAAGGTATTCAAGTCCCAACTCACCTGGCAAGACCCTATGTATAGGGAGGGATGTCCTAATTTTAAGTCTCGTCCTTTAAGTAAGTGATGAATTACAGTAAAGTGGTAATAATTAGACTGAAAGATTTCAGAGAAAGAACATAGCTTTTCTGTGCGTACTTCCCCTTTTAATATGCATAGAATTTTCCTTAAATTGTCCCCATCATACTCCTGAAATAGTTCTCTCCTTTTATTGCCAATTTAATGGCACTGTTTCATTCCTCAAATTACCTCATAATCAAGTCAACATGCTAGGTGGCTCAGTGGATAGATTGCTGGGTCTAAAGTCAGGAAGACTGACTGAGTTAGAATCTAGCCTCGGACACTTATTAACCATGTGACCCTAGGCAAGTCACTTAACCCTATTTGCCTCTGTTTCTTTTCCGTAAAACAATCTGGAGAAGAACCAAACCACTCCAGCATCTTCGACAAAGAAAACCCCAAATTAGGGTCACAAAGAATAGGACACAACGGAGCAACTGAATTGAACAAGTCAACATTTATTAAGCACCTACTATATACTCCAGGCACTGTGCTAAGCACAGGAGATAACAAAGGCAAAAATAGTCCCTACTTCTCAAGGAGCCCACGGTCTAATGAGAGAGACAACATGCAAATAACTAAGTTAAAAAAATTTAGATACAGAACAAATTCAACATAATCTTGGAGGGGATGAATCTAAAAAGACTTCTTGTAGAAGGCCAAATCTTAGCTGTGCTTTGAAGGTGGCAAGGAGGTAAAGAAGAAAGGGAAAGAATTCCAGGCATTGGAGACACCCAACATAAATATAATGTCAGAATATGAAGCTTCATGTGTGAACAAGGAAGAGGACAAGGTCACAAGATAAAAGAGCCTATGAAGGGGAGTGAGGTGTGAGAACACTAGAAAAGTAGAAGGGGTCAGGTTATGAAGCACTTTAAAAGCCAAACAGAGGAATTTATTGGGTAACGGGAGGGTTACAAGATCAGACCTGCTCTTTAGAAAAATCAGTTCAAAGGCTAAGGGAAGGATGGACTGGAATGAGGAAAGATGAGGCAAGGAAACCAATCAGAAGCAGAAGAGTGTTGTAATAGTCTAGGCATGAGATGATGAGAGCCCACATCAATATGATGGCAGTGTCAGAGCATAGAAGGGGATAGACAAGAAATGTTGGGAAGGTAGAATTGACGGGACCCAGCAATTAATTGGATGGGAGGGGCAAGGGAAGAGAGTGAGGAATTAAGGATGACACCTCAGGTATGATTCTGGGTGACTGGGAGATATGGAGCCTCTTGACAGTAATAGGGAAGCTTGGAATGAAGAAAGGAGTGTAGAGGGGGAGGGGGATTTAATGAGTTCACTTTTTGACATGTTGAGTTAAAAATATCTGTAGGACATCCAGTTCCAGAGGTCTAATAAAGAATTGGAGATGTGAGTATGGAGATCAGGAGAAAGATTAGGACTGGATAAATAGATTTGAGAATCATCTGCCTAGGGACAATAAATTCATGGAATTCATGGGAGCTGATGAGCTCACTAAACACAAGAGTCTGGAGGGAGAAAAGAAGAGGGTCCAGGACAGAGCCTTGGAGGATCCCCACAGTCTGTCGGTATGACTTGGATGAAGATTCCGCAAAGACTGACAAGGAACTGTCAGAGATAACCAGGAGAGAGCAATGTCATGGAAACCTAGAGAGAAGAAAGTATCCATAGGAGGTGATCAATGGTATCAAAGACTGCAGAGAGATTGTGAAGGATGAAGATTTAGAAGAGGCCATTAGAATTGCCAATTAATAGATCATTGTATGAGAAAGAGGGACAGAGACAGATAGACAAACAGAGAGGGAAGGTGGAGAGAAGGAGAGAGCCAGAGAGAGGAAGAGAGGGAGGGGAGAGAGAAGGGGAGAGGGGGGAGGTAGAGGGAAAGGGAGGGAGGGGGAGAGAGAGGGAGGGAGACGGAGAGGGAGGAAGGGGGAGAAAGAGGGGGGAGAGGGAGGGAGAAAGGGGGAGAGGGAGGGAGGGAGGGAGGGAGAGAGAGAGAGAGAGAGAGAGAGAGAGAGAGAGAGAGAGAGAGAGAGAGAGGGAGGGAGGGAGGGAGAGAGGGAGAGGGAGAGGGAAAGAGGGAGAACATTTTGTATCTCTGTGGAGAAGAATATAAACAACTTAAGAAGAACTAATTAATTTCTATTTTTGTGTAACCACTGTCTATCCTAATACTTGGCATATAGTGAGCTTTGTAAGTTTTTATTGAGTTTAATTGAATTCTTTGTCCTCCTTAACTTCCTTGAGCATCATTTGACACTGTGGGTCTCCTGTATTCCTTGATATTTTCTTTCTCATTGGAGTATATACTATTGTGGTCTCCAGATTCTTACAAAACTGCAGAATCACACAAATCTGATAATTGCAAGGGACCTCAAAGATCATCTATTCATAACTGTATTTGATCAAGATTCCCCTCTTCACTATCCCCGACAAGCAATCATCTAGCATTTATTTAAAGACTGCTTCTCAGAAGGAACTCCCTACCTCCCAAGAAAGCCTATTCTAGTTCAGCTTAGCTCTAATGACTAATCAATCTCTCTGCGACTTCCATCTACTACTCTGCCCTTTGGGGTCAAGCAGAAGTTTGATCCCCTTTTCTTAAGACAACCCTTTAATGCTAGGAAGACACCTACTATTTGTCTCCCTTTAAAAACTCCATCCCTAAATGCTATCCATTCCCGGAGAAAGAATTGATGGCGTCTGAAAACAGGCAAGTATATTTTTTTCAACTATTTTTCTTGAGTTTTTTTTTACTTTATGTTTTCTTTCACAACATCTCTGTTACGGATGTCTGTTGCATGACTACACATGTATAACCTATATTGAATTGCTTGCCTTCTCAATGGGGAGAGGGAGGGAAGGAGAGAATTCAGAACTCAAAGTTTTTTAAAAAATGCTAAAAATGTTTTTACATATAATTGGGGGAAAATAAAATATTAAATATAAGTTAATTAATTTTAAAAACTCTATCCCTTCATGCGTACCTCTTCTTCTCCCCATTTGCTAAACACAAACATCTCCCAAGATTCTATGCTTAGGGGTAGAGTTTAAAACAGTTCACAGATCTGTACCAGAAGTACACAAGGATTAATTAAGTCAGAATCATGGGAGTCAAAGTAGTCCTAGTAGCCCAGAAGAAGGTGCCAAGAGGATGAATAACAGTCCAAGAGAGTTTCCAGAAATAAAGCTAATATCCGTCTTTATAAACTTGAAGCTGGGATGTATATAGTAGCTCTCTCACTGGCAGTGGATATCTCAACCCAACCCAAAGTTACCAATCTCACCCAAGGGGAAATCCCCTGAAGTCTCTATGGGGGAAACCTAGAAATCAGGGATGTGTTGGCTCATCTATGTATCTGCCATCTCAGGGTCTTTTCACATTCTTCCCATGTTTCTCCCCAACAGGTCATCTTTTGAAGGAAGAAGGGAGAATGAAAAATGCCTCTCATCTCCCAGCCCCTAGTGCTGACAAAACATCATACAGACATGAAGCACCAAGTCATTATTTTCTGCACTAATGAGGATAGTCTTAACTTCACAAGTAAGTATAAGATAGGGGTAGGCATAACTGTCTGAAGGGGGAAAAAAAGGTCTTAATGAACTGCAATCTCAAAAAGTACCAATAGTGTGAAACAATAACCAAGAAAGCAAATGTGACCTTAGGCTACATTGACGGTCAAGTGTTCAGGACCATGGAGGCCATAGTCCTGCCTTATTCTATCCTAGGCAGACCACTTCAAGAGGATTAATGTTCAGTTCTAGGCATCCTAGTTTAGGAAGGATTTTGATAAGCTTGAAACTATCTAGAAAAGAGAAATCCAGATGGTAAAGAGTTCTATTTTATTTAAGAAATTGGTAGTTTTTAATCTGGAAAAGAAAAGACCTATAGAGGACATTAGAACTGTCTCTAAGAATTCAAAAGATTGCCATGAGAAAGAAGGATTAGAACTGTTCAGGTTGCCCTGGGGATATAACCAGAAGAAATAAGTGAGAGGCATAAAGAGGAAATTTTTGGCCAGATAGTAGAAGGGGGAAACTTCTAAGCTATCAGAGTAATCCAAAAGAGTAATGGATGCCTGGAGATGCCAGGACGTCTGCAAGCAAAGACTAAGAGCCTTTCTCAGGTACATCACAGAGTAGAGTATTACTCCAATATGGGCTGGAGTACTAGCCTCTTAAAATCCCTTCTAATTAGGAGACTCAATGAATCAATATTTAACAGCCTTGAACTGGACTCATTACCTCTAATCTCTCTCTGCTCCAACATATACCACTGTCAGCAAAATCCCTTCCTTGGCTACTCCTCACCAATACAAGTTGCAACACCTGGTAGAATGAAATTTCCCTGAGGCAGGGATAGTTCAAAGCCTGTTTTGTCTGGCACATATTAAATATAACAAATTCTTATTTAATTGATGGATATCTAGTCCAACCCCCTCATTCTACAGAGGAGGAAATATGAAATGATCAGTTCAGGTATAGCAATTTCCTTGGGCTTCAAAATAACTGATTTGTTTTGAGAAAATCAATTCACAAAAAAGTTCCATTATGTACCTCTGATCTCTATACTTGCCCTATTCAAAAACCTTAAAGAGTTTTCCATCATCTATCAAACTTAACTTGGCAGTCAGGATCCTTATCAATCTGATTCCAGGCTTTTCTTACACTATGTGGAGCTCCCACCTCCCTGCTTGTTGAAATTCTTCTTTTTTTTCAAGGCTCAATCAGTACATGTGATGTTGGAGATGCCTATGCAAAATTTAGTTCAAGATGTTCAAAAGAAGCCCAGGGCACCTGATGAGATCACCTAGACATATAATATTTGTAGACCTAGAAAGTGCCTTAGAGTTACCTAGAAAGGGCCATCTCACTGAATTATCCACCGGATCATCAAGGTCTAGACCAGGGTGTCAAGCCTGTGGCCTCAAGGCCACATGTGGCCCTCTAGGTCCTCAGGTACAGCCCTTTGACTGAATCCAAACTTCACAGAGAAAATGCCCTTAAAAAAGGATTTCTTTTGTAAAATTTGGATTCAGTCAAAAGCCACACCCAAGGACCTAGAAGGCCACATGTGGCCTCAAGGCTGCAGGTTCCCCACCCCTGGACAGTTCAGCATCTTGTCATTTCCCTACTGATATAAGCATTACTCATCTACCTGCTTTCCAATACTTGCTCAGGGAAGAATAATCAAACCAGCATTTCCCAATGCTCTGGGAAAAGTCATGCCAGTTTACTACCCTTCGGTTCCATTTTGATCCCTGAAACTCTCTAAATCAATACTCTTTTCTTTGGTTACCACTCAACAATACATGTTGTTACCTCTGCCTTTTCCATGATGTCTTCTCCCCATCTACTCCCCATCACTTCTCTCCAACCTGCCTCCCAATCTGGAAGCAATCCTTTGTACTCTTAATTCAATGTTCAGTTCAGAAATTTCAACTAGGAGTTCCCACTTTACCAATCTCAATTTGCCCTTCTTTAGCAGCTGGTCCTCCAGGAACAATGGATTTCACATATATACCTCCATAGCGCACACTAGTGTTAATACCACCCTGGAAAAAAAAAAAGCACACCATTTGTCAACTCCAGCATCACCAAAGCAGGACATGTGCTAGTGTGTGTCTCAGCAAAAAGTTTAATTCATAACTAGCTTAGCAATAAATGCAGCACTCTGTGGAACACAAATGCATATTATTAAAACTGCATTGAAGAAGGAAACAATTCTAGTGTGGATATAACTCCTAGTCAGTGTAAGTCAGATCTTGACATTTCAGGAACCATTTTATGAATCAATTTCCTCAAAACAAATCAGTGATTTTGAAGCCCAAGGAAATCGCTATCCCTGAGATACTTTAAGAATCACCTCATATTTCTTTCTCTGTAATATGAGAGGGTTGGACCAGATAACTCATCAGTTAAGCAAGAATTTGTTGTATCTAATGTGTGCTAGCAAAACAGAAATTCATAAGTTAGACTGTCCCTGTCTCAAGGAAATGTCATTCTACTGGGGTTACAACATGTCTTAGTGAGTGGTCACCAAGGAAGAGAGTATTTATCTAGATAGTTTCAGGGATTATAAATGGAACCACAGGGTAGTAAACTGTCATGCTCTGTCATAGCAAAGGTAATATTGATTTGATTATTCTTCTCTGAGCAAGAGTTGTAAATATTTATATCAATAGGGTAGAAGGCAAGATGTTTGAAGTGTCTAGACCCTGATGATTGGGTGGATAGTTCAGTGAAATGCACAGTCTGTGACTCTAAGGCCCTTTCTAGCTCTACATATTCTATCTTGCTCAGTGATCTTATCAGGTCCCCTGGGTTCAATTATTATATCTATGCAGATTATTCTCAGATGTATTTATTCAGCCCTTGTGTCTCTCCTGAACTCTGATCCTACATCACCAACTGCCCTTTGGATATCTTGAACTAGATTGCCACAGGAATCTCTGACTCAACATGCCACTAAAAACATTCATCTTTCCCCCTATCTTCTTCTCTTCTCAACTTTGCCATTCCTGTAAGAGTATCACAATCCTCCCAATCACCCAGGCTCCCAATCTCAGTGCCATTCTTAACTTCTCATTTGAACTCATCCCACTTATCTAATTTATTGTTCTTCCCTTCACAATTCTTTTTCCCTTACATCCCGCTTCTCCCCACTCACATAGCTGTCATCCTGGTACAAACCTCCCATCACCTCTCATCTGAAATACTGAAATAGCCTTCTGATTGGTTTCCCTCTTTCATGTTTCTTTTAAGTCCAATCCATCATCCATCCAGTTAACAAAGTGATTTTCCCAAGGCACAGATCTGACTATTACCCCTACACACTCTTGATAAATTTCAGTGGCTCCCTATTATCTCCAGGGTCAAATATAAAGATCTCTGTTTGTCATTTAAAGCCCTTCACATCCTGCCCCCTTCTTACCCTCCCCAAACCTGGGATGCTCTAATATCTACTATTTATATAACACTTTGAAGTTTGCAAAGTTTTTTTTTACAAATATTATCTTACTCCTATCAGCCAGAGACATGGGGCCGTTATTATTCCTATTTTACTGATGAGAAACTAAGGCAGATAGAGTTTAAATGTCTTGAACCAAGTCACATGCTACTGTCTGAAGTTGTATTTGAACTCCCGTCTTCCAGACTCCAGCTCTATCGCTCTATTGATGGAATCCCTAGCTGTCTCAACCTCCTCACCCCTACCTCTTAACTTTCCTGGCTTGCTTCAAGTCTCAACTCAAATCTCACCTGCTGCAGAAAGCTTTCTTAGTCCATCATACTGCTATTATCTAGCATCCTTCCCTTGAGATGACTTTCTATCTACTCTGTACATATCTCATATGTATGTAGTTAATTACATGTTGTGTTCCCTTGTTCTCTAAATGCTTATTGACTATGAGTGTTTGCGTGTGTGTGTGTGTGTGTGTGTGTGTGTGTGTATGTATGTAAACTAGAAGCAATGAATATTGATCTATAATGACCAATGCTTTGGCATTTTTCCTGACAGGATTGTCAGAGCTAGCTTATAATCCAACAGCATTTTGTTAAGCAAGGAGGAGTGAGGAGGAGTGGAGAGTGTCTCACTTTGTGCTTCCAATACTAGGAGCTATTGCCATTGGACTAACAGCAAATCAATCATTCTGCATCCTCTGGAAACTATGACTAGGTTGACTTTCTCCACCTAATTTTTACACTTAATTTAGTTAAGGGAAAGAGCCTTGAATTTGGAATCAGCTGACCTGGGTTCAGAACATGAGTCTACACATTACCAGCTGTGTGACATTGGATGAGCTTATTTATCTTGGGCCTTTTTCCTCATATGCAAAAAGTGGGGGTTGAACTAGATGGGCTTTTAACATTCCTTCTAGCTCTAAATCCTGTGACTTTGTAACTAAATTGCCTTTCAACATGCCAAAGAGGTAAGCATTTCATCCCTTCACCCGTTAACTTCATGAAATCCATAGTAAAATACTTAACAGTAACACTAATTCCGAAGGTCCCATTTTCCTTAACCAGTTCAACCCAGTAGGTTTCTCGGGTATTGATTTTTGCAGGTGGTGAAGGGTAGGCGAAGTCAACGTCCTGTACCAAACAAGAACAGGAAACAATCATGGTAATTGGTTCCATTTATGCAGCTGGTTGAGTAGTGCACCTTTACCCCCTTACCACAGGGGACTACAGCTGTGTCGGATGATGCCAAACATTCAGACAAAAGCTGGAAAATATGCAGCAATTTCCCAGTACCTTGGTGTTTTCTCATTACTACAACAAACTACTCAGCTCTCAGAGTGAAGCTTTCTATTTTCATCTGGTTGTTTGCCTAGGTCAGCCCTCTTGAATATTAAGGAATGTCCAAAAGCTGCTTCATTGTTCCACAGCTATGGGTTTGGGGCTAGATCTCTGATTTTTTTTATTTACTCATTTATTTATTCTTTTATTTATTTATTCATTCATTCATCTATCTACCTATCTATCTATTTATTTATTTATTACATGACCAGTCAAAAAATCCCTAAGGAAAGGGATGAATCCCATGAAGAAAAGAGAAAGAAGAAACAGATCTACATGCTGTGGTATGACTGATCCTTATGGTACTGGGGTTGTTTTCCATGCTTTAGTATGAATTACCCTCTACTATTTGCCATGGAGTATGCCCTGCCAATGGAAACAGCATGGCGGAGGGGACAAATGGGTGACCTTGGAATTAGGAAGACTTGAATTCAAGTCTTCCTTCTGACATGAGCTATGGGACCATGGGCAATTCTCTTAACCTTTACCTACCACCAACACTCCAGTCATTCTCTAAGGCTACAAGTTACAGAAGATTTGCTCATTGGCATTTATGGAAGGAGTTTTCACACCAGAAGTTCCCTTCACTGATAAAATCTCACATCCAGAAATTCTATCACCCCCCACCCTACCCCCCAAAATAGCCATATTGAAGACTTTCAGAGCAGATCCTTTCTTAAACCTACCCATCTTGTAGCATCAATTTGTAGATTTCCTAAAGACACTCTCCAGAAAGTGCTCCTACTTGACTCAGAGCAAGAGCTCTTCTGGGTTTATACCATAAAATTAAGTTACTAAACATCAGTGCCTTAGCTCTTGAGGCCCCCAGTGCCTTGCAATGGCAGAATTCACAAGGAGCTCCACTGGAGGAACAGGTATCTCCAGGGTCAGTAGCACTTTTGCCCAGTCTATCTTCCTCTTCTCTTTACCCAGGCAAAGGTCCCTTCTTTGTCCTAAATGCCTTGTTTGTGTCAATGTCTGATGCGATGCTGTCCTTTGCTGCATCACACTTTTCTAAACCTATTCCCTGTCACTCCAGATAAGGGAATGAAACAGAAAGTACAAAATTCAGCCAGGAGAGTAAGTGTAGCTCAGAGGACCAATGAGAGTTCTAGAATAGAAGGTTACCCCCAGGCTTTATGCCTTCTACATATCTGTGGTAGAAAATATCCCTCTTAGAGAAGTTGAAATAGATGACTCATAAATAAAAAAAAAAACAACATAGCTCTGAAAAGAATAAATATTATGCGTGATTTCATCAGTGTGGGTTCATCCCTGCACTGATGCAAGATCACCACCCTTCCACATTTCATTCCATGTGATTCTTGTCTTTGTTTTCTCAGAAATCCTCCTTTTTTCCAACCAGGCCTGTTATTTCATCAGGAAAAGCCAAGGAGCTACCTCCCTCTAACAATACAGGTCAGCACCTGGTTCTTGCCAGTAACATTAAGAGATTAAATAATTGACCCAGGGCCAAGTAGCCAGTCTGTCTCGGGGAGGGGACTTCAACCTGGTTCTTCCTGATTGCTTGTCTGTCTCTTTATGTTAATAACAATAATAACAGGAGAGCTAGGTGGCACCATAGTACACAGCGTGCCAGCCCTGGAGTGAGACAGCCTCATCTTTCTGAGTTCAAATCTGTCCTCAGACACTTACTAGCTGTGTGACCCTGGGCAAGTCATTTAACCCTGTTTGCCTCAGTTTCCTCATCTATAAAATGAGCTGGAGAAGGAAATGTTAAACTACTCAAATATCTTTGCCAAAAACCCCAAACGGGGTCACAGAGTAAAACATGACTGAAAAACAGCTCAACAAATGATTTTTAGCAATAGCTAACATTTCTATAGGTTTGCAAAAGTGGTTTGCAGAGTGCTTTACAAACATTATCACATTTTAATAGGTTCTATTATTATCCTCATTTCAGAAGAGGAAACTGTGGCTGACAGATATTAAGTGACTTGCCCAAGGTCACACTTCTAGTAAGGGTCTGAGGCCAGACTTGAACTCAGGTCTTCCTGACTCCAAGCCCAGACCTTTTACACTGTGTACCCTCTATCAGCTCTGCCACATTGTCTCTCCAAATCTTCCTTAAAGGAAATAAAATATTAAGAATAAGTCTTTCAGGATCGATGGCATTCCTTTCTCTATATTTCTTTGTTTCAACAGGCTGACACTCTACAATATATAGCTTTTCATTTGCAACCAGTCTCAGGTGGTAATTACCTCTGAGTGGAGTCCGCCAGCTGATGGAGTTGGAGCCCGAGGTTGGCCCAGGTTGGGCACTAAGCTCCAAGAAAGCGTCGCCTCCAGCTCATCAATATTTATGGTTTGCTCTTTGCTGTTTGATGAACAGCTCCTTTGAAGGCTGTTTCTCCCACTGGCTGCAGGAGAGACCTCAGACCTGGCAGGATCATGTTTTCTCTGCCGGTTCATTCCCTCTGTGGGTGCTGCTTCACAGACGTCTACAAAAACAAGCCAACAATTGGCTGCCAGCCCCTGGATAGCGAGCAAAAATCTATATGTACATATGTAGACCGAGGTATACGTCTTTGTCTTTCAATCAGGCATGTCTTTTTTAGCTGCTTTGGAGTTACTGGTGTCAATACTTTCTGAACAACACAATCATTCACTGATTTTTTAATTCCCTGGCAAGGAAGAGCAGAGGGAAGGAAGGAGATATAATCACATAGCCTATCCAGATATATGACTGTCATGTTTAGAAAACACGAACTGGAATTCTGGATTTATGTTTGGAAAGGAAAAATGTGTTATTAGCCTAGATTAGCTGAGTAGCCAGGGTGATCTAGTCAATAGCATGTGGGACCCAAAACCTAAACACCCAGTCAATTGAAAGTGCCTGCCTGACTTGGCATCAGGAAGGTCTACGTTCAAATCCATTCCCTAACATTTATTAGCTGTGTGACCAGGGACAAATCACTTAACCTCTCCAACCCCACTTTCCCTATCTATTAAATGGTCACTTTTAAAATTTTTAAACAGTTGATCTGTCCATAAGTGAAATGGGCTGCCTTGAGAGGCAGAAGGTAACCCTCTCCAGTCTGAGTTTATTTCATGGAGCCTTGATAGCGTCTGATAGAAACAATTAGGGTACACATGATGTGCCTATTTCCCTTTCGGTGTCTTCTGAGGGCACACTGTCTCTGCTTTTCAAAGAGTGGATCTAAGCAATGATGGAGTACTCCCATTAACATGGCCTTGAAGTAAGCATCTACAACTGAGCTCAATCCCCTACTCCTAGAAAAGGGGCCCCAAAGTGCATCTCAAGCCATGACTACTTATAACTTATGACAAAATAAATAAACATTGGTATGCCTCAGAGAACAGAAATACCTGTCATTTGAGATAGAAGCATTGATAAAAAGTAGTGATAATAACTGATATTCATATACTATTGTAGGTTGTGCAAAACATTTTACATATATTATCTCATTTGATCCTAAGGTGAATGTTGTTATTATCTGCCCTTTTTCAGACGGGGAGACAAGGCTCAGACATTTACAGTGACTTGTCTAGTGTGACACAGCCAATAAATTCAAAAGTGACTCTCATTGTGCTCGCCCAGGTCCTGCCCCCTAGACTTTGTCGTACATTGCCCGTCCCCTGTATGCCTCTATCTAATCATCGATATTTGTATGAACGAGCTAGCTGGCCATGCCAGGGGTGTACTAGTTGTGAGGAGCACACAAAGGATCAATAACTATGTCTAGCTAGTACTGAAAGGATTTTCCCCTTCGGTCAGGAACTTAAAGATTTGGTCTGCTCCCCTCGAATTTCCTGTGTCTATTGATTTTCTCAACTGCATTGTTTAGCCATTTATCACCCATGGGGAAAAGCAATTTAAAGTCCTGCAGAGACTTAAAGGGCCAGTGTTCTGAACTAATCTCTTGAGCTCTCCACTCCTAAAAATTACATAATCTCTCCAAATCCATCCTACCTCTTACCTTTGGGTTGAGAAACAATCAGGTCCACCTCGTCAGGAGAATCCTGAATCATTTTAACAGCCATATTAAAAGTGACACCCTCTAAACTCATGCTATTCAAAGAGATTAGTCTTCCTCCTGGAAAATGAAACCATTCAGACAAACACAAAAAATAAATAAGCAAGAAAGAGCAACCACTAAATGAAGTAATCATAAACTCACACTTTCAGCTAGCCGTATGGGGCTTCTTAGCCCAAGCTCTATGAATTTGTTGGGCTTTTAAAATTTTCATAATTGAATTTCACTATCATTCATTTCCTCTGTAATACTCATCAACCATCTTGACTTTTGTCTTGTTGCCGGACTTTGATGATGCTGGAGGAGAGAGTGAGCCTGACAAATCAGCACAGCTCTGCTTCACTTCAATCAAAGTCAAGTCAAGACATCACTCTAGAGTTGAAAAAAGTCTTCTTTGAGAATGCAGGACAAACAAACAACCACTTAATCCTATACATTTAAAAAATTTTTCTGAGAAGCAGGGTCCGTAGGCTTGACCAGACTACCCAAGGGGTCAATGACAAAGGTTAAGAAGCCCCAATATTAATTAACTGGCTCTTATATATGGCTTTAAGTTTTGAAAAACACATTCCATTGTTATCTCATCTGACCCTTACAACCCCTTGGTGAGTGAGGGGTTGTTATTATCACCATTTTATAGAAGAAGAAAATAATGCTGAAAGAGGTCTAGATGACTTGCCCACGATGACAGGGCTAGTAAATCTGAGGTTGGTTCTGAACTCAGGTCTTTTTGATTCCAACACTATCTGTTAAGCTACCTTGATGCCTCAAAGTGCCTTCATATCCATTGTCTCATTTGAGGTTGTCCAGGTATTATTGGCATGGTAAGAGGACAAGACTTGGAATAAAACAACTCAGGTCAGGTCCAAACTCTGACATGTATCAGCTGTGGGACCATATGCAGGTACCTTAACATCTCCATTCTCTACCCAACTAAGACTATGGCTTACAGAGGAGTTATTGCTTTTATTGCTCATCTCTCTTGTTGTTTCCTAGCAGTGCATTGAGGAAAGGAATTTCCATACTAGGAATTCTTTAGAACCAAGAAATCACAGCTTCATACTTTTTTAAAGTATATTTTTGCAGACACAGAGAATTTGCATGACTAGTTCGAGGACACACAGCTAGCAAACACACTAGAGAAAGGACTGAAATCCAGCTTTGCTATGGAGTCCAGGGCTCTTTCCACTATGGGCATGACACATCCAGGAACCTCCTCCTCTTCCCCACACCCTATACCCACCTTGACACACCCAAAATCCTATCATTTCTCTAGGAAGTATTTTACAGTAACAAAATATTTTACATACATAATTTCCTTTGACATTCTCAACAACCTTGTATAAACTATTGGTAACTAAATGATAAATGCAATGTTTACCTGACTTTATCCTTTTTGCTCTCTCAGCAGGTCCTCCAGGTATAATGGAAGCAATAAAGATTCCAAGGTCTAATTTGCCCACATGTTCACTTCCAATAATGACAAACCCTACAATAGGAGACAATATTTAGGGACACGCAGGTTGCAGGATAGTATCATGGCTGACAGACTATGACTTCCAAAAGGTAGGGATAATGATTTGTTTGGATTATGTAATAGGAAACAACAAGAGAGATGAATAGTAAAATTTCAAAGTACAGATCAAACCAGAAAATGAAATAAATGTCCCCCAAAAACATCTTCTGAAGGGAGTAATGTCCTATTGATGATCCTCTGCGGTTGTGTTGGGCAATCAGAAGGAAGAAAAAAGGACTTGCAGAGAAACAAGCCTTCAATTGTGCCCAGTTTCTCAGGATTTCATCTACAGAATACAGAATGAAGAAGAAGGAGGAGGAGGAGGAGGAGGAAGAGGAGAAGGAAGAGGAAGATGAGGAGGAGGAGGAAAAGGAGGAAGAGGAGGAGGAGGAAGAAGAAGAGGAGGAAAAGGAAGAGGAGGATGGTGTAGTGGGCTAGACTTAGAATTCCAAAGGACTGGGCTCAAATTATCCCTCTGACACTAACCAGCTATGACCCTGGCTAAGTCACTTCATATTATAGGGCCTCAAGGAAGTCCCTAGGATTTACCTACTAAAGCATAGAGAGGTTGTGATCTTCTTCACACAAGCACAACCCTGTGAGGTTGGCAAGGAGGGTATTATTGTCTCCATGTTAACGAATGGAAACTGAAGTTCAGACTGTTTAAATGACTTGTGCAATTTCATATAGCTGGTAAGCAATAGAACCAAGAACTGTCTGTTTGATTCTTGCTCCAGTTTTTTCCATGGCCAAACACTGCTATAAAAATCTCAGCTGGGTCATTGCTAATATTTTGCAATCCTTCAACTCTGTCTACTCTTGTGTACTCTGTTCATTCCCCAAAACAACGGTTCCCAATCTTTTATTTATATTTTCCTCAACCACCATGACTGAGAAAATTAAGAATATATGGCCAAGAAAAGCCTTAGTTCTCCTCTCTAGTCTTCAAGTCTCCAAACAGTTCTCAATCATCACCCATTTTTTCCTTCCTTCCTTCTTTTCTTCCTTCCTTCTTTCCTTCTTTCTTTATCCTCTTTTTCCTTCTTTCTTTATTTGTTTCCTTTTTTCTTCATTCCTACTTTTATTTCTTTCCTTTGTCTCTTTACTTTCTACCTTCTTTCCTTCATTTCCTTCTTTCTTGTTTTTCTTGTTTCTTCCCTTCTTCCCTTTTTCTCCCCTTAATTCCTTTTTCCATTCTTTCCTGCCTCCCTTCTTTTTGCTTTCCCCCTTGCATTTTTCTTTCCTTCCTTCTCTCTTTCTTTCTTTCCTTCTTTTTTCCTTCCTTCTTTCTTTTTTTTACTAAATGCCTGCTTCCTTTATTTCTTTCCTTTGTTCCTTCTTTCTTTCCTCCCTTCATTTCCCCCCTTAATTCCTTCCTCCACTGTTTCCTTCTCTTCTGCCTTCTTTTCTTTCTCCCTTTTTTATTTCTTCCTTCCTTTTTCCTTCTCTTCTTCTTTTCTTCCTTTCTTTCCCTCTCTCTTCCCTTCCTGCCTGCTTTCCTTTTGTCACAGACGTTGAATTCCTATGTGAGTGGGCTTAAATCCCACTCACCATATGTGCTTTTGATTCCATTCATCATTCCTTTCTTTAGGACTTGGATCCAACAGGAAGGCTTTCAGTTCCATGCATACTCATTCTCTGCCTTGTCACTGATTCCTTCCTATCTACCTACAACCATTACCAGGTCTCCTCAATCCTTAGAATAAAAATTAAAACCCTTCCTTTGGCCTATCCAGCTACAACCTTATCTCCCTGTTTCCCTTAACTGCTCAATTCAGAAAAAAAAAATCTTTCTCCTTCACTTGCATTTTCTCTTCACCCACCCTCTCCTTAGTTCCTGGCAATCAAACTTCTTCACCCATTATTTTACTGAAACTGCCACTCTCTCAGGTGAGCCATGACCTCTTAATTATCAAATTTAATGGATTTTTTGCTGTTGTCATCTTTCTTGACCTTCCTGAAGATTGGGGAAATGTTAACTAGCCCCTCCGTCACTCCAACAAGATACTTCCTCCTCAGGTTCAAAGAATTTTTTCTTGCTTCTCCTAATATTTCAGTAGCATCCTCTCATTTTTCATGCTAGATCTTACTTTTCCAACATCCTTTAATGTGTGTTTACCCCCTTGTCTTCCTCACTACACATAAGCTTCATGAGGATAGATATCCTACCTTAAAGTAATATCCTTCTCCTAGAACCCAGGACGTTGTTTTGTATAAATTAAATGTTCCACATGATTCTGATGAATTATGACTGACCCCTGAACAAAAATATCCATGACAGGAATTCCTATCCTGGGTCTATGAGCATGTTTTTTAAAAACATTTTGATAACTGTATTTCAATATAACTGGTTTACTTTGCAAGGCCATATATTTTATATGATGCATTTAAAAACACTGCTCTGAGAAGGGGTCTATAGGCCTCATCAGACTACCAAAGGGACTCCTGACACAAAAGAAGATTTTAAAATCCTGCTTTAGGGCCACATAAAGGGAAGGGGGCAGGAAGCAGGAGTAATCTAGGAAAGAAATGAATCACATTGAGAGAGTTGTAAAACAGGAGAAGAGCCAACTACATTTCCCCATTAAGAAAGTTCATCCATGCTTACTCATAACTACTAGGTATCTATATATTTTGGAGAAGACATTGGATCATATATACACAAGCAACATGACTTACCAAAACCATGCTGTGGGTCTCTTCTTAGAGTCACACAAATGATTTCTCGTTCTAATCCAGTTAGAAAATTTTCTTTTTGGAGATTTTGTGACCCTGGAGGCACATGAAAAAGGACAAATGATTTGAGGTCAAGATATGTGATGATGGGGCAGTATTTAATCTGAAGAAGAGAAGAGTTGGTTGGGACATCATTATGATGTTCAAATAAATTATCATGTGATCACAGAAACTTTAGAGCTGGGAAGGAGCTTCAAGAACATTTAGTCCAAGCCCTTCATTTTACAGATAAGAAAACTCAGGACTAGAGAGATGAAGGTATTTGTCCAGAGTCATAATAATAATCCTAGTACAGTTAGGAATTGAACCTAAGTCATATTGAAGAAATGTCACATGGGAAAAGAAATGAACTTGCTCTACTTGGCCCCATAGAGTAAAAATAAGAGCAATGGGTACAACTTTGTAGGGAGGTGGTTTGTGGCTCAATGTAAGAAAGAACTTCCTAAAAAATTGTAGCTTCATAAAACTGGATGAGCTGTCTTGGGATATTAATAGTGAGCTCCCCATTACTGGAATTTTTCAAGTATAGAATGGAGGATATTATAGAAGACATTCACGTTTCATGTAAGGATTGCTTACCTGAGCTCCCAGGACTGTTTCTGTTCCTCTCTCTCTGTGTCTCTCTGTGTGTGTCTCTCTCTGTCTCTGTCTCTGTCTGTCTCTGTCTCTGTCTCTCTGTCTCTCTCTCTCTCTCTTTCTCTCTCTGTCTCTCTCTCTCTCTCTCTGTCTCTGTCTGTCTCTCTGTCTCTCTCTTTCTCTCTCTGTCTCTCTCTGTCTCTCTCTCTCTCTGTCTCTCTCTCTCTCTCTCTGTCTCTCTCTGTCTCTCTCTCTCTCTCTGTCTCTCTGTCCCTCCCCTCTCTCCTCTCTTTCCCTCTGCTTTCCTACCCCAAAAAATAGAGGAAATGATAACATTCTGATGTGGCTTAATGATACTAGTTTTCTGCAAAAGGTTAAAGAACTGATATGGAGAACTATCATTCTGGATCTGATTCTGGTAACCAATGAATATTTAGTAGAATCTGTAAGACCCTTGGGAGAAAGTAATTGCTCCATGTTAAAATTTGTAAAGGAAAGAAAGACTAGAAATAATCTGACACAAACCCTAGATTTTCAGAGAACAGATTTCAGAGTTCAGATAAATAGTAATTGTCATGCAATGACCTAAAATTCTATAGGGATACTCACCCAAAATGGATTGGAAGTTCTCCAAATGAAATTCTAACAACACAAACACCAATTATTCCAATGAATAAGAAAAGGGAAAGCTGTCTAAAAATGAACATGCATGCACAAGGAATGTATTAAACAACTGTGATTTGTAAAAGACACATAAGATAAGAGTAAAGTGGGAAAATCCTTCAAGAATTGCATTAAGAGGGTATGCAGAGCTAAGATAGCAAAGCAATGGGAAGAAATATAAAACTCCTCCAAATAGATCTCGAAAATGTTACAGACTAAATCCTGATCAGGAAATCCAAGGAAAAAAATCACAATTAGTTGTTTTGAGTTTTTTAGGCCAGACCATCATAAGGAGAGGAGGAGAAGGAAGGAAGGGAGGGAGGGAGGAAGAGAAAGAGAGAGAGAGAGAGAATACTCCAAAATATCCTCAAGCAAAACATTAAAGGAAAACACAGCTTGGGCACAAGTTCAAATAAAATTCCTAGAAGAAAGGAAGCACAACTTTTTTAAAGAATTTAAAAATAGGGTTTTTTAAAAATAAATTTAAAACAAAGATAGAGGGAAATAAATGAAAAATAAATGAAAGCTACAGAAGAAAGAATTGAAAAAGGAATTAAAAGCTTGGCACAAGAGATACAAAACTTTGCTCAAGCAATGAACTACCTGAAAATTAGAATGGACTAAATAAAAGATAATGATTCCATGAAACAATAAGAAATGTTAAAATAGAATCAAAAGAGTAAAGAAAGAAAAGAAAACAAAATTCATCTCATAGTAAAAACAATTAATTATAAAAACAGATTGAGAAGGGATCATTTAAGAATCATTGGTCTACTAGAAAGTCATGACCAAAAAAGAAAAAAAAGATCATGGATATAATATTTCAATAAATCACAAAGCTATCCAGATTTTTTATAACCAGAAGTCAAAACAGAAATAGAAAATATCTACTGGGGCGGCTAGGTGGGGCAGCGAATTAGAGCGCCAGCCCTGGAGTCAGAAGGACCTAAGTTCGGATTCAGCCTCAGACACTTAACGCACACAAACAAAAAACCTAGCCGTGTGACCTTGGGCAAGTTACTTAACCCCAATTGCCCTCCAAAAAGAAAAAATATATATATATATATATATCTACCAGTCACTTCCTGAAATAAATCCCAGAATGAAAACTCTAAGGAACATTATACCTAAAATCCAGAGCTCACAGGTCAAAGAAAAAAAAAAATATTTCAAGCAATCAGAAAGAGTATTTGAAGTTATGAGGAGCCACATTTAAGATCATATATAATACTACTATAAAGAAATGAAGAGCTTGTAATATAATAATTCCAGAAGGCAAAGGATATAAGCTTAAAACCAAGAATAATTTAACCACTGAAAATGAATATAATCCAGGGTGGAGAGGTAGGGAGGCAGCAGTGGACTCACTGCTTATCTTACATAATCAGGGTATACAAGTAGAATCATAATCAATGAGGAAGGGGTAGAGGGAATGGGTGATAATTGAGCCTCATTCTTATCTGAACTGGTTAAGAAGGAAGAATATATGTCTGCATGTGTGCATGTATGTGTGTATGTAAATATAATAAATATATATATATTATTTTATGTGTATATATATCTATATATTAGGGGAGGTGTATACAGAGAGAGAGAGAGATGTGTGTACAGAAATACATTTCACAAAATGGGAAACAGGAAAGAAAGAGGGTAAAGAGGGATAAGAAGGAGAGCAAATAAACAGTGATATTTGTCCTAAGCAAAACAAACTCTAAAAGTGTACAAAAATATTTATAGCAGCTCTTTATGTGGTGGCAAAGAATCAGAAACCGAGTGCATGTACATCAGCTGGGGGAAGACTGAATATGTTATAGTATATACATGTGATATAATACTACTATGTTGTAAGAAAGGATGAAACATATGGTTTCCAAGAAACCTAGAAAAACAAATGAACTGATGCAAAGTGAAGCGGGCATAAACAGGAGAATAATTTATACAAGTGTAGCAGTATTATAAAAACAGACAACTTTGAAAGACTTGGGAACTTTGATCTGTATAATGACCAGTTATCAGAGTTCTGATAACAAAACATGTTCTCTACCTCCTGGTAAAGAAGTAAAGGACTGAGTACAGAATTATATGTGTGTGTATATATACATGTATGTATACATACATGTATGCATGTGTGTATGTATGTGTATATGTGGGTATTGGACGTGATCAATGCAGAAATTTGTTTTGCTTGAATATACATGCTTATAAGAAGATTTTTGTTTTCATTTCTCAATAGGGGTGGGTGGTTGAGGGAGAGAAATTTTGCTAATTGAAAAAGATTAAATTTAAAGAAGAATATCAATCCACTAAAGCTCAGAATAAGCAGAGCCTGATAATGGATGCTAAAGATGACAGAAATGCCTTTGTTTAGTCATGTTAGGAGTAAGAAGATCAAAGAAGAAATAGGACCTAGAGAGATGAGATGATGGCAATGGACTCTGGAGAAAAGACCAAACAACTCTTCTTTTCCTTTGGTATTCTCTAGTGAGGAGAAAGATCTTCAGATTGAGAAAGATAGAACAAAAAGGCTAACAAGGAATCAAAACCCAAAATAAGTGAACAGGAGGCCAGAGAACACTCAGCTACTCAAAGCTGAAGGACGGGGTTCAGGACACACATCCCTTTCCCATCTGACTGTACTATTTTGGGATTTTTCTGGTTTTTCCACTATGCCACAGGAACCATGTCATTGGGAAAACCTCATCACCCTTCCGGATTTCATCAGCCTTGGTACTCACATCCATCCTTTGTCCCTCTGATTGGCAGGTAGAACCATGAACTCTAAAACTCCTGTTTAAATGTCGGTTAATTTCCCACCTGCCTGCACTATTTTGATTCTCTGATTTCTTTCTCTGCCTTTTGACTTCAGATAACTTTTCCACCTCCTTCCTCTCCACTCTAGTTTTCAGCTGTATGCTATCTTCCTCCATTAGACTGTAAGCTCCTTGAGGGCAAGCATTGTCTTGTTTTTGTTTTGTCATCAAATTCCCAATACTTAGCACTTTTAAGGCACATCTTATTGAGGTACTTAACACATGTGTATTGACTAGAGACTAATGGTTACTAATAACTAGTAATCCCAGGGTTGCTAGCATGGCAGGTCAGGGAAGTACTGTACACATAGTAGATATAGATTTCAGCAGCTTCTGACAAACTCTCTTAGGGTATAATTGTGAACAAGATGGAAAAGATTGAGTTAGGTGATCAAATTGCCATGTAGATTCAGAACACTAAAATAATTGGATATGATTTTTGTCTTCAAGTATTCAAAGGGCTGTCAGAGGGAAGAAGGATTTGACTCTTCTGACTGTCATCAGAAATTAGGACTAGAAACCATGGGGTTGAGAGGAGGGGAGATATGGTGAGGTAATTTTAGGATTAAGGCAATTTAAAAAAACTTCCCAGCATAATTAAAGCTTTTCAAAAGTGAAGTGGTCAACTTTGGGGGTGGAGAGATAGAGCTGTTTCTCCCTCTCAGTGAAGGTATAAAAGATGTGACTGAAGAATCAGTTGTTTAGAAGATTCATGTTCAAGCTCAGGTTGGACCAGACAACCCCTAATGTCCCTGCCAACTCAGATCCAGTGGTACTGAAAGTGAAAATAAGTTTAAATTCAAAATAGATTATGCAGTCACAAAAATGATAGATGTGTTTTTGGATGTGCATGAATTTTGTAATCGTCATGATTCCACTTTGGGGTTATGCCTCTCCCCTGAAGGGCCAGCTTTGTCATTCTTTGTTGTGAACCATGGCACTAAGAGCTTTTCAAAGGAACTCTTCAAACTCCTGGGCTGTCAAAAAAAGGAATTTCACACTCTCTAGGCACGATGTATCATGACAGCTTAAGGGATGGAAGCTGAAATTTCTCCCAACCATGAGGAGTTTTAAAAATAAAATTAGCAAACACCATTTGGGAATTTAAAATTCATTAATCTTGAGACAATAGTTAAAAGGCTGAACATGTAGTTCTCTCTGAACCAAAGCCCACCCTTTTCTGCTCAGCACTTGGCCTTCACTTACTTACCAGCGACAATATTCTGCGCCAGCTGAGCTGGCAGGCAAAGCCTTTGGTTTTCAGTTATGTAAGAACATGTCTCTGACTGTGACCATCCAAAAGAAACACTGTAGTAAGAAAGGACACAAGATGTGAAACTTTTATAGGAAGGTGCTTGATATTTCTCACTGTGAAATTGGGGGCTTTGCCTAAGAGGTTGAGAGGTTGATTCCTCTCACCTCCAGAGTTTAAAATTTTTTTTTCAAAATTCAAAACAATGAAAAATGCAAGTCACTATCATTCAGCTAGGGTTAGGCTAAACAGATTAGAATGAACACTAAACCAACTAAACTTTTCTTTCTTAAGAAAACTGGAGAGAAGGGAGGAAATTAACTGGATTGGTCTAAAGCTCAATAAAATGCCCAAGATTTACTGATAATCTTTCATTTCTTATCTTCTCCAAACATATTTTTGGCATGTAGAATATATACCCCAAATCAGCATGTTGGGGGCTAAATCTGTTTCCTATGTTTCATCCTCAACAGCTTTGAATTACCTAAAAAGAATGATTGCTTTCTTTAACTATTAAGGAATTAAAATCACAGAACAGAAATACAATGTAGAGACTGAGACAAGTGCATAATGACCTAGTTCAATTATAACAAGGTGAGAAAGTCACAGAGTATTTTTCAAGTCCTTTAATATATGCATCCAGAGCTCAAAATAGTGAATATCATATTGAGTTTTGAGGCAACCCATGTGGCATGTAGGCCACTGATGAATTCTAGTGTAGAACTTAAATGCCTTATATGCAGAACTGCCTTCACCAAGAACCTTTGCAAATTACCAACAAGAACCAAATACTTCCTTAAATGAAAATGTAGCCTCAAGGTTAGAATGGCTTTTTGTCAATTATATTATCATTTTACCTGGCCTCTTCCCCACCAATCCTCTCAAAGACTTTTTGCATGATTGGTTGACCCATTGTTTCGGATCATGGAGGATGAAAATGTCCACACACTGTGGATAATTGTGGATGGATTATTGTCTACATTGTTGGAGAGATTATGGACATCAATAAAATCATTTATAAATATTAGAATTTACAAAAAGCTTTAAGGTTCTCAAAGAACTTTAATATGTTGTCTCATTTGATCCTCACAACAATTCTGTGAGGCAGACACTATTATTATCTGAATTTTACAGATAAGGAAACTGAGACTAAGAAAAGTTAAATAAGTTGCCCAGGACCATATATTTAAATGCCTGCGGCAGATTTGAACTCAGATCTTCATAAATCTAATTTCATCACTCTATTCACTGCTACACATAGCTACCCTTACATCAGATGCACCAGAATAATTAAGTATCTTATTTAATAGAGACTGTTAAGACTTTTTAATTAAAAAAAAGAGTTCCAGGAAAATATATTACCCTTATCTCCAAATCTGGACTTAGGATCAGGAAGAAGTGAATTCAAATCCTACCTCAGATACTTACTATTTGGGCAATTCTGAGCAAGTTACTTCATCTGAGACTGAGGTTGATAATAGTACCTATGCCATAGGGCTGTTATAAGGATTAAATAGGATATATATTTAAAAACTCTATAAACCTTAATCATCTTTATTATCTAACAATTAAGAACCAATGTAACAAATGTGAAATCACATTCCCCTTTTTTGTGAAGTCTGATCCATGGAAGAGGTGAGTTTTTTTTTTAATTTATCTCAAGGTTTTACCCAAGCATGAACCCTGTGAATCATTGTAAAAAACAAACAAACAAAAACACTGCTGGGCTCAGAATCAGGAAATTTTTACTTCAAAGCTCCCCTCTAACACTTACAACATTCTATGGCTCTCTAGGGCAGCTAGGTGGTGGTGCAGTGGATAGAGGGCCCAGGCTGGAGTCAGAAAGACTCATCTTCCTGAGTTCAAATCTGGCTGCAGACACACACTGCACAACCCTGAGCAAGTCACTTAACCATGTTTGCCTCAGTTTCCTCATCTGTAAAATGAGCTGGAGAAGAAAATGGCAAACTCCTACAGATTCTTTGCCAAGAAAACCTCAAGTGGGATCAAGAAGAATTGGACTTGACTGAAAAACACAAGTGTTCTCTAAAAATTAAGTCCAATCTCTTAAAGCATAACAATAAATAGTATCCATTATCTGAACCCAACCTACCTTTCAAGTCTAGTCTTTCCCAATATGAAATCTCTGCTTAAGATAAATTGATCTATCTAACATCAGCTGAACATTATTTGCAAATTTCCAACTCTCTACTTTTATTCCAGATATTTTATCTGCCTGCAATGCCCTTTCTTTATTTCTACCTGCCAAAATCCTACAGTTTTCTAACTAAAATGCCACATTTTCCTCAAAGCTTCCACTGATCCCACCAACCAGAAGTTAGTGTTACCTCCTCTGAACTCCCATGGTATTTGGTTCATTTATCTCATCCTTTCTTATAGCATAGTTATCTGTGTATGTATTTTACCTCCCCTGCTAAAGTATAAACTCTTGGAGGGCAGTAATTATGTTTAATTTATCTCTGCCTCTTGTGGTTTCCAACTCAATACCTCACAGACAGTAGGTGTTCAAGGATTGTTTGCTGAATGTTTCTTAAATGAATGTTTCTTAAAATGAATGCTGATCTCCATTTGACTTTCACTATCTGAAAAGGAGGCCATATCCTTTCTGATGAATCAGGTTATAAGAGTCCCAGAGGATAGATGGGCATGGGCCTGGGGCTCTCAGAGTTTCAAGGTACCAATTAGTAAACAGTAGTTTGAGTTAGCTGGATAATATTCTTTTCCACTGAAAGTGTTAATATGTCTGACATACATTCAGGAGATGATTAATTCATCTCTGACAGCTATATATTTGAAAGATCTTATAAAAATGGCATAATGACTCGCTAAACTGGAAGAGAAACTGATGATACCATGTTGAATCCATTGCCTCTGGAAATAGCATTTTTGTATTTCCTTCTAGATTGCTGGCTGAATGAACATTCTCCTTTACCCATCTCACTTCTCAAAGCTTTAATTCCACATTAATGAGCAGTGAAAAATTGCTTTTAAGCATTAGAACCCAGGATGTCCGAGCACCTGTTTTAGGGAGACAATGGTTTCTTATTATTTCTAGTATCTATAGAGAAAATAGGAAGGGGGTCAGGGCTCTGCCAGAGGGAAAGAAAAGAATATAGAAACAGAAAGAAGAGAGGAGAGGTAAGGGAAAGGAAAAAAGAATGGGAAGGAAAAGAACAGCCAGACCCGAAGAATAGTCATTAAAGATTCACTAGCACCACAAAAAGAGATCTCCAGCAGTACATCCCAGAGATCTTTGCTTAGCTGTATATCATGTGGTATTTTTATCAATGACCTGGATAAAGGAATAGAGGGCATGTTTATCATATTTGTAGATGTCACAAATCTGAAAGAGATAAGTAGGACACAGTATGACAGAGTCAGGATTCAAAACAGCATGGTAAGGTAGAACTTGGTAGGTCAAATATCATAAAATGAAATGTGACCTCCCAAGAACAAGATTGGGGGGGAGGGGAACAAACTAGCTAGTAATTTAAAAAAAAAAAAAACCTATCTTGGGGATTTAGCATACTGCAAGCTCAATATGAGTTAACAGTGTGAGATGTCAGCCAAAAATGCTCATGAGGACTTAAGATGAAGTAAGAGAGATATAATTTCCAGGAAAATGTGATAATCCTGCTGTAATTGCCCACATCAAACTTCACCCAGAGTATTGTGTTCAGTTACAGGTGCCACATTTTGGAAGGACATTAGTTAGCTGGACAGCACCCAGAAGAGGGTAATTTAAATGATAGAAGCATTTGCCTTCATTCCGTGTGAGGGTGAATTAGAGGAAGGACTCTTAACTTGGGCTATACAAACCAAAGTACATGGATAGATGTCAGGGAGCACGAATTTGGAAAATTAAAATTTTATTTTCAATTACTTATAAATGGAATTTAGCATTTCCTTCAATTATTTAAAAACATTTAAGGGTTCATAACATTTACCAAACTGCCAAAGGGGTCCATGACACACAAAGGGTTAAGAATTCCTGAATTAGAGGAACTAGGGATATTTAGCCTGGAAAAAGAGAAGAGTTGAAGGGAATCCAGTTATAACTGTCTCCCTGCATTTGAAGAGCTGATTGGATGATGAGGGTGTTTGGTCTAAAGAAGAGACAACTTTAAAAAATAGGGTCATGATAGTTATCTTTAAGCATTTGATGGGCTGTCATGAAAAGGAGGTATCCCATGCTCATAGGGCAAAAAGTTATCTCATAGTCACATGAGTCGGTTCAGCAGAGTTGGGTCAAGTATCTTGGCAAGCACCAACTTCCTAATTAAAAACTGACATGAAGCCTGCTCTATGTGGACTTGACATAAGCATTCAGCACATGAACTTTCTTCCTGTAGCATGTATCTGGAGTGTGATGAAGATATTCTCAAGATTCATCAGATCTGACAACCACTACCCACATCTGCAGATTTGTTGGGAATGAAAGAAAATTAGAGAAGAGAGGGAGAAATAGGGAACAGTTCACTAAGTAAAATGGTATAGAAAAACAGGATTCAGTTTTCTATACATGGCTTAAGATACAGAAATAGTAAGTTCTTTGCCAGAGATGGAGTACATCTCACAAGGACCAGAAAGAACATATTTACCTAAAGAACAGTTAATCTGCTCAAGGGAAATAAAAAGTAAAAGTGGAGAAGAAAGGGGAAAACTGCTGGCAGTCTCTTTACTAAAAGTAGAGTAGTTGATAAATTCTTCACTTCATTTTCAAATTGGAGTAGAAGCAGTGAAAGGAAATGAAATTCTGAATCCAACTTTGATCAATAAGGAAAAAAATGGTTGTCTTCTCTCTTATAATGTTAGCTCTTTAAGAGCAGGGATTGTTGGGGTAGTTTTTCGGGGGAAGGGATCAGTTATGATCTGAATTTTTTTCATTTTTAATATTTTATTTTCCCCAATTGCATGTAAAAATAATGTTTAAAATTCTGTTTTTAGTTCCAAATTCTTTCTCTCTCTCCCTTTCCCCCTCCTAAGACGGCAAGCAATTTGATATAGGTTATACATGTACAATCATGTAAAAATACTTCCATATTAGTCATTTTGTAGAAGAAAACCCAAGCCAAAAGAGAAGAATAAAAAGGGAAAGTGGAAAATGGTACACTTTTGTCTGTATTCAGATGCCATCAGTTCTTTCTCTGGAGGCAGATAGCATTTTTCATCATGAGTCCTTTGGCATTGTCTTGAATCATTATATTGCTGAGAATAGCTAAGTCATTCACAAGTGTTCATCATACAATATTACTGTTCCTGTGTACAATTTTCTCCTGGTTCTGCTCACTTCACTCTGCATTAGTATGTCTTTCCAGGTTTTTCTGAAATCAGCCTGTTCATCATTTCTTATAGCACAATATTATTCCATCACAACCACATGCCACAACTGGTTCAGCCATTCCCTGATTGATGGGCATCCCCTCAATTTCCAATTCTTTGCCACCACAGAAAGAACTGCTATAAATACCATTGTACAAATAGGTTCTTTCCTTTAAAAAAAAGTCTCTTTGGTTTACAGACCTAGTAGCTGTATTGCTGGATAAAAAGGTATGTGCATTTTTATAGCCCTTTGGGCATACTTAAGAGCAGGGCTGGTAAATTCATTGTATTTATGTCCTTAGCACCAAGAATGGTGCCTGGCATAAAGTAGCAGTTTAATAAATACTTGTTGATTCAAGAACCTTATAAGAAAGAAGCAAAACTCGTTTTTAATCACCAATTCATAGAGTAACTGTAATGATTATCAGTTCATTCTTATTTCTTTTTTTCTTTTTTTTTTCTTTTAAGCAATTGGGGTTAAGTAACTTGCTCAAGGTTACACAGCCAGTCATTATTTGTGTGTGGGTGTCATTTTCTGAGGCCGGATTCGATCTCGGGTCGTCCCAGCTCCGAGGCTCGCTGCACTACCTAGCCTCCCCAGTTCATTCTTATTTCAATAGTGTTTTCGAGTTTACAAGTACTTTCCCCCCACAACAATCTTAGGGAGTAGATAGTATAGCAGAAAGCCTGGCATATAGTAGGCATTGATTGAGTGTTAGTATCATCATCTCCATTTTATACATGAGCAAACTGATACTCAGAAATGTTAAACAATTTGCCTGTCATCACACAAAGGACTTTGGAGTCAGGATTTGAATCCAGGGCTCCTGGCTCCAAGTCCATGACTCTTTCCATTAAATGATACCACCTAATTAGCAAGGTGAATTAGAGATCTTAATGCTTAGAACTTCGAGCTATCTAGAGATAGCCTATGGTAAGGTGAGGACTAAAGCTGTTTTGTAGAAGAGGTAACTTGGCTATAAAAATAACCAGGGCTCTTTACAAATGGGCCCACCTATGGTAAGTAGATAATTAACACCATTTTAAAACACCAATTATAGTTGCACAAAATAAAGATATACACAAGACTTGGTAAAAAAAAAAACATCTTTAGTATCAAGTGTTAATAGACTGGCTTTTTTTTCTAAATGTCCCCAAAGTTTTCTTCTGGAGGTTGAGGTCTAGTCTAACCAATCTATCTCAGGTGTGTGCTAGAAAATTGTAGAGGCAAGGGAATTCATAACTGTGTGAATGACAGTACCCCAAGAGCAAGAAATAACGGATTGATGTGACCTTGAAAGCAGGTCCCTCAGGGTATTGGCCTTAGCTTTGTCCTATAATACATTTTGATTCATGACTTGAATGAAGACATAAATGCCTTGTCTATCAAATTTACAATGCCATGAAACTGGAAGGCTAGTTAACAAGTTGATGACATATTTAGAATCTAAAAAAGATTTTGACAGACTAGAATGGTGGACAAAATCTAATAAGATGAAATGTAATAGGTATAATTGTAAAATATTATAACTGGGTTCAAAAAATCAATAGCAGAAGTCCATAATGGAGGAGGAGCTAGATCATAGTACATGCGAAAGTGATCCAAGGGTAGTGTAGTAAAAATTCAATTGGAGTCAATGTACTCACCTCCCCGTCTATACCTCTGAATTCCTAGCTTGTTTTTAGACAGCTCAAGGGCCACCTCCTATCTGAGGCTTTTCCTAATCCTTCCATTTAATTTTCTTCCCTCTTTAAATTCCTTTGAATTATGTTGAATGTGTGTGTGTGATGTATATATACATATATGCATTAATTTATGTATGTGCTAAATGCCCTCTACCACCACCACACCAAAAATGCAAATTTCCTGAGGACAAGGATTGAGTTAATTTTATTTTTATAGCCCCAGCACCTAGCACAGTGCCTTACACATAGTAAGTTCATAAAAAATACTTCTTATTTTGTTTACTTGTGTCACTCCATATACCACACTTAAACAATTTCATAGGATCAAAGAGATTCCAACTGGTAGGCTAGACATCAGTCTACCCCCTTCATATTACAGTTTTACTGGATATAGGTGTAGATACAGTGTCACTGTAGCAAGGACATTGATGATCAGAAAAATTGACTTGCCCAGTGTCACATAGAGCTGACATTTAAACCAAGGTGATCTTACTAAATCCAGGGGTTTTTGTACAATACTGTAATGGTAACTTGATAGTACACAAATGACTGAATGAAACCCACCTGTCTTGGTTGCCTTCATCTTCAACCCTATGACCATTTTCCACATTGAAATTATCACTTGGTTTGCCCAACAGTGTTCCAGATGTATTTTCCAGATTAGATCCAAACAACACATTTTCGGAACAGGACAATCTCTGAATCAGTGGGAGACACTCCTGTTGGGGTACACTTGCAGAATCTGATTTGAACATTTGCATGAGCTTATTATTTTCTGGATTTGAGAGAGAAGGAAAAGAAAGGGAGAGAGAGAGAGAGAGAGAGAGAGAGAGAGAGAGAGAGAGAGAGAGAGAGAGAGAGAGAGAGAATAATGAACATTAATGCCATTCTATCTGCTATATCTTACCAAGAATTTCAACTTCTAGAGACTCTGCAAAAACCTGACTGTATCCAAAGCTGTGTTTGCATTTCTAAAAAAAGAAGGTGATTGTTGAATTTAGGCCATCTGTTCCCCACTATAGTAGGAAAATAAAAGAAGTGCCAGCATTTTGACATGTGAGGTTAAAGTTATACAAGGTATAAGTTACATGTGCATGTGTGAATGTCATCAGTTTAGTTCTGGAAGGGATGTTAGGGATCATTTAAGCCAGCTCCTTAATTTTATAAGTGAGGAAATTGAGACCCAGAGAGATAAAGCCTCTTGCCCATCGGTCACATGGTTGGTAAGTGGCAAAGCCAGAATCTGAACCAAGTTCATCTGATTCCAACTCTCATGTTCTTCCTTCCACATCATAGTGTCTAATACAGAGGTAACAAATTATGTATGTTGTGTGTGTAGCATAACCAAAAAAAATCAATCTCAGGTAACTGTAGTTATATTTCCATTTAGCTTTACAGAAAGGCTTTATATGATTCTTTTGAAAGAAAGGACAGCCAAGCTTTGTAACATGGATTGCTTTCAGATCTGCTCAAGCCCATTGCCATTGTTTTTGTTGGAAAATCAGAGGGGTTTGGTTTGGATTTTTAGTCTAACAAGGGCTTTCTCATCTTGGATCAAAATTTTAAAATATTAATTAAATACCTATGTCCAAGTCACTATTCTGGGTACTCCAAGAAATACTCAGGAATAAAAGATATGGCCTCTGAATGCAAAATGTTGACAACTAACTTTGTTAAACCAAGGACTAGGTTTTCTTTGGGTACAGTTGAATCACAAAGAATAAAAGCACTCAGTGTAGGTAAGGAACAGTGATGGAGAAATATGGCAGATTTCAACTTCACTTAAGCACATGTGTTTATGAACAGACTCTGGATTGTTAACTTTATGCTCATTTATTTACTTGAACTCAGAAGCAAAAATTAAGAGAGAAAGTTTTCTGAAAGCATGCCCCTTTTCTTCAGCAAGTATTTATTAAGCACCTACTACATGCCAGACACTGTATTAGTTTCTGAGGTTACAGAAAAATGTCTTTCACCAGTCATTTCTCATTTAAATTTAACACAAGCACAGCAAACAGATTTAACTCTTCCAATGCAGACAATTCCAGGAATGATGAAATGTTTAGTTCAAGCCATATAATGATATGTTTGAGTAAAATATTTACCTAGCTTCTTATTGCTACTTGTGTTTTATTTGGTTGAATAGTTCCATGAATTTGAAATAGTTTCCCTAAGTTTATCATATCCCCAAAGGTCACATATTTCAGAACTGGAAGGTGCCTTACAATGAAATTCAACAAACATCTATTGAGCACCTATTTGCCAGGCATTTGTCCTTTTCCCCAGCCCCCTACAGATGGATGTTTTCTAATGTTCTTTCCTTAGCCGTCTTCTTTCTATATACACTCTTCCTTGACAATCTCATCAACACCCATAGCTTCACCTCTCTGTAGATAACATCCAGATCTGTATCTCTAGCCCTAACATCTTTGTTTAGTCAAAATCCTGTATTTGAGCTCCAGACCTGCATTTCTGACCCTTTCTCTCCCATATCTCATCAGTCACCAACTTGTGTGTATTTTTCTTTTTAAATATCTCTTGTATCTGTCATGTCCATTCTATTTTGTTTGAGGGATACAACAACAATATGATCTAGTCCTGCCATTTTTACAAATGGGGAAACTGAGGGCTAGAGAGGTTAGACAACTTTCCCAAGAACACAGCAGTAGAAAGCAGCAAAATAGGGATTCTAAACCAGTTCTTTTGAATCTAGGTCCAATACACTACCATAGTGTAATAAAAGATAGATAGTAAAAGGATTTATTGTTTGGATTCAGTCAAAGTGCCTCACCTGAGGACCTAGAGGACCACATGTGGCCTAAAGGCTGAGGGTTCCTCGCCACTGCACTATCCACTCACATGCCGTTTGAAAGGATTTGCCTAAAGTTTAAGTTCAGCTAAAGGAAGTGTAATTACTTGAAGAGAAGATATAATTTTGTTTTTCTTTGTTTTCCAGCAAAAAAAAAAAACCTAATATGCAGTTATTCCTTTCTATCTTAATGCCCCATTCCCCTAATACTCTCTCATTTAGGCTGGTTTTGAGAACGCTTAATAATCTTCTTTGAGAAAGTATAGGTTAATTATTGTGGAATAAGGCATCTGAAAATCCTCTACAGAGAAAATGCTGGTTAATCTCCCTAAAATACAACTTTCATCATGTCATTCTTTGCTCATTAACCTCTAGTGGCCCCCTACTGCCATTAGAATAAAGTTTAAACTCTTAACTATGTAACCCCATTTAATTCAACAGTTATTATTAAATACATAAATATATGGACATATACACTTATATGTACACACACACGGCACTATGTTAGGTACTAGGAAGACAGAAATAAAAACAGCCTTTGCCATCAAGAAGCTCCTATTCTCTCAGAGCCATAAAACATACACACATGGCTGAAGCATGTACACAGATACATGTAATGCAAGAAAATTTAGAGGAAGAGAAACAGCTAGCATCTGAGGAATGGGAGTGGATAAGAGAAGGCTTCACAGAGTCCCTAGCACCTCAGATGAACCTTGAAGGAAGAGGGAATTCTTTTTTTTCACTTTTTTTTTTGGAGGGCAATTAGGGTTAAGTGACTTGCCCAGGGTCACATGGCTAGTTTTTGTGTTAAGTGTCTGAAGGAAGAGGGGATTCTTAAATGTATAGGTAGGAAGGGAGAATATTCCAGGCATGGCAGATAGTTGATCAGCCACAGAAATTGTTAGATGGAATGCTGAATTTTTGGAAAACTAGTGATCTAGTTTAACTGTTATGTGGAGTTTGTGAATTGAAATAGTTTAAAATAAGGCTGGAAAGGTAGACTGTGGTCATGTTTTGGAGAGCCTTCAATGTTACACCAAGGAGTTAGTAGTTGATCTCCTACTTCTACATCCCTATACAAACCCTCTGATTCAACAAAAATTGGTATAATCCTTTGGTCCATTTAAAGGCAACATAATGTGGTAGAAAAAGCACTTTTAAAACCTATATCTGCTACCATCTACTACTTGTGTGATCTCATGAAAATTGCTTTCCCTCTCTGGGTCTCAATTTGATCATCAATAAAAATAAGGCACCATTAAGCATATGCTCCAAGGAGGTAAAAATTGGTAAGAAGATCTCATGCATGCCAAAATGGTCACAGCAGCACTTTTTGAAGTAACAAAGAAGTGGAAACAAGTAGATGTTCATTCTGGGGAATGGCTAATGTAGGAGTCTTTACCCTTTTGTGTACCATAGACCCCTTTTGCAGGCTGGTGAAACTTAATGGGCCCTTCTTCAGAATGATGGGGATTTTTTTGGTTGGTTTTTTTTAGGGGGGAAGGCAAGGCAATGGGGGTTAAGTGACTTGCCCAAAGTTACACAGCTAGTAAGTGTATCAAGTGTCTGAGGCCAGATTTGAACTTAGATTCTCCTGACTCCAGGGCCAATGCTCTATTCATTGAGCCACCTAGTTGCCTCAGGATGATGTTTTTAAATATATAAAATAAAACACATAGAACTACAAAGTAAACCAAAGGTTAGTGAAAATAAATACGTATTTTTTTTTCCCATTCAAGTTCACAGACTCTCAAAATCTATTCCTTTCTCAGTTCCATTGGCACTATGTTAAGAACTCTTGGTCTAAACTAATTGTTCTACAGTTCTCCCATCCACATCATGGGGGTTAGGGACATGGTGCCTTTACAATCTGGAAAAATCTGTGTAAAAAATTTTTGGCCCTTCCTTTGTACTAGAGAAGAAGTTTTAATTACTAAGGTATTAAAAGATAAAATATGTTAATATTATACAACACCAGACATATATTTCATGCATTTCTATGTTTCTAAATTTTTTCCGTGTCATCTGCTGGCCTTCATGGGTTGTCTGTGACTTCCATAAAACTCCCAAAAAATCCCATTTAATTTTTAATGCCAACCTGTGATATATCAAAAGCGTGATGGGGAAAGTCACAATGTGGAAGGGATAACTATACATAAATATGAGGGAATATCATTATGCCATGGGAAATACTGAATATTAAAATTCAAGGAAACATTGGAAGATTTTTATGAATAGAGTGAAGTAAGCCAAATCAGGAGAACAATAAATACAAGCACTATGAATAAATAAGCGAAAAGAGCAAAAAAGAAAACTGAATCCTGTTTAATTGAAATAACTAAGGTTGGTTTGGAGAGAATGGATTAAAAATAGGTCTCCGTTTCTTCTTTGCAGACATGGGGGACTACAGGTATGGAACATTACATAAATTTACATATTTGGTTGCTCATAGGATTATAGAAGATTTAATCAAAACAACATTTATATGACACTTTGCAAAGCATTTTACAAAGATCATCTCAGCTCATCTTCATGATAATCCTAAGAGTTAGTCACTGTTATGTATTCCCATTTTACACATGAGCAAACTGCGATAAACAAAGGTTAAGTGTCCTGCCAAGGTCACTTACATATCTAGTAAGTGGCCAGGAGAGGAGTCACAAGAAGAAAGAGAAAGGAAAAAGAGAGAAAAAGTTTGAGTTCATGTCTTCCTGACTCCAAGTACCAATGCCCTATCCACTGAAACACCTAACTGCCAGAAGGGACCTATGTTCTTTGGTTTTGTTGAACTGCTTTTTTATTCTTTGGGAGGGGGTGGTTATTCTTTTTTGTAAGAGATGATTCACTGGGTAGGTGAACAGGGAGGAATATAGGTAGAAATGAAGATAAGTAAAAATAAAAGATATCAATGAAATTTAAAAATTTAGTATAAATAAAATGAGGTTGGATTATAATTGATCTCTAAGTTTTCTTCTATAGCTCAAAATCATTTCTCTTGTTTTTCACCACCTCTATTCCATTTCTCATACCACTATCCCATCTAAAATAATATTTGACATTTATATAGTGCTTTAAGAACAACAAGGCATGAGCCTTCCAACAACCCTACAAAAGCAGGTAATGCAAGACTTACTATTCCCATGTTGTAGATGAGGGAAAAGAGACACTGAGTGACTTGCCAATGGTCTCTTAGCTAATAAGTACTTAATCTGTGGAACATCTAAAAGTAAGCCCATAGCACTAGTGACTCATTTACATGCAGAACCATGAGTGTGTCATATTAGAAGTATTTTCCATAGAACTGTGACTATGGCATTACTCACCTGATAAAACTTGGGAAAACTGCCCAGAGCTCATCTGTGCATTAAATCTGTGTTGGTCAGAGCAGAGGTCCAACAAATATTTACACGTCTTGGCAGTATCAGTAATGAAAGTATGTTTCTTACCACTGATGCTGCTTTCAATGGTAAATTTCTTTCTCTAAAGAAATAAAACATAAAGACTCTCACACAGTGATTTACCAACATTCAGTTCTCTGAGTTCTACCAGCTATTTCGTTTCAGTGAGCACAGGTTCATGAGGAGTGTCTAACTGTCTTCACAATCATCCCTCCAGGACTGAGACAAATGGTCCTGAGCCTGGAAACTTCATTCAGCCAACATGCCCAAGACTGTCTCTCCACCCATGTAAGCAGCAGGTCTGAATCTCTGCTGTAAAGTTGCGCCAAGATGAACTGAACTGACTTAATTTTTCTCCAATCTAATTTTCTCATAGTCATTTAGGCATAGCTAATAGCAATCCCCAGGGAAGAGGAGAAGCCCACTGATCTGGCACTTGAGCAATAGGCCCAGGGAACAGAAAAACCCAGAATGAAAACAAGCAGATAGGGAACATTAAGCGTATTAGCAAGCAGACTAAGCAGGTTTAGTAAAGTGGAAAGAATACTGACCTTAAAAATTTTTAAAGAAAAAGAAGGGGAGTTGGCTAGGTGGCACAATGAACAGAGCACTGGCCCTGGAGTCAGGAGGACCTGAGTTCAAATCCGGCCTCAGACACTTAACACTTATTAGCCATTTGACCTTGGGCAAGTCACTTAACCCCAATTGCCCTCAAAAAAAAAAAAAAGAAAGAAAAAAGGAATCTTGATCTTATCTATAATGTAATTCCTTGAAGAGTAGTACTATATCACTTTTGCCTTTATATATTTAGCACTGAGCAAAATTCTGGACACATACTAGCTGCTTAATAAATGTTTATTGCTGTGGTGGTTGGAAAGTCTGGGTTTGAATCTTAATGCTTACACTTACCAACTGTGAAACCCATAAGTTCTCTGAGTCACAGTTTCCCTATCCATGAAATGGAAATAATAATACTAATAGTAATATCTATTTCACAGTGTTGTTATAAGGCTCAAAGTATATAAATAGGATAACTTACATTTATATATCAAGTTTTAAAGTTTCAGATCATACTATACACTTGTAAATGACAGTTATAATCAGAGCACCCCAAACTTTGCCTGTACAACTGGGGTACAACAAGAGATAGGTGCTATAGGTATTATTTATTATCCCATTTTACAAATAGGAAAACTGAGGCTGAGAGAAATTCGTAAGATCCTAGATTTGGAGCTAAACAGGACCTTTATTTTACAGATAAACAAACTGAGATCCATACGAATCCAATAACTTGTCCCTGGTCATCCAGCTCAGATTTGTGGAATTATAATCTATATCTTTCTAACACCAAGCCCAGTGCTCTATTTGCTATACCATCAACTTTGATTAAAGAATAAAGAAGAGGAGGAAAGGCAGAAGGAGAGGCAGGAAAAAAGAAAAGAAACAATGAAGAGGGGGATGAAGAAGGAAAAGAGAGTTTCAGCAACTAATTGTAGTCCTGCAGAAAGGAAGATAGAATACATATTTGAACTAGTCACATTCCATAAGTGTTGATAAAAAAAAAAACCCTTCTTAGGAAATAATTCCCATGAAAACTGAAATTCTAAAGCCAGATGTGCTGTCCTTTAATGCCAATGTGGATATAAAAGGACAGAAATAAGAAGTGTGAAAAATAGTAGAATAGTCCTGAATACCCAGTCTAGACTACTGCCCACCAGTGTCAACACTGATGGATTCCCAGAGTTAAGAGAGCCTTACCTAGAAGGAAAGCCTAATCCTCTAGGCATTAAAATGACAGCATTCCCCAGAATATATAATATAGAAGAATGGCACATGCAAGGTTTGGTCTCTTCAATGTTACATTTTCCATTCTTTCTATGGAATAGCAGGCAACAAAAGTGGGGGGAAGGCAAATGATTTGTAGCCCCTGAATGGTACTGACCTGGGTGGAAATTTTTCCCATTTCTTGCCACTGGAAACGTAAACTTGCAATTCTATTATTGTTTTTTACTTCATATACAATTATGCCTTTGGCACAAATCCCCAATGTCATCTCTGCCTCTGGCATTTTCTTCTCTTGGAATACTCTATAGAAGAACACACCATATTCTGGAAGCTTCTGGGTTAGCTAAGGAGACAGAAATGGCTGGTTTTAGAAGCACACAGTTAAAGCAATCAATGGATATTTGTTTAGTTCCTATTGTGTTCGGTGCTGAACTACACTGGAGATAGAAGGTGGGGTAAGGAATTCAAAGATATAGAAAACAAATCCCTTCTTTTATCTTTAGATAAGAATGAGCATGAATGCACCTTGCCATGTATCTTGAATCTTTGCCTCTATGGACTCCTCTTGATCTGTCTACAGAGAAATGCATGAGTCTTCCCAATTCTGAAATAAAAACTCTTCCCCTTCTATCTCTATTTTCTAACTACTGTCTCATTCCATCTCTCCACACTCTGACCAAATCTCTTAAAAGCAGTCTACAGCTAATAACATTACTTCCTCACTCTCTTCTCAGACCCTTTCCAGTTGGCTTCTGTTCTCACCACTGTTGTATAACGACTCCCTGTAGAGTGATCAATGCCCTCCTAAGCATTGAATTCAGTTAGCTTTTCCCAATCCTTATCTTTTCCAGTCCTTGTCCTTCCTGACTAGTATTCCCACCCAACAGTCAATCATCCTCTCCTTATAGATAGCCTCTTCTCTCTTGGTTTCAGAGATACCCAATTCTCCCCCTACCTCTCTAAATGGTCCTTTTTTTCTACACTGGTTTCTCTTCCTTAGGAAAAATGGACCTCAGGGTTCTTTGGCCTTCCCCTCCTCTCTCTCAACACTTTCTTCATGAGCAATCTGGTCACATTCTGTTGCTTCAATTATTACCTCTGTTCTAATGACTTCCACATCTCTGTCCCTAGCCCTGATCTCAAGAACCCCATCTTTAGTTTCCTACAAAATGTCTCCATCTTTACATATTGAGCTCAACATGTTCAAAATTGAGTCTGCTGCCCTGCTTCTGTCTCTTCCCCCTTTGGATATCATTATTTCTGTTAGTGTAACCAGCATTCAAACGTGCTTTGCAAGCCTTAAACACTATGTAAATGCAAATTATTATGATCATGGAACAGGTATTCATTAAGTGCCTGCCACGTGGCAGGCACTGTGTTTATCACTTTACTAATATCTCATTTGATCCTCACAACAACCCTGGTGGGTAAGTGCCATTACGATTCCCATTTTTACAGTTGAGGAAATGGGGCAGAGGTTGACTTGTCCAGGGTTACATTGCTAGCAAGTATCCAAGGCTGATTTGAATTCATTAGTTTGCTTAAAACTCTTTAATGGCTCTTGATTGCTTATCAAGTAAAGGTCCAACTCTCTAATCTGGGATTGAAGACCTTCTACAGTATTGTGCCACTCTGTGTTTCCATTTCTAAATCATATTGTTCCTGTCCATGTACCCTGTTGTTGATAAACTGGAATATCAAGCATCCATGTATACGTGCCTTTCACTTTCCTATTTTTATGGATACGCTTAGAGAATTTCCATCTCCAAAGCTTGTTAAATTTGTACTAATCCTTTAAAGCCCAAGTCAAATATCATCAAACTACCTAGATTTTAGTTGGGGCATTGATAAACTGAAAGGGGTTTAGAAGAGGGTTACCATGATGGTGAAGAAACTGGCCATGTGGCTCAGGTAAGGTATCTGAGGAATGTAATGAAGAAAAGATGGGGGCAGCTAGGTGGCGCAGTGAGTAAAAGCGCCGGCCTCGGAGTTGGGATGACCGGAGATCAGATCTGGCCTCAGAAAATGAGCACCCACGCATAAATAATGACTAGCCGTGTAACCTTGAGCAAGTTACTTAACCCCAATTGCTTTAAAAAAAAAAAAGAAAAGAAAAGAAAAGAAAAGATGGAGGGCAGTGGGGAAAGTGGCATTAGACATGAAAACTGTCTCCAGATAGGAGAAGATAAAGAGTAGAGAGCACAGAGCAAGTCTAGAAGTAATGCATAAAAACTTCAAAGGAGCATAATTTAGGCTTTAAATTATGAAAACTATTCTGCCCCCTAGAGCTATCCCCAAATAGAATGGCCTTCCTCTCTCACTGGGGACATTCAAGCAGAGGCTAGAACACCATTTCAGGGGTGTTTTTGAGAGAATTTTTCATGCATGGGTTGAACTGTGAGTCATTTCCAAATTCTTTTGACCATGTATCACTGTCAGTAAGAAAAAAAATGGGGGCACAGTGAATAGAGCACCGGCACTGGAATCAGGAGGACCAGAGTTCAAATCTGGCCTCAGACACTTAACACTTACAAGCTGTGTGACCTTGGGCAAGTCAATTAACCCCAATTGCCCCCAAAAAAGCAAAAAAAAAACAAAAAAAAACTGAGCACAAACCTGCAATAGAAGTGTATTTGCTGATTTCTAAATTACACACACACAATATTATATACTAATAAATATGTATACTAATCATTTGTAAAACATACAAAATAGATATTTAAAGGATAAGATAAAGATGAAATAATATTTGATCCTAGAAGTCATTAGGGAGTCACTGGTTTTTATTGAGTTAGAAAGTGATATGGTGATATTTGCATTTTAAAGAAAATCACTTTGGCAGTTGTGTGGAAGATGAATTGGAGAGGAGAGAAATTTATAGCAGTGAGTCCAACTAGGAGGCCACTTCAGTTCAGGCATGAGGTAATGAAGATCTGGGTTGGTGGCTGGGTAAATAGAGAGGAGACCAATATGAGAGATATCATGAAGGTGGAAATGACAAGATTTGGCAACTGGTTAGAGATGTGAGGTAGATAATAGCAGATGAGATTGAGATTGTGAACTTACGTACATGGAAGAATAGTGGCACCCTGGATAGTAACAGGAAAGTCTGGGGAAAGCCTATGTTGAGGAGGGTAAAGATAATACAAGAAGATTCATGATAACAACACAATCCATCCGTGGCTGCTCATCTGGTACAACTCATTCTGTCTTACCCAAAGTGAAAAGGGAAGTGGTGGGGGTGGCAGGAAAAGACACAACTCTGACTCCTGATTGCTTGCCTCTGAGGGAAGGGCTCCCCCTGACACAGTAATAAATAAAGTGATTAAGGGACAGGAAGTAGGTGTACTGGGGAGAAGGGAATTGGAGGAGGGCTCCTAATGACTCATGTGCAGCTGCTAATATGATCAATTAGATTATAACTGTGCAGAGAGGCCATCATTTATCTCAGAGGGAAGAGGTTGGGGCCTTCATAATAGGAAGGGCTAGAATGGAAGAGTGTTAGGTTAATGTTAGTGTATTGGATATAAATCCCAATGGTTATGGCTATCAAAGGAAGAATGACACCTACCTTTCCGTTCTCTAATTAGTTGATGATATACCCCTTCGGGTCAGGCTATAGCCTCCACTTTAGAAACCACTTAATTAGAGGGCCTCCAACACTGAAATTTTGTCTGATCTCCCCTATGGAGACTTCATGATCTTTCCATCTACTACTGACCCTTCCCATCTTTGGCCTCACATGGAATCGTGTTCCTACCTCTCATACACTTGTGTGTTATTTTTACTATTCCTTTTGTGTACATGTCATCACTCCTCATTACAATCTCTTTATTATACTGTAAGCTTCATGGGGAGCAGGAACCTCAGGCCATATCTCTTTAAAGATCATCTGGCTTAGTGTTCACAAAGTTTTGCACATCTGCATATTCACTTACATTCTGACTTTACTTGTAACTAGCAGTTTCTCTAAATCCTGAATGCCTTCTGGGAATCAGGCCCAGAGTGGGAAGAGTGAATTGGTGGGTTAAGGACCCCCACATGGCAAAGGCTGAGGTATCACAGGGCAAAGTAATGTGGGTCTGGAAATCAGCCTAGGGAGGACCATGGTGATACAGGCTGAGCTTAAGGGGACAGAGATGAAGGCCGTGTCAAAACAACCAGTCTTCTCAACTCTGAAATTCTGTGATTATGTGATTCTATAAATCATAAAGGAGGTCAGACAATGAATGGGTGAGCAACTACAGTACACAAGAAAAAGGTCAGAGGCAAGAGGCATGTCCAGATTCTGCAAGTGTCCTGAGCACCAGGAGCAAAAAGATCCAGAAGAATGGAGAACTAAAGATTAAACTGAAGGTCAACAACCACCAGATACCAAGCAGGTCAAAGGAACTACCTTCAAGCTGAGCTGATTAAAGAGTTTGTACAATTTGCCACACTCAATGAGCTGAGCATACCTTGAAGCCAGGGCACGGGAGTTTAATCCTCCTCCATTCCCTCCCCACTATGTCTTCTGCTACGTTGGTGTTGGACAGCTCCCATATGTATTGCCACTGGGCGGTGGGGGGGGGGGGGGTGGAGGGAGGGAGGAAGGGGAGGAAGGGGAGTGTACTAGGGAAGCAAAAGACTTCTATAAGGGCATTTTTGTCTGTTTTACTCTTAATCCATCCTGCCTCCCTCTCCCCATACACTAAGGGAGAATGAAGCTTAAAATGTAGTAGAACAATAAAATAAGCTAAACATCTATATTTTAAATCCTCTGATGGTCTCCTTGAGATAAGGGAAACTTCAGACCATAGAGTTCTCTTCTTCCTTGCAAATTGTGCAGGTCAATTTCCATAGCAACTAACTCCAAGGGATTATCCAAATGCTTTAGTTGCATGGGAATATTATTATAGAAACATGAAATGTTTATGTTGGAAGGAACACTAGAGGTCATCTAGTCCAACTCTCCAGCTTGCCAGATGAAGAAACCAAAAGCCAGGAAGATGAGGGAACTTGCCTAGTTGTCCAGTAGCAGAAGTGGGACCAGAATTTGAATTCCCAACACCCCTCTAGGACTCTTTTCACTAGACGACAGTACAACCCTGTCATACTAAACATCATGGATACCAAAGGGGTAATTAACCAGTCTTGTGATTTTTTGTTGTTAAGTAGAGATTTTCATTCTACCTATTATAATAGAATTTGAACTATGGAAAGACATGCACCTCACTTTCTTGATTTAGTGCTGCTTATGTGTGGAATTCCCTCCTTTCTCCTTCACCTATTAAAGCCTGACCCATCCTTTAAAGCTTAACTTAAAAGATACTTCTTCCAGGAAATCTTCCCTGACAAAGCCTCTGGTCGTTTAAAAGACCACTGTAGCCTTCTTACCTTGAAAGATTCTTCCAATTCTGTGGTCCTATCCACTAATGGGTGAACTTCCACATCTACTTTTTCAATCATCTCTTGCTCCATTCCTAATTCTTCAGATTTTTCTTCCAGGCTAGATGTAGTTTTCTCCCCCACCCTTCCCTATACACATACTTTTTGCTCCTTTTATGTATTGTCTTTCCCCATTATAGTATAAGCTACTCAAAGACAGGGACTGTCCTTCTTACTTGTATTTTTATTTCCAGACCATAGCACAGTGCCTGGTACATAGTAAGCGCTTAATACATACTTACTGTTTTTGTCATAATTAAAAACCTTCACACTTGGATATCACATTATATAGTTTATGTGATATTGTGTATTACAGCTATCTATAATTGCACCTTATCCCTCCACTAGATTCTAAATTCTTTTTTTTAATTTTTTTTAAAATATTTTTTTGCTTTTTTTGAAAGGAATAGGGCAGGGCAGTTGGGGTTAAGTGACTTGCCCAAGGTCACACAGCTAGTAAGTGTTAAATATCTGTGATCAGATTTTAACTCAGGTCCTCCTGACTCCGGGGCCAGCTCTATTCACTGTGCCTAGCTGCCCCTAGATTGTAAATTCTGTAAGGACAGGTACTGTGTCTTAGTGAAATTTTGCATTTTCCCTCTCATCCCTAGAAATATTTTGTACACAGAAAATGTTCAGTAATGTTATTGCTGTGGTTCTGTTTTTCTAGAGACTGGAAAATAAATTTCAATTTAATTTATCAAACCTTTATATGCTTTGCAGAGCACTGGCCTAGGTACTAAGGGAGTTCCAACAATTAAATAAGGATTTTAGTCAGGCGAGGGGGAAGCTGATGAAGGGCTTTTTTTTTTTTTTAGCAGAAGGAAGAGTTAATCTGGCACTGATATAAAGGGTAGACCAGAAGGGATGGGGTACAAACCAATTCTTTTTCTCCTTGGATTTGTCATGTGTAGTGTGGCTGTCATTTCATCTAGCATTTATTCCACTCAGTCAAGTCTGCTATCAGTGTGAGATAATGAACCGGCTCAATTAGACATCCGATGAAGTGAGATGAAAACATAGCACTGGAAAATGTTTCTGTTTTAAGAGGGTATCACATGGCAGCAGTTTAAAGGTTTTAAAAAATAGTCCAAAGGAATAGCAGCCATAAGAAGCTATGATTAAATAGCCATTTGACAAGAGTGTTAGTGTTTGAGCAAAGGAAAACAGAGCTAAAACATTTGATTCTCTTGACAGGCAGCATATCCTAGTGAAGGCTCCAATCAGCCTCAGAACCCACTAACTGTGTGACCATGGGCAAGTCACTTAATCTCTCAAAGATCCATTCCTCATTGTTAACATGAGGTTAATGATAATGGAACTCCCTGCTTCGACAAGGGCTTAAAGGACTAAACAAATAATACCAGTAAAGGACTTTGTAAGATATAAAAGGCACTTAGGTGGTGATGGTGATGGTGATGGTGATAGTGGTGGTGGTAGTAGTGGTGGTGATGGTGGTGGTGGTGGTGATGGTGGTGATGGTGATGGTGGTGATGGTGGTGATGGTGATGGTGGTGATGGTGATGGTGGTGGTGCTGGTGGTGGTAGTGGTGGTGATGGTGATGGTGATGGTGATGGTGGTGGTGGTAGTAGTGGTGGTGATGGTGGTGGTGATGGTGATAGTGGTGGTGGTAGTAGTGGTGGTGATGGTGGTGATGGTGGTGATGGTGATGGTGGTGGTTGGTGTGGTGGTGGTGGTGGTGGTGGTAGTAGTGGTGGTGATGGTGGTGGTGGTGGTGATGGTGGTGATGGTGATGGTGGTGATGGTGATGGTGGTGGTGGTGGTGGTGATGGTGGTGGTGGTGGTGGTGGTGGTGGTGGTGGTAGTAGTGGTGGTGATGGTGGTGGTGATGGTGGTTGGGTGGTGATGGTGATGGTGGTGGTGGTGGTGATGGTGGTGGTGTAGTGGTGGTGGTGGTGGTGATGGTGATGGTGGTGGTGATCATGGTGGTGGTGATGATGGTGATGGTGATGGTGGTGGTGGTAGTAGTGGTGATGCTGGTGATGGTGATGGTGGTGGTGGTGGTGGTGGTAGTAGTGGTGGTGATGGTGATGGTGATGGTGGTGATGATGATGGTGGTGATGGTGGTGGTGGTGGTGGTGGTGATGGTGATGGTGGTGGTGATCATGGTGGTGGTGATGATGGTGATGGTGATGGTGGTAATGATGATCATGGTGGTGGTGATGATGATGGTGGTGGTAGTGGTGGTGGTGATGGTGATGGTGATGATGATGATGATGATGGTGGTGATGATGATGGTGATGGTGGTGGTGGTGGTGATCATGGTGGTGGTGATGATGATGGTGGTGGTAGTGGTGGTGGTGATGGTGATGATGATGATGGTAATGGTGATGATGGTGGTGGTGGTGATGATAGCCACAATAACTATAATTTGTGTAGTGCCTACCATGTGCCAGACACTATGCTAAGCACTTGACAATTATCTCATTTGATCCTCACAATAATTTTGGGAGGTAGATGCTATTATTACTCCCATTTTACAGAAGAGGAAACTGAGGCAAATAGAGGTTAAGTGACTTGCCCATGGTCACACAGCTAGTTAGTATCTGGGGCTGGATTTGATCTCAGGTCTTAGCCTAGCACTCTAGTCCTGGCTAGAGTCAGGAAAATCTGAGTTAGAATCCTCCCTCTGTGCTTTTGACTCAAAGAATTTCACCACCAAAATCCGGCTGCCTTCTTTTCTCAGACTCAGTTTCCTCATCTATAAAATAAGATTTAGAATAGCACTGACTTTATAGGCTTATGAGAATCAAATGAGATAATGTATGTAAAGCACTTTGTAAGCCTTAAAGCACTATTTAAAGCACCATTTACGTGTCTTTTATCACATTATTATTATTATTAATACCAACTCAGAAGTTGTTATGACTTTGTTACCCACCATAGGGAAGAAGTATATTCCCAGGATGGTATAGCTCTGGGACAAACTCCTGGTCTCCCCACAGTGGTTCTAACTCTGCAGCTGAGTATATAAATTGTTATTGTTGTTCATCCTTCATTCTTGAAGAAGACTGATGACATCAGGAAGGTGGTGCCTTGATTTGCAGGTAGATTGGATTGATGTGAGGCAGGGCCATGCAAAGTCATCAGCCTCACTCTCTTCTCCAGTCACTTGAATCCAGTAGCAAGACATAGGTCAAGATGACTGACAATGACCCAGGATGCAGTGGGAGACCTGGGCCTTTTAAAGCTAGGTCTTTCCAGGTCTCAGTCTGTCTGAGGCCAACACCCATTCAGTAATTAAAGGCTAGGAAAGAATTGAGGCAAGTAATGGCCCAGTTTGCCTTCATAGATGAATCAGTCTTGGGGGGGAAGACCCTCAGTTTCTGGCCAGAACAGAAACAATTGCTATTTACATTCCAAATATAGAAATCTGCATGTCCCCTTAGACTGCCTAAGTACAGCAAATTGAGATGACTTTTCTTCTATCTCTGGGCTGCTTCCTTTGTCCGGTTCCAAAGCTGAATCCCATATCTCATCTCTTGATAACCCCAACTCAGATCTTGTCATGATTCCTGGTTTTTGACTCTGCATGTACTTCACACAACACATTTCTCCCCTGCGTCCCTCTCAGGGCTGTGGCCACTTGCCTAGCTCTTGACCTTGGCCTGTCCTCACTTCCAACCTGGCAAAGGAACTCCCCAACTATATCCTCTGACTCTCCACATTAAGAAAGGTGCAATCAGCACCAAAGAGCCTGCGGCATCTTAGCCAGGAATGGGCCTAGAGGGACAAAGCATAACAATGATTGCAAATTACCACTGAAGATTTCAAAGTTGCCCAGACTCATTAGGAGGAACTAGAAAAAGTATCTCTGTGCTGCTAATATCCCAGGGAGTGGAACAACCAGAAGGGTTTTCACCCTTCCTACCATTTTGGGAAACCAGCTCAGAAGGGGCGCCAGGGCACTACCTGAATAAGCAGGAGGGTCATAGAAGGCAACACTGTATGGGCAATAATCCCTGACTCCTAACTGAATGAAGTGAGCAGATGCTTTGTGAAGAGAAGATTTCATTCAGACAGCCTGTCCTTCCCTGCACAGAGCCCATAATGCCATTCTCTGACTTACTTTCACAAACAGACTAAAATTTTAGTCCTAATTCTGCCACAAATGGGGCAAATGCCTTAACCACTCTCCATTTCAGTTTTCTCATCCATATAAAGAACTAGCTTAGCTTTAGGTGAACTCTCTGATTCCTTGTAGCCCTGTCATTCTATGATCTTGGATATTCAAATAGCAGATCCCTAAAATGTGTCCATTAGCCCCTAAAGACAATGGACATGACTGGGGGGCATGGGGATAGGGCATAACCATAGGTAAAGACAAAAAGGAAATGAAAAGCACCCTAGCCGTTCAATAACCAAAATGTTTTTAAAAAAACAGTCCATCACCTCAGATTAATACAAAGTTGTATCAAAATTAAATAGTAGCTCACATTTATAAAAAGCTTTAAGGTTTGTTTTAAAAAAAACACTTTGTCATTTGATCCTCACAACAATCTTATGAGGTCAATGTTAATATTTTACAGGGGGCAGCTAGGTGGCTCAGTGAATAGAGCACCTGTCCTGGAGTCAGGAGGACCCGAGTTCAAATCCAGCCTCAGACACAACGCTAGCTGTGTGACCTTGGGCAAGTCACAACCCCAATTACCCTGCCTTCCCCCCGCTCCAAAAAGCAAATATATGTATATATATATCACCATTTTACAGATAAAAACACTTGGGGGCTGGGAAAGGTTTGTGACTCTCCCAAAGTCAATTAATAAGCAACATTAAATGCCTTCTTTGCCTTAGGTACTAGGGATACAAAAGCAAAAACAGAACAGCTCCTGAAGGCAGGACTTACTCCAAGTTCATTGAGCTATCCCCTACTTTAGTCATGCTGCCTCTCGATTCTGATCAGTTTTTCAATAAAAGGATAAAAAAAGAGAAACAAAACCATTTTTACAGTTTAGCTTATGATTAAGGTTCCCTTGACCATCATTCCTTTTTTACCCAAAATGTTCAAATATTTCATAAGACTAGTATAAAACCACCAGATATGATGGCACCATACCTGGAGACCCATGTAGATTCTAATGACATGTGCATCAGTAATTGGGGTTTTTGTCTTATCTGCCTTGATTATCACTGAGCTTCCATTCCCAATAAACCATGAACCAGATTGCTAAAACAACTTAAATCTCAGCATGTAGAAAGGGTGCCAACTATTCCTGACACTGGCTATGCATAAAAACTGAATATGAAATAGACTGAATTTCTGCTCACACTTTTTAAAGGAAATTATTTCATTTTAAAGGCATATTGGGCTTACCACACATGAACATTAAGTGACTAACTAACTAAAAATAAAGACCAGACATGAAAATTATCCCAGGAAGTTCAATTTTCTTAAGAATGTGTCTAAATAAAAGACTTTAAACTGAAACAAAGAAACATGGTCTTAAACATTCTTCCCAATCTTGGGTACAATCTATTCACATGGACAAATAAATCATTTGTGGCCATTTTTGCTTACTAAGGTTTCAACAGAGTAAAATCAAGATATGAAAACAACATAAAATATTCATTGACTTCATTTGCCTTTCCTATACTAAAAAATGTTAAGAGGAAGCAGAGCATAATGGAAAGAGAGCAGGACTAGGGCTTGGGTGGAGGGGTGGGGAGGAATGTAGGGGGTGGGGGGGTTAAATGACTTTTTTTTCCTTGACTGCTTTAGATTCAGAAGGCAATACCAGTCACTCGCAGAATGTGAGATGGAAGAGAAGTTGGAAGCCATTTCATCCAATCCATTCCTAAACAAAAAAATTTCTTCTCCAACCCAATCCTTGCTTTGAAAACCTCCAGAGAGAAGAAAACTACTATCTCTACCATCCCCCAAAACCCCTCAACCCATGCCCCCTTTTTTAATCTGATGAAAAGAGGACTATATCTAACTCATAGAAGGATACCCTAGCTCTTATAAAGATAGATAAAATTACGTATGTGAAATATGTGAACTCTTGGGAAAAAAGACACTACCATAGATAAATGAAATATCTATTCTCTAGGGAGAGAAAGCCCATACCTTTAAGAATTCCAGTTCAACTTCTTCTCTAGATAGGGGACCATGGCAACGGTGCATTTTTGAGATCTCCAATTGCACACAGGAGGCTGTCATTCTCTCAATCATGCTTGCTGGAATATAGTCTTCAACCAAAAAATAATGTTTCCCCTGTGCCTATGGGTAATAAAATACAGGGGGAAAGGCTAATGATCAAAATGTGTCAGAGAACCCTGAACAGAGTAAAAATAAAACATTGGTTAAAAATCCCCTATTCCATTCAACAGGACATCCTCAACCTAGCCCCAAGCCAGTTTTCTGAGGGATATAAATAAAATTGTCTACATGGACAAATGTTAGGGTTCAGACCAAGTCAAATAAGATGATTAATGGGCAAATAAGGGAAGACTAGCAAAGGACATAGATAGCTAAATACCTTTCTCCTCTATGGGGCAGCTAGATAGAGTAGTGGATAAGAATGCTGGTCTGGGAGTCAGGGAGACCTGAGCTTAGAATTCAGCTTCAGACACTTTTTTTTTTTTTTGCTTTTTGGAGGGTAATTGGGGTTAAGTGACTTGCCCGATGTCACACGGCTATTAAGTGTGTCAAGTGTATGAGGCTGAATTTGAACTCAGGTCCTCCTGACTTTAGGGCTAATGCTCTATTCACTGCACCACCTAGCTGCCCCAAAGACTACTGACAATCATTCTCTTTTTTTTTTTTTTTTTGAGGGCAGTTGGGGTTAAGTGACTTGCTGTAATGGAAATGCAGATTTGAAGATCTTGCCCTGCCCCTAAGCTCTTTGATTGGCTTAAGTGACTCTGAGAACCTTCTTTAATTTGAAAATATACTCTGCCCCCTAATAGGCTGAATGTGGTCACATGGAGCCTGTGGTAGGAGGCTTGGCTTTCAGGAATGACCACACCTTGATGCTGTGTGATTGGGCAGTGGGTCAAGGTTGTTACATTCTCTGAGCCTGGAGAAGGCTATATAAGCCCTGGTGAGAGGCTTTGCTTTGGGGCTCACTTTGAGAAGTGTTGTGTGATTTGACCAGATGAGACTCTGGGCAGCCGTTGAGAGCCCCCCGGCTTTGAAAACCCAAATGTTGATGCTTCCCTCTCTGGTAACTGTGATTTTGGTATTGATAATGGTTAGACAGTTTGGAAGCCTGTCTGTTTGAAGTTGATCTGTATACTTTGAAGTTTGGGCTGCTGACCTTTTCCCCCTGAACTAGGTAAATGATATATGTTTGATTGATTAAAGTAAGCTTGTTAGCTGATTTTGAGTTGCTTTCCTTTACAAAAGCAGATCTAAGAACCTGTGTTGGCAGCCACTCTGAGGATGCTGGGGTGCTTGCTGCTATACTTGCCCAAGGTCACAGGCTAGTTTTTGTGTTAAGTGTCTGAGGCTGGATTTGAACTCAGGTCCTCTTGACTCCCCAGTTGGTGCTCTATTCACTGCACCACCTGGCCGCCCCCAGCTTCAGACACTTACTAGCTGTGTTACTCTAGGCCAGTCACAAAAACCTCTGTCTCATTTTTTAACCATAAAATGAGGATAACAACACCACTTAATTTCAGAATTGTTGTAAGAATCAAACAGCACAGTGTTTGTTAAGGAGGGCAGGGAAGAAGGAAGGTCTGAACCTGTGGTTCCATAATGAGAACACGTTCTGGGGGAAGAGATCTTCTCTAACAATACAGATTCACAAAAGTTCTACTATTTATAATTTTAAGGTCGCCTGGAATGCTGAGGCGGTAAGTGATTTGTCCAGAGTGACAAATCTAATACATATCAGAGATAGTACTTATCCCAAGATTTTTTGACTCATGGTTCTATCCAGTAAGCCATGATGCCTCTGGCCTTATACATAATAGGGGAAACAAGGGGAAGCTGTATCCACCCAGTGGCTACAGCAAGAAGATTCATCTTCCTGAGTTCAAATCTACCCTCAGACACTCACTGTGTGACCCTAGGAAAGTCACTTAACTCTCTTTGCCTCAGTTTCCTCATCTGGAAAAGAAAATGGCAAACCACTCCAGTATCTCTACCAAGAAGTCAGACACAACTGGCAAACCACTCCAGTATCTCTACCTAAAGAGTCAGACACAACTGGAAAAAGAATACCAAACAACAAATAAATGCTTATTGAACGAATAAATGAATGAATGAATATGAACTGGATTCCTAGGAAGAATATCTGAAGCAGGCAAATGGATCCCAGACTGATATTTCGGGAGGTTGCAAGCCCACAAAGGGTCCAACTTCCATTCCAATAGCTCATTCTTATTCTAATGGTTTCCATAAAGGCACTGATGTGGTGGGCCTGTAGCCAGCCCATCTGTGCTGTGATCAGAAGAGCTGCTACAACTAAGCCTCAAACCCTGGAAAGGTGCCACACTTGAAAAGGAGAATAATAATAATAGTAATTGCTCACATTTCTATTGCATTTGAGGGCTTACCAAGCACTTTTTTCTCCTGTAATAGTCCCGGGAGTTAGGTGATGTTTTAATATGGGTTCTTATGGACTGGATAGGTTATAGAGAGCTAGGTTTGGAAATACCCTTCATCAGATCAAACCAGCAAATCAGATAATTTCTACTCAGTAAGTAAATTTATTAAGAGCAATTTGTGTGCCAGGCACTGTGCTAAATGATAGAGATGCAAAGAAAGGCAAAATAACAGGCATTGCTCTCCATGAGCTCGCAGCCTAATGAAGGAGCCCATATGCAAACAGCCATGTGCAAATAAGATAGATAGATGGATAGATAAATATTTGTGTATACATATATAATATATGCATATGTAATATATTTCAATTTGTTTCATATATATTATATGTGTGTACGTATATGCATATATACACATATACATATATACACATATGTGTGTATACATATATATATGTATAAAACAAATTGAAAGAGGGAAGATACTAGTGATAAAGGAGATTAGAAAGGGCTTCTTAGCACATGGTAGGTATTTAATAAATGTTTATTGATTGATTGTTGAAGATGGGACTTTTGTTGGGACTTGTGGGAAGCCAGGCAGTGGAGACAGAAAGGAAAAGGTCCTCTAGAGCCTATGTGACTATTAGTTATCAAATCCATAATTCAAATGCATCTCTCTCCACTTCAAGTCCAGTGCTCTTTGCCTTAAACCTTTCTGCCTATTCAAAACTCTGTAACACCAGGGCTCAGCAGGAGCTCCCATTCAGTTGCTAGCCTGCATCCCAATAACCACAGTTAAATGTGAAATGGCCAAGAGTTCCTGTCAGTTGCTTTTCTGTGGCCTATCTCCCCGGCCCCGTAGCTATCATAAACAAATAGCATCAAAGGAATCTTCAAGAGAGTTCTAACATTGGATTGTACCCCAGTTGTACAGACACAGGTAGGGCTGACCTAATTGCAACTGTCATTTGGGAGAGGCTAGATAGGAATTAGATTAGCATTTAGTTCACGATAATGTCACTTGTGTTCTGCCTGTCTCAGGATGGAAATCACTGAAAAGGAAATAATGCATGGGTGGACTGCAATGTGCTTTGGTCCAGGGAGGGCCTAGCTGGATGAGGTCACAGATCCATCAAAGCACAGACTGTGTGATATAATGGAAAGAGCTCTGGATTTAGAATAAGATAACTTGGGTTCAGATCTAGGCTCCACAACTTGCCACCTGTGTGACCTCAGCCAAGTCTCTTCCTCTCCCTGGTCTCAGTTTCCTTATCTGTAGAATGAGAAGGTGGAGGGGCGGCTAGGTGGCGCAGTGAGTAGAGTGTAGGCCCTGGAGTCAGAAGCACCTGAGTTCGGATCCGACCTTAGACACTTAACACACACACACACACACACACACACACACACAAACAAAAACCTAGCTGTGTGACCTTGGGCAAGTTACTTAACCCCAGTTGCCCTCCAAAAAGCAAAAAAAAAAAAATGAGGTGGGCCTTGATTAGGGCTTCTTAGTCTTCTTGTGTGTTATAGACCCCTTTGGCAGTATAGTAGAACCCATGGACCCTCTCTAAGAATACTATTTTTAAATAGGTAAATAAAATGCATAGGATTACAAAGGAAATTAACTATTTTAAAATATATTTCTCAAAACATTCTTAATAACTTCAAAGACCCCAGCTTAATAGCACCTGGAAAAGATAATCTTTAAAGCCCCTTCAAGTCTAAATCTATGATCTCAAGTAGAATCCCAGAAGAAATCTCTATCACAGATTGTCATGTCATAGATACAGGGCTTCAGAGTCAGGTTTTTCTATTTTTAGTAACCGACATCACCACCACCACCACCACCACCACCACCACCTAGAGCATCCAGGCCAGGGTTGCATAGTCAGGAAGAACTCAGAAATGCTTGCAGAATGAATGCATGAATAAACATAGTATTATCAACCATGCCTCTGGACTATAGTTCCCAAATTCCACTTGTAAGGCCAATGCACCAAGTTGCAATAGCATCTCATCGTTGCAGTATATACGTTCCTCCAGAATGTCTTTCCGGAGCTGGAGATAAAATTGATGTCTTGTAAAACTGTGCCTAGAAAAACAAAGAGAGAAGGGAAAATAAAATTAGCAGATACCAACAAGAGGCAGAGAAAGGAAGATAGAAAAGCTGGCCTATGAGGGTATGGTTTTAATCATTTAGGAAACTCCCATCTGAGGAAATTCCCCCTACCAGTACAAGTTGGCACCTTCTCTGCAACTTATAGTCTTAAAGACAATTATTTAAAATACTAAAAAATGAAGGGATTACTTCTAGGGTTATATCCCAAAGAGATCATAGAAGTGGGAGGAAGACCCATATGTACAAAAATATTTTTAGCAGCCCTTTTTGTGGTTGCAAAGAATTGGAAACTAAAGGGGTGCCCATCAATTGGGGAATGGCTAAACAAGATATGGTATATGAATGTAATGGAACATTATTGTGCTATAAGAAACGAGGAAGTGACGGATTTCATAATTACCTGGAGAGACTTATACAAACTGATGCTGAGCGAGAGGAGTAGAATCAGAAGAAATTTGTATACAATCACAGACATACTATATCTGTGATGACCAACTATGACAGACTGGACTCTTTTCAGCAATGCAATGATATAAGTTAATCCCAAAAGACTCAAGAAAGTGAGAAATGCGCCATCCAGAGATATAACTAGAAAGAACTGAGCCTGAATCCTGATGGAAGCAAACTAAATGATATTGTTATTTTCATTGTTTGGTTTTATTTCTTCCTTACCATCTTCCATCCCACCTAGTACAATACGCCTTTGTAATTGGAATAATGTCTAATATGAATGCATTTGCAGATCCTATACTGGACTATATGCTGTCGTGTGGGGAGGGGGGAGGGAAGTAAAGGAAATTTGAAAATCAAGGAACTATGGAATTGAATCTTGTTAATTGAAACTAAACTAATAAATTAATTTTTAAAAAAATGAAGGGATTCACCCAGGATTACATAGCCAGTTATGTGTTAGAAGCACGAATAGAACTCAGATCTTTCTAGCTCTAAGGTCAATTTGCTATCCACTACACCATCGCTAGCATAGGAGGACAAATTTAAAAGAACCCATTTCTTCAGTCTATAAAAGGTAAAGGCTGTGAAAGAAAGCATAATCAAAGTCTACAAACCTAATTTATCTCGACAAACATTTACTTTAACAATGTTTTGGGCCAGTGATCTCCTCCATTCTGGTACTCACTCCAGGGCTGAAGAAAGAAATTTCTTCCACCTCTGGAATGTCCCTCTACTCCTTCTTTTGATTTTTCTAGAATCCTCCTCTTCCTCCAGGTCTCCAGTCAGGTATCACTCCCTCTGGGGAGCATTTCTGATATCCCCAGTGATTCATGCTGTGCCCCATGCCAAATTTCTTTGTATCATATTTAACTGTGTGTACAGGTGCTGATGATTTAGCTTAAAGCGAGCATCCATTATCAAAGGAAGGAGCAAGAAGACCATGGCACTCACTGGATAAGGTGAAAGTGGTTGACAAAGAATTTTATTCTCAGAAAGAGCGTGAAGTTAACGATGGTGATTTTCTTCTTGGATCTGTCACTCCAGCCTTCTGGTGCCACTTCATGCAACTTGGTTTCATCATTCAAGAAAAAGAACTCTTTACCTGAAATGGAAACAGTAATTTGATGCAGCTGAATGACATAGTGAATAAAGTATTGAATGCTCAAGCAAGAGAACCTGAATTCAAATCCTGTCCCAAAGGGCTGGGTGACCCTGGGAAAATTGCTTAACTTCTCTCAGTCTCAAATCATCATGTGTAAAATAATAGCACTTACTATGCAGGGTGATTGTGAAGATCAAATAGAGGTAATAGGATTTATAAATGTTTAAGTTCCATATAAGTGTTAACTATTATTACTGTCTGAACAGACATCGGAATGAATACATCCTACCAAACTCATACCTAATAGGAAGGGCTCAACTTACATATATAAATCTCTAGGAAGTCAACCCCCATCAATGTATGGCCCTGTCTAGTTCTCTACATTAGGATTTAACCTCTATATAGGGCAATCTATAGTATTGGGGTTTTTTTTTTTTGCTTTTGGAGAGCAATTGGGGTTGTGACTTACCCAAGATCACATGGCTAGTTTTTGTGTTAAGTGTCTGAGTTCGGATTTGAACTCAGGTCCTCCTGACTCCAGGGCAAGTGCCAATTCACTGTGCCACCTAGCCACCCCAGGGCAATCTATAGTTCTAAAAAAGAAGGAAGGAAGGAAGGAAAAGGGGAAGTGGGAAGAAAAGGGAGAGAAGAATGAAGGAAAAAAGGAGAGAGGAAAGAAGGATGGAAAGAAAAGAAAAAGGGAGGGAGGGAGGAAAGGAGGGAAGTAGAGGAGAAAGAAGGAAGGCAGGAAAGAAAGAAGGAAGGAAGGGAGGGAGGGAGGGAAGGGAAGGATTTGTTAAGCACTCACTGTGTGTCAGACATATGGGCAACCAGATGGCACAGTGAATAGAGAACTGGACTTGGAATCAAAAAGACTCATCTCCCTGAGTTCAAACCTGGCCTCAGATACTTACAAGTTGTGTGACTCTGGGCAAGTCCCTTAACCCTGTTTGCCTCGGTTTGCTCATCTATAAAATGAGTTGGAGAAGGAAATGGCAAACCACTCCAGTATCTTTGCCAAAAATAAAACCCAAAAGGGGTCACGAAGAGTCAGACACAAGTGAAAAACAACTTAACATGTCGGGCACTGTGCCAAGCACTTTACAAATATTATCTCACTTGAGATGGTATTTATAAAGAGAGATGTGGATCAAGAGAAAATACGCCAGGGAAGAGTAATAAAATTGTTTTTAAAGTTCTATCTGCGTAGCTCCTGAAAACAGCTTTAGGCTTAATATAAACGTAAAAAGACAGGACTTTTATGTTAGGCAGAGGTAGACAAAAGAGGATCAGTGTTGTTTCTGGTAGCAATGATTAATAAAAAGAGAAAAAATGCCTTAACAATTTGGGAAATTCAAAACTAGAAACAGCTGCATCAGGAGATAGTGAGTACTGAAGGTATTCAGAGATGACTGCATATCTGAGAATTTTTACAAAGGTTTAATACATCAGATGTGAGAATGGACCAGATGGATTTTGAGGTCCCTTGCAGCACTAAGATTCTATAATGCTATGAAAAGAAAATAATTAGAGAAGGAATTAGAAAATGATATCAAACTTCTAGCTGTTTTTCATATCCATTAGTAGACAGCTGTAAGGAAAAGAGTAGATTTAGAACAGGCAAGCTAAAACAGTTCCTGGTAAAGTCCATGCCAAGATGGCTGCTGAACATTTAAGATGGGCTGCCCAGCTCTTTACACCACTCTAGCAAAAACCTGATGGTCACAACAGATGGAATGAGATCAAGGAATTCAATGACAAACTTCCAACGCAGACCTGCTCAAAATATCTGCTGCTCCACCACCCCAACAAAGCTAACTCCAATACAGATTTACCTCCCGGTATAAACAGGGATGGTCAAGGACATAAGTAGCCTACAATGCTCTGTGGTCAGAGACATCAAGAGTTAAGGCCTGGCCTGAGAGCCCTAGTCAGAAAGTGTCAGTGTGGTCAGAAAGCCACAGGGTGAAAATCTTGTAAACTCTAAGGAGTGGCAGCAGACAGGGACAAGCAGGATATGGAACCATTACTCCAACCCAGGTGGCCAAGGTCCCTTACACTCTGCCCTGAAACACTAGAGAGGGCCCTGATATGTTGGTCTCTGAACCTCAAAGATCCAAGGGGGGCAAAACCTGGGAAGTAAAGTAACTACAAGAATCCAGGGCATGACTAAACAGAGCTGACCATTTCACCCAAGAATATAGCAAGGAGTAGAAATTTGCCCTGACACAAAGCCCCAGTTCAGGGACTAAAGCTGTAGAGATAAGTACACCACACAAAACACTACCTGGTGTCAAAAATTACTACAAATCTAATCCAATAATGACCAAAAGAAGAAATTCAAAAAGGGGAAATGGATTTTCCACACCTAAAAAGTTAACAGAGGAAAAAAATTAAATAAAAATCCTTGAGGAAAGAATTAGAAAGAGAAGAAGTAACTTAGGAGTTAAAAAAAAGGTACCCAAGAAATGGAATCCCAGAAAACTAGAATAGATGGAACTGAAATCAGTAGTTTCATGAAATAGTAAAAAATATCAGAACAAAATCAAAAGATTAAAAATAAAAGAACATGTAAAAGGTCTGATTAAAAATAAATGAGTGAAAAGAAAAATTGGTTAAGAGATATCTTCCTGAAAATCGTGATTTTTTAATAAAAACCTAAATACTATGTTTCAAGAAATCGTAAATGAAAACTGTCCACATCTATTGGAACCAGAGAGAAAAGTAGTTTAAATAAAAAGAATACAGTGACCACCTCCTGAAGGGAACCCCAAAAGGAAAAATCCTAGAATGTCAAAGTCAAAATCCAGAGCTCCAATTTCAAAGAAAACAATACTGAAAGCACTCAAAGAGAATTCAAGGACCTATAATTCAAGGAACCACAGTCAAAATTATGCAAGATATAGTGGGTGCTACTAAAAACCAGAGGAAATCTTGAAATACTAAATTCCAAAACACAAAATCTATAAATTTAATGACCAAAAATAGCATATTCTACAAGACTAAGCATAATTCTATAGGGGAAAAATTGAATCTTTAATGAAATAGAGGACTTTCAAAACTTTCTGATTAAAAGACCAAAGCCAGGTAGGGACTTTGAAATACAAGCACAGGAATCCAGAGAAACCAAGAAAGATAAATTTATGTGACCAATTAGAGAGAGTTATTATGACGGTGCAATGCTGATTTTCTAGTAAGGCAGAGAAGAAAAAAGTGGACATTCAAAACCTGTTATGAAAGGGTATTGAGGGTGTTAAACAAGAATAGAGATCCTGGCAGTGGTGATGCAAAATTGATTCTGTTTAAGAATTTGAAAAGAGGAAAAAAGAAAAAAGAGCAACATTAGTATGGAGAAGAGGAAGAAAGAAATGGAATTTGTTTCTCATAACTGGGTATGTGAGAAAATTTGTAAACATTGAAGAAAAGGTAGGGAGAGTTGGTTATCAGATGAACCTCATTCTTATCTGAATGGACAGAATGGTATTAAACACACACACACATACACACACACACACAACACACACACAGACACATACCAGTTTATTGACAAATTAATTTGATATAAGAAATAAGGGAATTAACTGAGGGGAGGTTATTAAGATTGATGAAAATTCTGGGAAGGGAATAGTCACAAGCAAGACAAATTTCCTGACTCTGAAAGGGAAATCATCAATCAATATTTTTAAGCACTTATTATTAAATAGAGCAGGGAGGGGAGGAAGAGGAAGCAAAAAAAACAGATCTAAGGGGGTGACTTAGATTGCCTCTTGAACCATTGGGGAATGGCTAAATGAACAGTAGTATGTGAATGCAATATTGTAAGAAAAGAGAAAATTTCAGGGAACTCTAATTAGTATGAACTGATGTAGAGTGAAATGAACAGAACAAGAACACATTACATATACAACATTGGAAAAACAACAACTTAGAATATTTAAAAAGCCTGATCAAAGCACTGATCAGTTCTGTCTCCAGAGGACCTATGAGGATGCATGTTACCCACCACCAGACAGAGGAGTGATGGATGCAAGGTACAGAATTATACATTTTGGGACATGGCTACTAAAGGTAATGATTTTGTTTGAAGAATTTTCTCATTTGTAACAAGGTGGCTTTTTTCCCTTTCTTATTTTTGGTTAATTTGGGTGAGGCTGAGACTGGTTAGCAATATGGATACCAAAAAAAGAGGGTCACTGAAATGTTTTTTAATGCTCAGAAGGAAACAGAAGGAAGATCAAAAGGAAGTACAGTCAAATAGGACATTTTAAAAGTAACGTATAGAATTCATGACACATTTTTAAGTAAGTGGTATAAAGTTGAGGTTCACAGTTCCATAAAGCATCTTTTTTTCTATGTTCTACTGTGAGTATGAAAGTGTTCTTTTTCTCCTAGTGTTTAAGTTCAGAATTAAAATAATTCAGTGTAAATAAAAGCTCCTCATAGCAAGAATTTTAAGATACAGGAAAAGTGACTGAGGACAGGAGGTTGTAGAGCTTCCTTCTGTTTTCAATATGATCTAGTCACATCCCTGTCTAAAGGTCTGGACTATCTTTAGAGTCAATTCAACTCAACAAAATTATTCCCTACCTATGTACCAGCCATTTTGCTAGAAGTTAAGGCTGTAAAGACAAGGAATGAAAACAGTCCCTACCCTCAAGGAGTTTATATTCTACTGGATCCTACAACTCTCCTTTAGTCCTATACTTATATTTGGATGGCAATTTTCAGCTTCTCTAACTTGCAAATCTTACAATGTAGGTAGCCTTGAGCATTACCCTGAAATAAGTATCCTATTCCACATTCAGAGAAGGATTAACACTTCATTATAACACTTACATCATGGCCCTCACACAAAGAACTTGACACTTGAAAATACTGACCCCATTTTTTTAATGGAGAAAGTGAGCTACAGAGATTTTTAAGTGATTTTCCAGTGACACATAAAATCCAGCCAACCAGAATCCTGATCACCTATAGATGTCACTGAATATATTGCCAGATGACTACTGCTAAGAAGGAAGTTGATATTTCTTTTTTTAATGAACTTTTTTTAGTTTTCATCTTTTTTTAAATGTAACTTATACTATAGTAAACACTTACCTTTCTGGGAAGCTAAACCAAAGTAGAAGTATTCGACTAGGTTGGCATAGGTCCTAACTAAATTAAAGACATCTCGTGCCTTAGACTTGACGTCACATTTCACTTCTAAACACTGCCCATTCAGCAGAACCACATAGAGTTCCCTTTGAGACAAATATGATTTCCCCTTTTTTGTCTGGAAAGAAAAGAGAAAAAAAACAGTACATGAATGCCAGGTCCCTGTCAGTGCAATATCTCTCTCTCTATCATATTCCAATTTGCAGTGTGGGTTCTATTTCCACAGAGGTGCATACAAAGGCAGTTCCAATGGGAGCCTTCCCCCTGCAGAAATCCCCATTAAAATCCTCAGTGTATCTCCCCTGTCCATCTCCCTGTTGAGGCTTTCAAGGGACCATCATTAATTATTCATTGCACTTTCAGTGTTGTCAATCAATCTAATGCTGTTCACTGAGGTTCACAACTTGGAGATAATGATAATGAATTCCATACTGCCCAGTTACCATCTCAACCCAGCTCTCCCTAACATGAAGAATCCATGAATAGTCATGGAAGAGAGATAAGGGGATTAATTAGAATCTCGAAATTGCACAGCATAGCCAAACTCGATGTCATTTATCAGCAGGTGAAAGATTTATTATGAAACTATTTCTGATTTCTTGAGCTTCCCTCTCCTCAGGTTATGAACACAGGATGGCATAAAATACTGGAAGCAAGCAGTCTAAACCACAGTCCAAACCATCTTTCTGGGCAAATTGGCCACCAGCAGAGCAGAGCAGACGAAGGCAGACGTACCCAACAAGGCAGTGAAGAAATAATAAACAGATGGTTGTGGAGAGGAGAAAGTCAACCTTTCACACTGCTCTTGGACAGTTGAAATAAATGCCCTCATGGCATATTGGAAAAAGAGCATTGGGTCTAGAGTAAAGAAGACATGGGCTCAAGCCCCACCCCCTCCCAAACTCCCCCAGCATTTACTAGCTGTGTGACTATGACTAAGTCATTTATACACTTTGAACCTTAGTTTTCTCATTGGTAAAATGGTAATGGTAAAACCTATAAGTAAGGTAGGGTTATTATAAAGTACAAATGAGAGAATGTAAATAAGGAATGAAGCACTTTATTTGGTGTTTATTAAGTTCAGAATAAAAAATTAATATTAAATGTCAGTTATTACTACGAGAGGGTCATCAGGTGATAGGAAACCAGAAAGGGCTCTACCCATAGCCTCAAAAAAATAACTTTCATGTAGAGATATCTGCTCAGTTGACCCATTTAGTTCACTGGTCATTGTTTTCAGGAAGTCCAGGTGGTCAGAACCATAAAAGTGTCTACATAGTTACTCATTCTTAGTAGCATCATCAATTGAACCTATCAAAATTGTGTGTATAAGGGCTAGTATTTATTAATAGAACATGCAAAATATGATGGCACAAGTAATTGGTGAGAGGGAAAGGATCTTAATAGCTGCCCATCAAGATACTTGGTACTAAAGCCAGGAAAGTGTTGGAAGGAAGAAGGGAAGTTGCCACCAAATTCCTCCTCCTAGATGTACAACGTAGGTCAGTAGAAATGGACAGTGTCAGAGGCTAGACCAAAAGTAGATATATTCTTAAAGAATGAATGGTTAAGGGCAGCTAGATGGCACAGTGAATAGAGCACCAGCCCTGGAATCAGGAGGACCTGAGTTCAAATCTAGCCTCAGACACTTAACACGTACTAGCTGTGTGACCCTGGGCAAGTCACTTAACCCCAACTGCCCCTTTAAAAAAAAAAAAGCAAAACAAGAATGAATGGTTAAATGAATGAAAAACACACTTACTAAAAAATCATTTCAGTTGCGTCTGACTCTTTGTGACCCCGTTTGGGGTTTTCTTGGCAAAGATACTAGAGTGGTTTGCCATTTCCTTCTCCAGCTTTTTTACAGATGAGGAACTGAGGCAAAGGTTACGTGACTTTCCCAGAGTCACACAGCTAAGAGGTGTTGAGGCCAGATTTGAACTCAGGAAGATATGTCTAACTCTGGTCCCTACTCCATCCACTGCACAACTAAGTGTTTATTAGATGTTAAACACTGTATTAAATTCTGAACATACAAAACCAAAAGACAGTACCTAATCTCAAGGGAGACAATAGAAAATGGTGACCAAGGAAGGGTGTTTTGGTTTGGAAAGTCACTAAGATAGTGAGTGTAGTAATAAGGTAGTCAAGGGACACTTCCTTTATAGAAGCACTGGTAATGATTTGATTACAATTTTGAGAGCAAAAGATGGAAAGGGGGTGTGAAGACAGCAGAAAATAGCCAGGATGAATTGTGGTTCTCAGGGCACAAGTTAGAAATAAGTGGTTTTGCTTCTACATGGTCTGGTTTCTAATAGATTAGATAACAGTGGACTTGGAATCAAGACTGGGTCAAATTTGGCCTCCAGCGTTTATTAGCTATGTGACCCTGGGCAAGTCACTTAACCTTCCTCAGCCTCAGTCTCCTCTTCTGTAAAATACGGATAATAATAGCAACTAGCTCACAAAGTTCTTATGGGGAACGCATAAGATAATATATGTAGAGCACATTATAAACCTTAAGGAGCTACAGAAATACTAGTAATTTTGGTTGTTAATAATGTTGTTGGTTTACCATATAAACTCTAGTTATTATTATTAATATTATTGTTGGTTTATTATATAAATACTAGTTTTTATTGTTGCTTTCATTAATTTTACTCTTACTGGGTGGGAGGGTTGAGCAGTAGCAGTGGCAGGGTAGAAAATACTCCAGGAGGATGGAGAAGTGTGGATAGCAGAGGGCCTTGGTAAGCACCTCCAGGGAGGCCACTAAGCCTGTAGACAGTCATCTCATCATGGGACTACGCCTGCTTTTCCCAAATCCCTGTACTCCTTGCCTCCAGAAGGGCAAGACAAATGGTGTTTGTACCACTGTCTACAGAGGAAACATACTGAGGACAACACTGAGGCCTCTCATCCACACAAAAAATGGTGGGCACTATCACAAAGAAATTCCAACAAAGGAAGTATTCCCAGGCCCCCCAAACTACTGTTACCAAAGTACCCTGCCTTTGAGTGAGATTCTTTCCATGTCTCTTTCACAGACACACAACTAATCATACTATCCTACACATGGAAGAAGGATGAAAGGCTATTACAAAAGCACCAGTGGCTTTGGGCTGTGGCAGCCTTTCTCTAGATGGTCTCTGGTTATTTTCTGGCCCTGCAGATGTGGGGTCTGTCTGCACCAGCTCCACTGCTGCTACTGAGCTACACAAGCAGAAAATATAAATCTCATCAACCTCACTGTCTCTGGGACTTTGGGAGTATGACCACAGTATAACCCTGTGAGGCCCAGAAAACCAGCTTGCCACCATAATAGAGGAAGCAGAAAATGTAAAGGTCATGTTAAAGATAGTAAATTCAACCTTGTTCTGAAAGAAGGGGGTTAGTATCACTGAAAACCTCCCAGGCAGTATCAAAAGGACAAGCCCTTAGGTGTCTGCAGAAGGACTCTGGGCACAAGAAGAAACTGAAGCCTGAATCAATTTATCAGCTTTCCTCCCACCGGCCCTTCAGCTCCAGTTGGGGTCATGTTTTGAAAATATGCTATTTTAAGTTAAGGTTTTGAGACTTGGAAGGTCTGGACTCAGCCAGAGGCCTGGCTTATATCAACCTGACAGCCATGAAGCAATGACAGCTAGTGATTCAACAGACTAGACCCAAAAATAATATGCAATTCTCCCTCTTCAAGATCTGTGTAGAGCTGTAACAAACACATGGTGAATAGGGCTTTGACCAGGGCACCAACATCCAAGGGGGCACACATTCCCTGACTCTGGAGATTGGTGTTTCTTCTTCACCATGACTGCCAACCCTATGCCTCACTTTGTGGTCATCTGCCAACCTATATCACCTTCAAACTGCCCATGATTATGACATCCATCTTGTAGGGCTTACACATATACTCACTCTCTCTTTCTCTCTCTCTCTCTCTCTCTCTCTCTCTCTCTCTCTCTCTCTCTCTCTCTCTCTCTCTCTCTCTCTCCCCAAGGCTTAGGTTTAGACTCCCTACCTCTGGGCATGAATACACCTATAAATAGACTGTTTTTTTTGCAACACTGCCCCTATGACAATTCCTTGGGGTTTTGGTTTTGTTTTTTTTTGTTTTTGTTTTTGTTTTCTTTTTGGAGGGCAATTGGGTTTAAGTAACTTGCCCAAGGGCACACGGCTAGGTTTTTGTTTGTGTGTGTTGTGTCTGAGGCCGGATCCAAACTCAGGTCCTTCTGACTCCAGGGCCGGTGCTCTACTCACTGAGCCACCTAGCCGCCCCAGTTTTTTGTTTTTTTTTTTTTAAATAATAACAGTAACAAGAGTTAACACTTATATAGCACTTTAAGGCTTGAAAGGTATTTTATATATATTATCAAATTTGATCTTGTGGTTGTATAGATGTGGGCATAGATACCATCATTACCCTCATTTTACAGTTGAATAAACTGAAGCAAACAGAGATTAAGTGACCAGCTAGGGTAACACAGCTAGCAAGTGTCTGAGCCTGTATTGGAACTGAGGACTTCCTGGGGCCAAGTCTAGCATTCTGTCCATTTTGCCACCAAGGTTCTCCATGTGCACTATTCTTAACATTGCTTCTGGTTGTGTAGAATGTTCCTCAGAGTCCCAGAGAGGAGAAATGTCTTTCACATCACACTCAGGAACCACCAGCCACAGTTCTCACTGTCACATGGCAGTACAAATAAAGGAATTTATTGCCCCTACTCTCATCTTCCACTCAAGTCAAAACTGAAGGCAATAGTTACCACAATGGATCCAGGTAGTAATAATGTCACTGGTGCCTCTCCAGTCAACTGGATAAATTCTGGTCTTGAGAACTAGGAGGAAATAAATCAATGTTTTAATAAATAAGACCAGCTTTGCCCCCTTCTGGTCAAGCCCCTCTGGATCTGTGTTACTACAACCATGCTATCCCTCTCTTCCCTACAAAGCTGGGAAGACAGACTTTGTTTGTAATGGAAGAAGGGGAAAAAATCAGAGCTTCATTAAATTCTAAAGTAGAAATATCAAAGACCATTTAGCCAAGCTAGCTTAGCAAAGCAGTGTAGTTTTAAGAAATAACCCCTTCTCCCACGTTTAATACCTCTTTGACCATGAGCATGGCACTTAACTTCATGGGTCCTCAGTTTCTGTGCCTGTAAAATGGAGATAATAGCATCCATACTGTCTCCTTCACAAAATTATTTCAAGACTCATAGGAGGTAATTAGGTAAGGTGCTTTGTAAATATTGAAGATCTCTACATTGTCAGTTACTATTATTCGTTCAGAATTGAAATGGCTCAATTAAGTTATGAAAGATCTTTAGAGGAAAGTGGGTGACTCATTGATAGGTCCTTCTTGGCCCACTGGTGACCCAACAGGATTTTCTTGATGTCTGCTATGTGTCCAGCACATAGGACTAGGCTAAATGTGGTGATCCAATTTTACCAAAGAGATGAAAGGGCCAAAGTCATAGAGCTAGTAAACAATGGAATCTTTGGATCATAAAATCTTTGGACTTCATAATAACTGACTTTTATGATTTGCACCAGTGGTGTCAAGCTCAAATAGAAACAGGGGCCATTAATCTGTACATATAGATCCCTGCAGGAAACATATTGACTTTGTTTTAAAATATGATGTTGTCTAGATTTCACCGCATTTTAATTTATTGTGTTAAACAATTTCCAATAATATTTGAATCTGGTATGGTGTATACTTAGGAATACTGTGAGCCTTGTGCAGCCAGCAGGCTATCTATGTGAATCTGATAAATAAATATATATATATGATAAATATATATGATATACATGATAAATATATATACCTATAGATATATAAATATATGATATAAATACACCTGTAGATACACACACACACACATACACACACACACACATATATATATATATATATATATATATATATATATATATATTTTTTTTTTTTTTTTACATGCTCTTATTTGAGCCTCAAGACAACCCTTTGAAATAGCAGTCATCTACATTTTACAGATCAGGAAACTGAAGCTCAGAGAGGAAAAATACCTCATCCAAGATGATATAACCTATATGTGTCAAGATTGAATTCAAACCCAACTCTTTCTGACTTCAAATCTAATACTTTACCTGTTGCATAAAGTTCACTCCCTTTTAGGTAACTGGCTGTTTGCTCATCCCCAGAATTTTCATGGTGTTATAGAAAGAGTTCTAGCCCAGACTTAGCTATTTATTAGTTGCATGCCTTTTAACAAGTCATTTCCCCAATTTGGGCCTCATTCTTCTTACCTATAAAATGAGGGGCTGAGCCAGATTAATTCCAAAGTCACTTCTGGATCTAACTTTTCATGATTCTATAATCTATGTGGAAAAAACATGGAAAGCCATAAATTCTAATTTCACAGCCAGCAAGGATCTAAATGAATAGAGGTAAGCCAAACCAAATAAATCATGAATGATGAGATAACCTCAGGCAAAGAAGCAGAGAAGGCTTATTGCAGAGAAATGGGCTTTAATGTCATTGCCCACCTACTCCAAGTCATTAAAAGCATGGAAAATGTATCTCTTTTCATTACTATTGGCCAAGCTCAGTCTGCTAACCTACTAACAGAGAAACTTTGTTCTCTCTTTAACTAAATGAATTAGCCATCCCACATCTTCCTCCTTGTTTGGAATTCTTCCTCAGGGATATATACATGTGTGTCTCTATGTGTGTGTATATGTATATATGTAAAGTTTAGCTCATCATACGAAGTCGTCATGCAATATATACATATATATGTATATATTATGAATGCATGTGTGTATATATGCATATATGTGTATGTATTTAATTTTAACATTACCCTTTCCTTCTTTTGTGATAAACATCGCTGGGAAGAGATCATTGAGGAGGATCTCTTAGGTGCCTCAGAGAAGGCACATCCTAAGCTGAGCCTGTTATCTTGCTGAATTCCTAGGGGGACTCCATCCACAATTGGACTAGTTGATCTAGGAACAAGAAATCAGAGTTAGAAAACCATTCATTTTGTGGTCAAGAAACTACTAAGATTAGAGGCCCTTCCTTAACAATATTGAAACTAGATTGCATCTAAGACCACAAGTTATTGACTGTACAGGAGGATATGTGGTTATTGATTATACACAGAATAGAAACTCCGCTCACTGGTAAAGGGAGAGCAAATGTCAGGGAAGTGTAAAACAATTTAGGAAGTTCCCTGTGGTCAGTGCTTGATGCTAGCAGTTGGGGTGGAGATAAGTCCTATTCATGGACTATGAAGAGGAACAATCATGCTGGGAAGATGAAAGAACAAAACTACAATCTTCATAGAGGACTTCTTCATATATGAATTATTCAAACATGAATTCCAATAAGCAAGGACTGTAACTAACTTTAATCCATAGAGAGCCAAAGGTAAATAGGGCAACAACATGAGTAAAATACACTAGAAATGGGGATTAAGAAATCAACTTCTTCCCCCTCCCCCATGTCTCCTTTAGCGATTATCTTGGCTCAAATTTTCTAATTATATTGGGATTTAACTTCATTCTCAAAAGGACAACAGAAACTCTCCTGAATATCTTAGACTACATACTTAGACTATTGCTATGCCACTTCACACATCTAAAAATCTTAGATTAATGCAATTCCAGCAAGAAAGTGTATTGCTATCCAGACATCTTAGTTTATGAAGGACATTACTAAGCTAGAGAACATCCAAAAGAGGTCAGCCATGATGGTGAAGAGTTCCTAACCTATGTCATATGAGGAACTGGAGATATTTAGCTTGGTGAAGACTCAGAGGGGTCATGATAGCTGTCTTCAAGGGCCTGAAAGGCTGTAATAGGGAGACATTGGATTTATCCTCTTTAGCCTTAGATGGCAGAATTAAGAGTAATAGATGGAAATTGTAAACAGGCCCATTTAGGTATAATATTGGCAAATACAGTCAAAATGCTGCCAAAGCAGGATGAGCTGTGTTGTAAAGGAGAGATCATCATATGAAGTCTTCAAGCAAAGGCCTGTGTTGTATTGTGGTAGGGATTCTTTTTCAAATATTGATTGGACCAGTTGGATGCCAAGGTCTCTTTCAACTCTCAAGTTCTATAAATCAGGTTCCCCAAGGTGAATTAGACATTGTCAGCTCTTCCACAGCAACCATATCTTCATTTCACAATAGATCTACCAGTGGATCTGGGGCTAGTGCTCTACTTGGTGATAATCATAACCATCTAATACAGAAAGCTGACTTTTGTTCACTTGAAAGCTTACCTGCTGAGAAATAATTTGGAGTTGTTGGGTGCTGACACACACAATCGTTGTGTATCTCTCTCTAAAACCAATAAAACAGTAAAGATTAGGAGGCACAGGCAATGTCTATCGATCTCTCTTTTGGCATGGAATAGAAAACTTGAATATATGAATACATGGCATTTTCTTGACTAAGAAAAAGTCACAGATTGGTCTAGAGAACACCATAGACTCCTAATCTTGTGAAGGATGATCCTGAGGTTCTTGGATCAATGAAACTCCAGAACAATTTGAACCTTTGCCTAGCAAGGGTTCACTTAGGGTCTATGAACTTGTTTGGGTTTTTTATCATACTGTAATAACTGTATTTCAATATAATTGATTTTCTTTGTAATACTCTTATTCTGAGGTAAGGTACATGGATGGGCTTCACCAGAATGCCAAAGAAATATGCAACTCAAACAAAAAGTTCACAATCCTATCTCTAGGGGAACTCCAAAGTAGCTTTTCTTCCTCCCTCCCTGAAATGTCATCAATTGGAGATTTGGAGATGGGGATGAAGAGGCCTCTTTGAGGTGACTGTCAGCTTCTCAGATTCCCCTTTCTCTAGGGAACTTTCTCAGACTGTGGGGTAAGGTCAGAAAAGTTCTATAACTAGAAGTATTTCGGGGGGTGGACTATAAAGAAGGCAAAAAATCTTCAGGAAAAAACAAATTGCAACTATCTGGAAATAAGGCACCAAAATAATTTCCTAGAACTTTTTTGTTATGAGTGAAAGAAATGGGTGAATTCCTAAAATCTTTGATTACTGAAATGAATTGATTGAGGAAACCAATGGATGGAAGTTACATGGAGGCAGACTTCAGCTCAATGAAAATTTGAACTTTCTGTCAATTAGAGCTAATTAACAATGGAATAGTTTAGTGGTAACCACACTGGCATACCCAGGATGGCTTCTAGCACAGGTTCTTAGATCTGCTTTACTAGGAAAGACAGCTGTCTAAGGGGTCATCAATCTTTTTAATTACATTCATTAGTTCAGTGGAAAAGTTAGTCCTCTGAACTTCAGAGAAAATCCAAAGAAAATAGAGAAAATACAAGTAGAGAAATAAAGACCAACAGACAGGGCTTCTATCTAAGAAATTAGCACAGATCAACAGACAAATTCAGCTGTCTGACCAAGGCAATACATTCATAATTACCAGAGAGAGAGAAGCACCAACATCTGGGTTTTTCAAAGCCAGGGGGTGCTCTTTACCAGCTACCCAGAGTCTCATCTGGCCAAATTATATAAACACTCTTCCAATGAGTCGGCCCAGATTAGCATTTTGCTTTGGGGCTGACTCATATATACCCTTTTTAGAGCCAGAAGGCATCACAACTCTCATGACTCAGTGCCTAATTATAACTTAACAAAAGGTGTGAAAGTCTTCCTACAAGCAAGTCTCCCCTAAGCAAGCTTCCCTAGGCAAGCAAGTTCTTCCCTCCTCTGCTTCTTGGTCAGCCCTCACCTCTCTCCACCCCCACCTCTTCCTCCAAGCAATACAATATAAATACTATTTTCAAAGACTTGATTGACTTACTGCTAAGAAGCTTATAAATCCGCACTTAATTGTAAAGGTGTGGCCCAAAGCCTAATTGGCTCTGCTTCTGGCTTCATGGGAGGCCTATTAATGGGCAAGGAAGATCTTATATCCCAGTAACCTTACAAACAGACTGCCTTATTAGATAGTGAACCCCACCCCATCACTTAAACTGTTCAAACAGAGGTTTAATGATCATCTCTTAAGAATATTATACAAGAGGGGCAGCTAGGTGGCACAATGAATAGAGCACTGGCCCTGGAGTCAGGGGGACCTGTGTTCAAATCCAGCCTCAGACACTTAACACAAAAACTAGCTGTGTGACCTTGGACAAGTCACTTAACCCCAATTGCCCTCTAAAAAGCAAAAAAAGAAAAAAAAGTTAAAGGAGGCTTACAAAGTGACTCATGTGAGGACATGGTAAAGGAAGCCTGGATTACAGCAAGAAAAGTACTGAAGACCTTTTTATCTTTTATTTTATCTTTATTTGGTTATAACTGAGGCTTAACTGTGGTGGGATGAGTGGGACTGAGGAAGGCCAGGATGCAGATACCAGAATACCCACAAGGGGTGTGTTAGGCAATCACAGGAAGCCTCAGAAGCCAAGAATAGTAGTAGTCTATGGTAGGCAGGCAGAGATATAGTTTCAGGGTGTCTGGGATAGGGAATAAATGGATGGCCAAATAGGGAGGTCCAGGTGTTGGTAACAGGGACTAGAATAGTTTGCTATTTCCTTCTTCAGAATACTTGACAGCACTTAGTACAGTGTGCTTAATAAATGTTTGCTTACTTATGAACTTGACTAGAAAGTATGGTCTTCACCCTCAATGAGCTTACAGGCCATTTTGCTACAAAAGATATAAACTATGAAACAAAGAACAACACTGGACAGTATGGTATCTAGTAAGTGCCTACAGTATGTTTAGCACTCTACAGAAATATTTTTGATTTAATACTTGTCTCCTGAATATATATAGCTGAGAACAGCATTATAGCATCACAAAGCAAGGGACGAAACAAGTGCTGAACTAAGAATCAGGAAAGGTCTATTTTCAAATTGTCATCTTGTCATCTCTACAAGACCCTCGGCAAATCTGAGTCTCAGTTTCTACATCTGTAAAATGGGGGCAATTTATGAGGATCCCACAAGATAATGCTTATGAAAAGTTCTTCATGGACATTAAAGCATTACAAAAATTAAAATTAAGTACATTCAATTCAGTGCAATTCTTATTTCTTAACTGTCTACTATGTATAAGGCACTGTACCTGCTAGGCTCTGAGGACAGACTAATAAAAATTTAAAAAAAAACCCTGCTCACATGGAGCTTACATTTTGCAACCCCTGCTTACGTTTTGCAAGGAGAATACAACATCTATTCAAATAAATAAATACAATATAATGTGGACAGAGAGAAGAAAATGAAAAAGATGGAAACAGAGAGAAAGAAAGGGAGGGGTGGGGGGAGGGAGGAAGAGAGAGAGAACTAATAACAATGAAGATCAGAAAGGGTTTCCCATAGGAGATGGTATGTCTTGAGTCTTGAAGGATGATAAGGATTCTAATGGGAAGTGGGAATCTGTCACAGGTGTGAGAGACAGCTATTGTGAAAGCATAGAAGTGGGGAAATGGAATGCTGAATTCAAGAAATATCAAATAGATCAATTTGTTTGGAATGAAGAATATGTAAAAAGAAATGATAATTGCAATAACAATAATAAAATATCTATATAGCACTTATATGTTTATAAAACAACTTACAAGTTTTATCTCTTTTTATCCTCACAATAATCCTGAGAGAAAAATGCAATTAATCTCCATTTTATGAATGAAGAAACTGAGGCAGACAGGTTAAATGACTCACCTAGGTTGATACAGCAAGTGTCTGAGAGTAGATTTTAATTTAAACCCCCCTGACTCTAGGCCCAGTGTTCTACCATTGCACCACCTTGTAGAATAATATGAAGCCAAACTGTGAAGGGCTTTAAATGCCAAACAAAGGAATTTACATTTTATCTGAGAGGCATTAATGAGCCACTAAAGACTCTAGAGTAAGGGAGTAATATGATCAAAACTGTGTTTTAAGTAGATTGTTTTGGCATCCATGTGGAAGGTGGATTGGAGAGGGGAGAGTTTGGAAGTGAAGAGGAGGAGGAAGAAGAGATGAAGGAGAAAGAGGAGGAAGAAGAAGAGAAAGGAGGAGGACAAGGAGGAGGAGGAAGAAGAAGAGAAGTAGAAGGAAGAAGGAGAAGAAGGAGAAGGAGGAGAAGGAGAAGGAGAAGGAGAAGGAGAAGGAGAAGGAGAAGGAGAAGGAGAAGGAGAAGGAGAAGGAGAAGGAGAAGAAGAAGAAGAAGAAGAAGAAGAAGAAGAAGAAGAAGAAGAAGAAGAAGAAGAAGAAGAAGAAGAAGAAGAATTGTAAGATATTATAATAATACAGGCAGGAAAAGATGAGAACCTAACTAGAGTGATGGCCACAGAAGTGGAGAGAAGGGGAAAGATAGAAGATATATTGATATCAACATCAACATATTTAAAAATATTGACCCTTCTCCTTTTAAGGCTTTTCTTTATGTTTTTGTTTTTCTTCCTCAATTATTTGTCATCTCTTCCAGTAGGTTCTGAAATGGGCGGGGGGGGGGGGACGGAGAATGCATTTGTTAAACCTGAAATTGATACCAAAGCACAAGTGGACAGAAAGTTAAAGAAAGTATGAGATCTCACCTCATTCATGTAGTCTTGGATGACTGCCTGCATAAAGTGAATTGTGAACAGGGTCTTGATTTAAAGGAGACAGAAGGAAGAGGTCCCAGGGGCCCTACCAGCCCTATGAATCAGCCCAGGCTCTGTCCAGTATCTAGTGGGTACTGTCAGTGCTCCAAATTGTATTAAGGGAATAAATAATCCTATCTCCTGATTTCTTAGAACTGATGTCCCCCCTGGTGTTTGAATCTCTGCTGAATGTGTGGAGCTAACAGGTAATAATAATAATAACTCACATTTATCTAGCATTTTATAGCCGTTTCTGAAAGATTACCTCCATCGCCTGCTGTTTTTCTCAGGAATCTGAGGACTGTTCACTATTTTGTGTTAATGGTTTTGGGGTGAGTGATGTTTTGATTCATCAGTGAATCAAGTAAGCCCTTCTTTCAAAGAATAACAATCCAAATCCATGGCCCTTGTTCACACACAGCTCAGTTTCTGAACTTACCTTTCATGCAAACCCTACTGGGAAGAATCAAGGATGTTGTCTCAGAAACACAATTTGGATCACTGCAGTCCCCTGAAAGGTGTCTGGCCCTCTCTGTTGAGTGACAGTATTTCATCAGTGGGGAGGATTCTATGTCATCAATGAGAGCATAAAAGCATAGACCTTCGTTATCCTAAAATTTTTGAAATGTTCCCTTTGCCTAAACTATGTGGGAAATTGTTTTGGGACCCTTCCTAACAACATGAGATCAGTGTGAGTTTGCCCAAATTACAAAATATAAATAGGATCTATCTTAATGCAATAGTATATCATGTCTGGCTTTCATTTTTCTAAGACTGGGGAAGGAAAGGAAAAGAAATAGAAAAGGAGGAGAAGGGAAACGGAGAAAAGGAGGAGTTAGAGAAGTACTCCTGTGCCAAAAGAAACTTTGCCATAAACAAAAAGACTGTAAAGGTTATTTTAAAAATACTTTCATTAAGTTGAAAACCATTAAGTGAAAAAGGAATTAAATCAGTAAACTTGCCACTACTTCTGGCTGCAACAAAAGCTATAAATTCTTTTCTCCTTTTAACTCATTGACCCTCCACTAAGATGCTCCTCTGGGTCCTTATGGCATAGAATAAACTCTGAGGTTTTGCAGACTATGCCAGGAAATTACAACCTCTAGAAGGTCCTACAGAGTTGAAAAAACTTTGAGCATGGGCTTCATAATGGTCATAGAACTGTTGCCTGAGGACCAATCTTGCAAAACTGGGAAATCATCACTGGAAGACTGATCACTAGGTAATACCATAAAAGTTGTTGTTCAGTCATTTCTCAGTTTTATCTAACTCTTCACTATGCCACTTGGGGTTTTCTTGGCAAAGATATTAGGGTGGCTTGCCATTTCCTTCTCCAGCTCATTTTACAGATGAGGAAACTGAGGCAAACAGTATTAAGTGACTTATCCAGGGTCACACAACTAGTTCATGCCTGAGGCTGGATTTAAATTCAGGTCTTCCTGACTCCAGAATGGCCACCAGGCCACCTAGTTGTCCTAATACCGGAAAAACTTCAACTCAAACTCAGAAGGACCTCTGTCAGTCACACTGCCTAAAACTGCATATACAGAACTTTGATTTGTCACTCTTTGTTCACATAAAGTGAGCCTTTCTTTTCTTCCTTCCTCCCTCCCTCCCTTCCTTCCTTCCTTCCTTCCCTTCCACAAGCATTTATAAAGTACCAACTATGTACTTTTTAGAGAAACAAAATAGCCCCTTCCTTCAAGGAAATTACATCATACTAGGATAGGTGTTCTTAACCCAGGGTTTGTGAACTTGGTTTTTAATCCTATTGTAATAATGTATTTCAATATAATTGGTTTCCTTTATATTCCTATGTATTTTATTTTGTGCATTTAAAGAAATTATTCTGAGAAAGGGTCCACAAGCTATACCAAACAGCTAAAGGGGTCCATTACAAAGAAAAGATAAGGAACCCATGCTCTTAAGGAAAGCAACAAGTATGCAGAAAAGTAAAAGCAAAGTTCACACCAAACAATTACAAAGACGTTTCAGTGAGATGGGGCACTAACAAGGGGGTGGAATCAGTGAAGGGCTTGTGTAGGAGGAGGCCCATAAGTTGAGTCTTTAATGGAGCCAGAGGATCCAAGAGGCATAGGTGAGAAAGGAGGGCATGCCAGGCAGGGGAGGCAGTCACAGAGCATGGGATGTAAAGGACTGGAAGGAGATAAAAGGTGAATTTGTCTGGAATGTAGAACAAGTGAAGAGGAATAGGTGACTAGCCTGAAAGTGACTTGTTTTGTACTCAGTCTTTTAAATTAAAAAAAGCATTTCAAATTAATGTATTGTTCTGAATCCAGTTTTTCTCAGTGCTTGAGGTACTCCTATTCCCCAATCCATTGGTGGAAAGGTCAGACAATCTGCAAACTGGCCTGTATCTATAAATGACCCCAAAGATATACACATGCATTTATGTGTTTCTTTACTATCAAAAGAGCAACACTGATTTTTACACATTGTTGATAGGGCATGGAAATAGAAGCAATATGATACTTTGACGTAAAAAATGCTCAAAAATCTACCTGGATGGGGGCAGCTAGGTGGCCCAGTGAGTAGAGCGCCGGCCCTGGAGTCAGAAGGATCTGACCTCAGACACTTATCACACACAAACAAAAACCTAGCCGTGTGACCTTGGGCAAGTTACTTAACCCCAATTGCCCCCCCCCAAAAAAATCTACCTGGATCCAGGGTCTTCTGGGTGGATGGCAGTGAGAATAGTCTCCTCCTTATCATATAACTTCTCTTCTGCTGCACAAATTTGCTTTCTTCACCAACAATCTGCTCCATCTAGGATCAATTGCATTGCACATTAATGTTCACAGTCCAGAGACTGTAGCCTGAGCTGTCAAACTAAATTTGTGCAAGTTTCTCTGTTCCTTGCATTAAGGGCAGAACAATTAATGCCTTTAGCAAGGTTTGCTCGCCTGACTTCTTACACCAAAATGGTTTAAAAATACACAAGTCTTCCAGGTAATTATCACTAATGTATTCCTTATAGAAGAGGAATTACATTTGTAATCAACCTTGTCTCTTGGTTCTTGATACTTAGTTTGACTTATTAGAAAGAGATTAAATAACTGATGGAGAGTCCAGTGAGTTCCATATGTCATGGTCTTCATTTTTAGTCTAAACTGAAATAAGCATTGAGTGATGCCTGAGCAGAGATCCCAGGAAGCCAGAGTATATTTTACAGTTTCATAAATAAAATGCCATAGGTCACAGAACTATCCATCGTGGGCCATGTCAATACACTCAATGATTTTGTATTACTTTATTTCAATTAAGGAGTCTACTTTCTCCCTTTGGAGGCCAGGAAGACATAAGAAACTAAGGGGGAGGGGGCAGCGAGGGTTCACAAAATCTTTTCTTCATACTTCTCAGCTCCTACTGCAATTTCTCTAATCCCTAAGAATCATCCTGGGGCAGCCATAGCCTAGTTCCCAGCTGCTATAAGCCAATGGAAGAAAAAAACTTAGTAACTTCCAGACTGGCTCACACCTAAGGTCCCTCCAATCTAGCAGAACCCAGATGACCACTCGTCAAAGATCATTGGGTTAGAGTTGAAATTAATTCAGTGGCCATCCAGTCCAGTCTCTTCATTTTGCAGGTAAAACCTCCAAGAATTGAAGAGGTTAAGTGATTTGTCCAAGCTCACATAGTAACAGCCAGGCTATGAACCCACATCTCTGACTTCAAATCCAGTCATTTTTCCACTACAGACATTGTAGAAAGAGGCTTCTCTTTGGGTTCAGGTTGGACTTTATGACGTCTCAATTCTAGGATCCTGAGATTCTGTGGTTTCATGAGTTTGTCTCCCCAAATGACACCAAGAACCCACACTGTGGTGTAGGAGTGTGTTAATTGCCCCCCTTAACATCAGCTTCCAATGTTGGGGACATCCCCCCAAACAGTTTTCCATGAGATCATAGAATATATCTAGAACAGAAAGGAACCTCGGAGGCCATCAAGTTCAATTTTCACATTTTACAAATGAGAAAACTGAGGCCCAGAGAGATTAAGTAACTTAACCAAGGTCACCCAGGTTACAAGTGCCAGAGGTAGGATTAGAATCCAGGTCCTACAACTCTAGAGTCAGTACTTTTTAATCTCTGATTTGGGGTAAGTGTTGAATAAGTGGTAAGGTACCTGGGGAGATCAGAGACTGAATTTGCCAAAATTATACATCTCTGGGGAGAGTGAGATCTGAGAACCCCCACTTTGAGAATGGAGTAAAGGACTGTATCAGTTTCCTTTATACTCCTCTGTATTTTATTTTATGCATTTAAAAACATTATTCTGAGAAAGGGTCCATAAGCTACACTAGATTGCCAAAGGGGTCCATCACACAGTGAAGGTTAACAACCCTTGCTCTGGGGGAAGGCAACATGTATGCAGAAAAGTAAATGCAAAGTTCACACCAAATAAATACAAAGATATTTGTAGAACAGATATCTGAGTCTTTAATGGGGCCAAGGGATCCAAGAGGCATAGGTGGGGAAAGAGCCATTTTTGAATAAAGTCATTCTTCCTGAAATTTTGTGAAATAGACAAAAAGATTCTCTTTGCTCCTGGGGAAAACCTTGGCTATTTCTTAGCCCTCTGAAAATGTGTTCAAGAGGTCATATGGGTATACCAAGTAACGATGGTCATTTAGGAATTTTTATATGATGCATGTCATGTGTATGAGGCATATCATAGTGTGGTGAAGAGAGTGCTGGACTTGGAGCCAGGAAGACCTGAGTTTGAATCCCACCCCAGTCACTTACTAGATATGTAACTACCTTCCCTCAGACTAATTTCCTCATCTTTAAAATTAAGGGGTTGGGTTTGATTACTTCTAGAGAGCTTTCCTGCTCTAAATCTTGGATCCTAAGATCCTGGCCTACCTAAATTCACATAATTCTGGGTCTGAGAGAGTACTGAGTGTGCAACAGGGAGTCCAGGGAGCATCACTGCACATCCCAAGTTTTCCTCTTCTCTTGATCCAGGCTATACTTCACTGCTACTAAAGAAAGCAGATACTAAATTTAATAAACTCTACTTCTTCTAACCCACAGTGCTGCTGTGTAAATATTAAATAGTAGATAAATTCAATCCCAGGAGTAAAATCATTTCAATAGAGAATGAAGTATTTCTTCTCTTTGATAGAGAATTAAGTACTCTGGAAATAAGAACTGCAATATTTAGGAGCCTCTGATAAAAAACTTACTGTGCCTCCTTCCTCTCAGTAGAGAAGTAGGGGGCTGTGAATGTAGAAAATAGGATTACATCATCAGAAAAAATTGCCGAACTGGTTGGTTTTGCCCAAATGTTTTTCTTTGCTGCATTGAAGGGTTCGATGGGGAGGGAAGGCAATTAATGGGAACGCATCTAAATGTACAAACAAGACACTCCAGAATCATAGATTTGAAACTGGAAAGTACATTAGAGGTTATTGAAGTCAATGTCATTATTTTACAGATGAGTAATCCGTGTAATGAGTTCACAAAGATGACATGCCAGGGGTCACATATATAGTATCTTAGATTGGATTTTGAACCCATGTCTCTTCCCAGGTCTTTATATGCCATGTGGTGTATAAAACTTTTTTTAAAATTTGTGCTAAGGTGGCTAGGTGGTACAGTGAATTGAGCACTGGCCCTGGAGTCAGGAGGACCTGACTCAGACATTTAACACAAAAACTAGCTGTGTGACCCTGGGCAAGTCACTTAACCCCAATTGCTCTCCAAAAAGCAAAAAAATAAAATAAAATCTGTGCTAAAAGGGAGGTGAAATGGAGTTGAGGAAGATGAACGAAACCAGGAGTTAAGAAACACGGGGTTTAGCCAAGGTTCCTAGAATCTCACAGTTATAAAGGACTTCAGCATTCATACAAATTAATTCATCCCTAAATAAGAACCCTCTCTTCAGTATCAATCCTTTGAAGATATGCAGAGAGGGGGAGCATACTTCTTAGTGAGGCAGCCCATTCCACTTTGAGTTCTTCTAACTGTTAGAAAGTCTTTCTTCACATCCAACCTAAACCCTCCTCTTTGTAATTTCCACCTACTGGTCTTTCGCCTATCTCCTCTAGAGCCAAACAAAACAAAATGGTATCTTTTTCACATCATACTCTTTCAACTGCATTAACACAACAATCATTATCTTCACTAAAACTTACCTTCCATAGACTAAACATCCTGAGATCCCTCAACAGGTCCCCATATGGCAAGCTCTGCAATACTCTCATTACTTTGGACATCCTCTTATCCACACACTCCGGCTTACCAATGTCCTCACTAAAATGTGGCACTCACAATTGTACATGATACTCTAGATGTTGTCAGACTAGAGTAGGGTTCAATAGGACCATCACCTCCTAGTCCCAGACACTCTGCCTTTTTAAATGTAGCTGAAAGCCAACTTGGGCTTTCTCACCTACCATAGCACATTGTTGATTAATTTCAGAGAGGAATTCCACTGAACCCCTCCAATCTTTTTCAGATGAACTGCTGACTAGCCACACCTCCCCCATCATGTACTTGTGAAGTTGTTGTTTTTTTTTAACCTAAATATAAGCTGTTTCATTTATCCTTATTAAATTTCATCTTTTTAAAATCAACTTTCCAGACTGTCAAGATCATTTGGATTCTGAATTGGCATGCAATGTGTTAGCTTCCCCTCCTAACTTTTTATCATCTGAAAATTTGCTAAGCATGTCATATCTGCCTTTTTCTGAGTCATTGAAGAATATATTTAATAGGACTATGCCAGCAGAGACTCCAGCACTAGAGACTTTGTCCCAGTAGTTAACAGCAGTTCTAGTAAAGTAGTGCTTCTGACAATAATTTGCTGTGTGACCATAGGTGGAACACTTCATCTTCTAAACCTGTTGCCTAATCTGTCAAACGAGGAATTGTATGATATAATCTCACATTGACATTCTGTCACCAGGGACTGACATTTTATTAAGTATCCTCCTTTATATAAACAAGCTCCAATGATGATTGGCCATTCCAGGAATGTGGGGTTCCCCAAGGCTGAGTACAAACCTCCATTATGCTTTCCAGAACCAGGCTGACCAATCTCTTTACATGGAGGTGTGTCAGAGATACAGCAGCTTCTTTCTGATGGACACAGCAAGCCTCCCAGATGAGTGCAAGGGAAGCACGTTTCTGAGGCAGATCTTCACACATCATTAGCAAAATGGAAAGCAATGGCTCACTCAGTTGAAGAGGCTAAAGGAGAAATACAACATGAAAAATTCTGAGAGAAGCTCTTGAATGAAATACTTTATCAAAGGAATATAGCAAGGAGGCTAATAAGAATTAATGCACTTATTTAGATGAGAGCTGATATGATACTCTTCTCAGTAGTTTAAGAAGGAAAGCAGGATACAAAACTATAATAATCCAGAGGCTAGGAAGTCTTTCAAACATCAATTGCTTTGGACATACTGCTTTTTAATCTGGAATGCCCTTCGTGCACCAAGGATGAAAAAACCTTTGCCTGGACTACACATGATATCAACAGTACAAATTTCAGGCTACATTAAAGAATACTGAAATAAACATAAAGAAGCATTTGCAGATGTGCCTTCTGACATGCTTCTGGGTAGTATCATCATCCAGAGCCGGGAGACATTAAGACTCTAGAAATGTTTGCCCAGATCTTAGTGATCAGGCAAAAAGATGGAAGCAAAACCCTCCACTGAGAATTCCACCTCACATTACCATTTAAATTACATTCTAAGCTCCCTTCTGTGGATCTTATCAGTGAGCAGGAATTTTCCTCTGAAAGAAGCATCCTACAAAACAAGCAAGATTTACCAAGAAAGTGCTTCTCCTACTCCAGTGTTTTATATAAAATAATACACAAAACAATAATCAAATACACCATTAATAAGACTCCTTGCTCCTTCCCAACTGTAAGTTAGCATTTAAATCCCTGATTCTGGTCAATTACTGAAGCATTTATCAATAAAAGTCAATAGATGTCCTGGTAGGACCACACCATGCAGAATGGTTAATCTAATTCAGACATTAAGATAACTGAAATCAGCAGACAGAAGGCAGTCTGGATATTTCAACCTTCTTGACATCAGCATTAGATTAATCATTGCTCAGCACTGAAACTCCAAATAGCTAAGTAAATTTCACATACTCTATGTGTATGTAAACTATTTTGGAATTGGTTCCAGATGACTGATTAGTTAGAAAATACTTCCTTCCTCTTGGTAGAGAAATGGTGAATTTTGGATGCAAAATAAGACTAACTGACAGTCAAAATTGGTCAAACAGTCAATTTTACTTAAGCAGAGGATTTTTTTTAAGGAAGAATATTAAGGATGTCTTTGTAGGGTGGAGTCGCTAAGGAGTGATTTGTAAGCAAAAGCAAGATGTAATAATAAACTTTTTATAACACCCTAGGAGAGTTCCAGAATTTGTATTGCCCTCTAAAGCATGCAAATTGTCTACCATTGTATTTACATTTACTAACAACACAAGTGGGGTTCAAAGAGTTGATCATTTCCATTTTTACTGCTGTGCTATGACTTACTAAAATGGTAAGTACTATGAAGTTATTAATTCACACCCTTGTACATTTAACAACAGCTGGCTCTTTCCCATAGAAAGAATACTAATTATGATCTGATAGAGAGCTTCTATTCTCCCTATGATTTCTTATTTAAAATAAGCATAAAGGAACCTTTTGCTCTTTGGAAGGTGCAACTAGTCATAAATATCTCCCTTTAAGGAACTTTTTGTCACTTTATTCCTCCCAGGGAAGACCTGTGGAGGTAAGCATAATCAGGCCTAGTTCTATGGACCACAATGGACCAGTGTCACAGAACCAAAGTCACTAAAATCTGCTAAGAGCCTGATACTTTAGTGCTAATTGCCTACACTGACCAGATAATTAACAAATCATTTATTAGGCCATGTAGATCTGGCTATAGTAGCATCATCTGAACCTTGTGTTTAGTATCAGAAATGGAAAAAGAGAATGAATGGCAAAAAATTTCATAAACACAGTTATTAATTAACTAAAGCCAGAAAATATCTATTGAAACCTTAGTAAATGCATCACATCATTTATATAATTTAATTAAACTGACATTTATTAAGCTTTTACTAGATATAAAGCATTGTGCTTCATGCTGTGAATAACAATCAATGGATCAAACATTTAGTAAGTGATTCCTATGTGTCAGGCACTGTACTAGAGATACAAAGACAAAATTAAGCAGTCTTTACCTTCAAGGAGCTTATATTCTAAGGGATATAAATGGAGGCAGGGGGAGAAGAGAAAATATCTACATACAAAGTAAATACAAATTGGGTTTCAAGTAGTTACATACAAACTAAGGAGGGGCAGCACTAACAGTTGGTGGATCAGGAAAAGTTTTCTGTAGAAGTGGTTCTTGAACTGTGTCTTGAATGAAATGAGGGAATCTATAAAGACATTAATAAAATAGTTCATGTCCTTAGCGAACCTACAATCTTGCAACAACAAAAAAAAAAAAAGGTGGTAGAAACAACATGTAAACAAATGTGCTACAAGAAAAATAGAGGTGGGGAAGGGTGAGAGGATCAAAGGAAGCTTCTTCAAGGAAGAGAAACCTGATTTGAACCTTAAAGGAAAATAAGAATCCTGAGACGCAGGTAAGGTGTGTATTCAACCACATAAGGTTTTTTTTTTTTTTGCTTTTGCTTTTTGGAGGGCAATTGGGGTTAAGTGACTTGCCCAAGGTCACACAGCTAGTTTTAGTGTTAAGTGTCTGAGTTCGAATTTGAACTCAAGTCCTCCTGACTCCAAGGCCAGTGCTCTATTCACTGCGCCACCTAGTTGCCCCAAACAGAAGTATTGCTTTTATAAAGCCACAGACCAGTCATTTTGGGGTTTGTTTCTTTTTGGAGGGGGAAAGGCAGGGCTGTTGGGATAAGCTTTTTTTTTTTAAAGGATTGTTGGCATTTCATGATCTTCATTACTTACCAATACATCTGTGAAATCTCTGGAGATACATAGAAAAATACAGTGAAGTCTTCAAATTCAGACCAAGGATAAGACTGTGACTCTTACTCACCCATGTCAAAAGTCTATTTTCCAAGTTTCATCAGCATGAGCCTGTCTTGCTTAAGAGCATCAGCCCTGAATTCTTATCTCAGGTCATAATGATGCTATTGAATGATCCCATTAAAGAGGGCTCAATACCATGGTTGTCACTTCATATTTGTTAGGGTGTTTGCTATGAAGCTGTATTTTCAGCTCAGAAAAATGCTTTAGACATCTCTTTCCTCTTACGAGGCACTTTCAATCAATGCAAACAAATGCACTGGCAAAAAAGACCCTTAACAGGATTGTTATCACTATGATTGCAGACCTGGTTTGGAGGAACACGGAATTCTGCTGACCAGTACAGAGTCATTCCTAAGGAATAAACATGCACCTGTCAGAAAGAGAGACAGACAATCAGAATTCTGACATCAGTTGGATCACATGGCAGTTCCAGCTGGAACACAAGGCTGTTTTCACTGGGGAAGCTCCATTTGAAAGCACAATAGACTGGTGGTATTAATATCACAGTTGACAAGATGTTTCATTTTAATATCAATAGATCAATATTTATTAAGTGCCTACTGTGTGCAAACACTGTGATAAGCACTGGGGATACAAAAAGAGGAAAACAGACAATCCCTGCCCTCAAGGAGCTTGGAAGGAAATGTACAAACAAATTTATACAAAGCAAGCTATATACAAGATAAATAGGAAATGATTGACACAGAGAAGGCTTAGAATTAATAGGAGTCAAAGTCCTAATTCCCAGGAATTAAATGCAGTGAGAAAAGAAAAGGAGAAGAAGCAATTGAACTACCAAAATGGAACAACAACAATGATAGGTAGCCCTTAGTGCATCATCTCACTCCATCTTCACATCCACCCTGTGAGGCCGGTACTAAAGGTATTAATATTAAACTTTTTCAGAAGAGGAAACTTTGGTTCAGAAAAATTAAAATATTCATCCATAATTGAATAGTGTCAGAGGTGGGATTGAACCCAGATCTTCCTGACTCCTAAGGACCTATGTATGGGCAATCATAAGATTACACTCTCTCAGTGTTGGTACATCAGAGGAAGGAAGGCAGGAAGGAAGAAAGGAAGGAAGGAAGGAAGGAAGGAAGGAAGGAAGGAAGGAAGGAAGGAAGGAAGGGAGGGAGGGAGGGAGGAGGGAAGGAAGGAAGGAAGGAAGGGAGGGAGGAGGGAAGAAAGGAAGGGAGGGAGGGAGGAAGGAAGGAAGGGAGGGAGGAGGGAAGAAAGGAAGGGAGGGAGGGAGGAGGGAAGAAAGGAAGGGAGGGAGGAAAGAGGGAAGGAATGAAGGAAGGGAGGAAGGAAAAAAAGAAAATAAAGAAAGAAGGAGAGAAGAAAGGAGGAAGAGAGAGAAAGAGGGAAGAACAAAGGAAATAAAGAAAAATAATCTATTCGGTACTTAAAAAGAAATACACAGAACATGAAAACAAAACAATGTAAGAGAGGATGAATAAAAGAGCATGTAAAAATAGTGGGCAGAATGCTAGCCCTCAGAATGATCCAAGGTTGGTAAAGGACAATAAAAGGTACATTTTGATTTGGTATGATTTAGCTATATGGAACGTGGGGGGTCATAGAAGGTATGGGATGATCATAAGAGAGAAAAAGCTACTAATTCTTATTTTGCTTGGGTGTTCTCTACCAAAAAGAATGACCCTTGCAATGGAATTGATAAGACAAAAGGAGTTTACATGTAGTTGGCACCCAAGATGGAGAAAAGCAGGCAGTAAATGAGTACCTGTCACTGATTATCTCAAATCATCTGGTTCAAATTAACTCTATCCTCAGGTACTGAAAGAAGTGCCATATGTGATTTCTGAGTCATTGTCAAAATATATTTGAAAGACTATGGAAAACAGGAGAGGTATGTAAAATTGGAGGAGGGCAAATGTGCCAATTTTCCAAAGAAGGAAGATAATGGTCTGCAAATGATAGACCAGTGACCTTGTCTTCAATTGCTTAGTGAATTCTGCTACAGATCATTAAAGAGATGGTTGGTGAACAACTAGAAAGGGAAACAGCAATCACAAAGCATCAGTTTGGCTTCCCCAAGAATAGGGAGTGTAAACTAATTTTATTTCCTCTTGTGGCAAGGTCCCAGAGTGATTAATCAGGGGAATATTATAGCTATAGTCTACCAAAATGTTAATAAAACATTTGGCAACGTTGCTCAGCCAATTTGCATGGAAGAGATGAGGGATGTGGCCTAGATTCTATTACAATTTAGTGGATTCAGAACTGATTGAAAGGTCAGACCTAAAGAATAGCCATAGATGTTTTAGGAAGGGGAAATTTGATTGACCACCACCATCATCCCTCATCTCAGTTGATACAGTTAATTACTACAGATAGAGTCGTATTAATGTGTTAACATGATTACTCTCTGAGTCAGAAGGGGCAATGTCTGCTTGGCTGGGCTGAAAATTAGCTATTTCCCCTAAGGGTTTTAAATAAATAAGCCTAGGAGACAGCCAGAGTTTAAAGTTGATAGTAGTTGAAGAGACAGCAGTAGGAGAAGAACCCAGCTCTTTGCCTTCTGGGGGATTTTCTCTTCTCTCCTACCAGGCAATAGTGCTATTTGCCCTAAAGGAAACACCCCTCTCCAACAGCGGGAGAATCAGCTTAAAAAGTTCACAGAGTTATACGGTCATCGACTTAGAGCTAGAAGAAACCTTGGAGGCCATTGAGTCTGATCTTCTCATTCTACAGATGAGGAAGCATTGGCTCAGAGATTATATGACTTGCTCAGACTTGTATAACTAGTAAGTGTCCAAGGACTGATTTAAGCCCATGTCTTTCAGACTCTAAGTTCAATATTCTTACCTACTACTCCATATAGCCTATGCTCAAATCACAGTTGATGGAATGGAGGTATATGCTCCAGAAAGACATGGATACAGAGGAACAATAGCTTAAGACCAGGAACTGCTTCTTGGAGGGTGACCCCTGGCAGCACAGAAGGGAGCCAGCTACGGACTCAAGAAAGAGTAATCTTTGGAAGCCCACAGTTGAGTCAAAGAGAGAACTGCATAAGAGAAAGGGAAAAAAAGACTTAAAGACACCAGCAGTACTAGAGTTGTCAATTGCACTGGCCAAATGTGTTTCCTACATTTTTGCCTCAGTATCATTTATTTTTTTTTTTTTTGGAGGGAGCAAGGCAAGGCAATTGGGGTTAAGTGACCTGCCAAAGGTCACACAGCTAGTAAATGTGTCGAGTGTCTGAGGTCGGATTTGAACTCAGGTCCTCCTGACTCCAGGGTGGTGCTCTATTCACTGCACCACCTAGCCACCCCAGTATGATTTAACTTTATGAACTTGAACCCACTTTTTTCATGGACTCTGTACAATTTTAGGAAAGTGCACCACTATTCTATTAGAGGAGATATTTTAGAGCTACTGCTTTTACTATTCCATTTTATTAAATGCTTTTGGTAAGAGATGACTGCATTAATGGAAAGCACACTGTTAATGGCAACTTGTGATCTATTTGTTTAGGAGGAGCCACCCACAGAGTACCCTCAGAATCCTGCAAATAACAGTCACCATGTGGGGACCCAGTCCTTGAGTCTGCATATATGTTGGGGGATGGGGTCACTCTAGGGGGTAGACTACAAATGATTAAATGTCCACTTGAAGGGTTATCCCCAGTGGAGGGACCCAGGGATCTGAGTTCAGTCTATACTGCACACCATTTTTACCAATGAACTTGGATAAAGGCATAAATGGAACACTTATTCAACTTGCAGATGTCACAAAACCAAGAAGAACAGCTAACACATTGCATGACAGCATAGAGCCAAATTCTGGGAGCTTGGAGCATTGGCTAAATCTATTAATGTGACATTCAAAAGGATAACTATAAACATCTTAAAACTTAGATTAAAAATCAACTTCACAAGTATAAGGCAATGTAGGCATTGCTAAATGCCAGTCCGAGAAAAAAAAAAAAGATTGAGGGATTTTAGTGGATTGTAAACTCAATATGAGCCAACTGTGTGATATGGCAGCCCAAAAAGCAAATGTGATCTCTCCCTTCATGGAAACAGAGCACCCAGAGTGAGGGGGACAGTGGTCAAGTTGTACTCTATCTTGGTCAGACCCCATTGGGAATATTATGCTCATTTCTTGGCATTATGTGTCAGAAAAAAAAAAAAAACACTGGTAAACAACAGTGACAGGGATTATTCCTCCAAATCATGACATGTAAGGATTGTTGGATGGAACAATTCAGTCAAAAGAAGTGAAAATTTCGTTGCGGGACAGGGAGGGGATGGTGGAGGGGGTGTGCAGGAGGATGGATAATACATGTTTAAGTATGTGAAAGGTTGATTTGTGCAAGAGGAAACAAATTATCTGCTTGAGCCCCAAGAAAAGAAGTAAGAACAAGCAATAGGTAGAAGTTGCAAAGCCAAATTTATGAAGTCAGGAAATCCTTTGTAACAATGAGAACTGTCAAAATGGAGAGACCAGGCAGCCGGGTCTATGTCTCCAGAGGTCTTTAAACAAAGACTGGATGGCTCCCTGTCAATTACAGGGGCCAGGTTGGGGGAGGGAGGGTGGAGGGATGGGGGAGGCTTCTTAGATCTCTTTCAGCACTGAATAGCTATAAGTCCATGACAGTTATACTTCATTCCCCACTAAGATGGGGCATAGAGAGCTGTTATTTATGAACCCCTCTACCTTCTATCCTAGGAAGGAGCACAGTTTGCACTTTAAGCTTAAGTAACAATTACTTGGCTGTGGCATAAAGCCAAGCATATTGTACTCTGTGCAGGCCACTACAAACTTCTCCCTGCTCTGCAAATTTTCTGGAGGCAAGATGTCTCAGTCCTTGAGTGAATTCACTGGGCAGTCCAATTGAATCTTAGGTTCAGAATGGTCCTGAGCAAAAGAGTTAGCATTACAAGCCCCATTCTCCAGCCTGTGAGTTCAAGAGTAGAGCTACATAAATTAGGAAAGTTAGGCAGTCCCGTCCTCTCACACACCCCCTTGGCACAACTTAGGGGAAAGTAACCCTGCCCCTAGAGCATTCTCTCCTTCATTAGCTGCCCCTACTATGTTCCTCACTCTGGCACTTTTCCACCTCTCTTTTAAATGACTAACTGATGCCAGACAGATCTGGTGATGTCCATGAAGGCAGAGGAAGCTGGGTGACACAATGAAAAGTTTTGGACTTGGAGTCAGGAAGACTTCAAATCCTTCCCCAGACATTAGAAACTTTGACTCTGGGCAAGTCACTTAACCCCTCTCAGCCTCAGTTTCCTCATATATGAAATAAGGTCAATAATAGCATCTGCCTCACAAGGGTTATTGTGAAGAAGAAATGAATTAACATATATGAAGCACTTTATAAACATTAAAGTGCTATATAAATGCTAGTTATTATTATTATATTATCTCCAGGATCCATTCCAACTCTGGATACTTTAGTCTGAAGTTTCTCTGCCAAGTAATTAATGATTTACAAGCACAGACTTAAACACACTAGGGAGCTTCAAGATTTAATTAAAGAAATCATTTTTTAAAGCCAGAACTTTTTTTAATATAAAGATAATATAGATCCTAATTTACCTGTCTCCTAAGTTAAGATTTCCATATCTCAGATTTCTTACATTTATGCACATCTGTGCTGCTGAAGAAAGAGGTAATGCTACAGGGCTCAAGGAAAAGTCATGCATTAAACAGTTCCCTGGAGCCCCGAGAGCTGCAGGGAAAATGTCTGTCACTGGCTCTGTGTGGGAAAGATTTCAATAAAAGGGCAAATAAAGCTCCTTCCAGAAGTACCCATTTGTGCCCCTCACCCAGCCCATGTTCACAAGAAAGAAGGATTCCCGTAAGGACCTCACACAGCACTGTGGAAGGGGCTGTTACCCATGAAAGGGCACAAGAGATCCAGGGAATAAACCTCTAAAGAGATTCAGTGACATGAGCCCCATGAGTGTTCTTAATCTTAAAAAGCAAACAGTTTTGTCCTGCTCAACTGCAGGTGTTTGTCCAGATGCATGGAGATTGGAGGAGGGACAAAGAGGGAAACCCTAAGGAGAATGTAGCACTACCACATGCCCAGGGGCAAGAAGGTCAGTGGAGCCAGATGGCTGCCATGTATGTATCATGTTTTCATCACATCATTTGGAAATAGAACCTTGGTTTTGTCTTTGTTTTCCAATTTAGTATCACAGAGCTAGAAAGAAGCTCAGAGACCCCCCCAGTCCAATCTGCTTATTTTATGGATGGGGTAACTAAAGGTCAGGAAGGGTAAAGGACTTGTTCAAAGTCACATACATAAGTTCAGAGACAAAATATCACCCAAGTTCTCCAAATGCACAGTTTTCCCTATCACATGCTGCCCCCAGCTCTTCATTTGATAATAAACATAAGACTTTTGCTACATAGTCTTCAAGATGGTTATATCTAAATAGAATTCAAAAGGAATATTTATTTATATTTAAAAGGAATAGCAAGTTGTATATAAGAGATTAGGAATCTCATGTGCAATCATCTTTTTTATTATACTTTGTTATAGACATGATTATTTTTATTGCAAAAATTAAAAATATTTTAAATGATCATATCTTATCTCTGTATTAAAAAATTAGATTGAACCAGTAATAGAGTGCTTGTAAACTATTGTTCATTTAGAGCAAAGAGTCTAAATCTGGGGTCAATAAACATACATATACATGTGTTTTTATGTATACATATATGTATTTGTGTTGCATATATTTGTGTATGTGTATGTATTGTATATATACATTATGCATATATGTATGTGCATTTGCATGTGTGTATATTATGATACACATACATATTGATAGCTATTTCAGTTTAATAGCCTTCCCTTTTAATGCTACTTATTTTATTCTTTTAAAACAGTATTGTAAGAAAGAGTCCATAGGCTTCACCAGACTGCCAAAAGAACCCATGACACAGAAGAAGTTAAGATCTTCTGATAAGTATACTGATCTCTGTCCCTCTTCCTTCTTCATGCCATACCTGATGAGGTGAGGGATCTCCTGACAAGGTTGTAGCAGTTTGGTTTCCATGGTACTGACCTAAAACTTTCCCACTTTGGGGAATGGGTAAGAGACTTTATCCAGGACATTCCTGCACAAGTGCAGGAGGAGGATAGGACAGGGAAGAAGGAGAGAGAAAATTTTAGTGCACAAAACTTTAGTGTCCCAAGCTGAGCTCAGTGACTAGATATGCCTCTGAACTAAAAGGATCAGAAGAAGTATTTATATCTGGGGTGGATGTCAGGAGAAAGCTCCAGTCACAACCAGGTCCAGGAGAGCTAACCAGGAGGTCCAAGTCAAGGCAGCAGTAAAAAGGAAAAGTGTGCCAACCTAGCACACTCACATAACTAAAGGTGATAAGTTAATGACTTTGGATCATTTCATTTGTACATCACCCAACAAATTCCATGACACATGGGAATGGTTAGAAGGGAAGATTAGAAGCATGGATAAAAGATCTTACCTTTGATATTTCAAGTTGTAGGTTTTGGCCCTGTCCTTGGAGTATTTCTGGGGCCTTGAATGGGGTGGCCTCTATAAAGGAAACATTATTCTGGAAGGAAAGGCTTCCTGTAGTATGCAACAGAGTTGACCAAGGGCAAACTACATAATTAGAGGAACCTGAAACCCAAGTGTAAGAACATAGCATACTCAGTCTTCAGAATAGAACATTCTAGTCTTAAACCATATAACCAGGTGGCAATTCACAGCAGAGCAGATCAAATGCAGGCAGAACCTCTTTAGAGGCTATCTTCAATAGATATGATGACAGGTCATCAAGTTCTCCCTAGGATTATCTGGATTAAACCTGAAAAACTTGTATCTAATGGTGTGAGCTAGATAGGAGGTAGTTTATATGTTTTTTGCATCTTTAGGATGCTGGCTACAGTCACAGATAATGGGCATATCTGCAATTCAGCACTATGGAACTATTTCCCCCTATTTGCCTAAAGTCTTGACAAGGCATAGAGACGCAGAAACAAATTGTCAAAAACCATATGACTAGAAAATATTGCCATGTATGTGAGAAGTCTGGATTTGTGATTTTCTAAGGGTGATGACCTCCCAATAAAGAAATTCCCTCTATTGATAGAAATTAGCAACTGATTTATAACGTATAGTCTTTTGCAGAAATGTATTGGCACATTTTATTTTTATGTAATCTTCATTCTCCCTCCCCTCCCTCTCCCAGAAAGGCATTCTTGTTTTTAGATTATACATGTACAATCATGTTAAACATATTTCTACATCAGTCATGTTGTGAAAGAAGACTCAGAACAAAAGGAGAAAACCGCAATAAAGAAAAAACTAAAAACTATAAAAAAAGTGAAAATATTATGCTTCGATCTGCATTCAGACTCCATAGTTTTTTCTCTGGATGTGGATAGCATTTTCCATCATGAGTCATTTGGAATTGTCTTGGATCATTGTATTTCTGAGAAGAGCAAAGCTTATCACAGTTAATCATCACAAAATGTTGCTGTAACTGTGTACAATATTCTGGTTCTGTTCACTTCACTCATCATCAGTTCATCTAAGTCTGTCCAGGTTTTTCTGAAATCCACGTGCTAATCATTTCTTATAGCACAATAGTATTTCATTACATTCACATACCACAACTTGCTCAGCCATTCCCCAATTGATGGGCATCCCCTCAATTTCCAATCCTTTGCCACCACAAAAAGAGCTATTATAAATATATTTTTGTATATGTGGGTCCTTTTCCCTTTTTTATGAAAGCTATCCCTTTTTTTAACTACATATATACATATATTTAAAGAGTTCAACAAAACTAAGACGTTACTCAAGTTTGATGTTATATCTAATGTTCTACATTCATTATCTAACTCCTAGTTATGGAAGGAAGAGAGCAGGGTGTGAATTATTTTTCAGGTCTCTTCTTTGGGGCCAAGATTGATCATTATAATTTCCCAGCATCCAGTTTTAACTTTCTGTTGCATGACTTATAAAGAGCTGTCTTTGTCAATGGGAGGCTTAAATGACTTGCCCAATGACTTGGTCACAGAGTTAGTATGTGTCAGAGGCAGGATTTGAGGTCTTCTAACAATTAAGTAATGCTGGCTCTCACTGCATAAGAATATCTCAACGTTATAGCATTTTTATGTTTACAAAGAGCTTTTTCATGCACATAATTTCATTTGATCTTCACAACATCCCTGAGGAAAGTAGTGAAAATATTATTATCCCCATTTTGGAGACATATAAACCCAGGTTCAGAGAGATTGACTGACTTTCCCAAAGTCACATGGCTAGTAGATGACAGAGCCAGGGCTTTTGACTCCGAATTCAATGGACTTTCCACTCAACCACATTTTTAATGCTTTAAATTGCTATTGGTTTCATAATACAAAATCTAATCATCTTACCCTTGTTAAGATCTTCAAGAATCTGTTCAGTGGCCAGAAACAAGAGAGACCACATTTCTTCCTCAGATAAAGCTTCTCCTTTCACGTGTAAGGTGCTGGCGAGAGTCACCGATGACTGGCTCATGTCTGTGAAGGGAGGAAGGAGAAAATTCTCATTTCCCTTACCACGTGTACCTCAGATTCAAACCCACCATAATCTAAACCAGGATGAATTGGCATTTTGCTGGTGGTGAAAAGAATTCTAGGCTCCAGGAAAAGGCCATAAGAGATTTTACATTCTTTCAATGAGAAGAGGTGGATAAAATTGCCACCAGAGCTATACTGTCCCAGCATTGGCAGAAAAGTCATTGCACTCTCCAGGTATGATGGCCAGATCTGTTATCTTCTATTCACTCTATTACCTTCACTATGGTGCCAGAATGGTCTTAATTAAATTGTAGGAGTTTTAGGGAAGATATTGAGGAAGCTATATTAGAAGAGTATTAGGGTAGGCTTCATAAGGAAGAGAACATTCGACATGGGCCTTAAAGGATGGGTAGGAACTCGATATTTAGGGCATGAATGAAAGGCATTCTAGGGACTGGGAACATTGTGAGGGAGACCCAAAGGTTGGAAAACATAGATCATGTTCAGGAAAAGTAAGTACCTCAACTTGACTAGAGCATAGGGTGACTGAATGAAATCAGTGGAAAATATACTTGAAGCCATCAAAGGGCTTATATCCCACTGTTGGGTTAAAATCTATGTATATATAAATATAATGTAAGATAATTTGAGGAAGGAAAAGGCAACAGCAACATAGGGGATCAAAGGAAGCATCATGTGGCAGTCCAAAGTTTCCTGTGGTACCTACCTCTCCATGCAAGCCAGTCCTCTCCCAAAGAGGTCCATACTCCCAAATTATTCCCTCTTTCTCCTCCCACTTTATTAAAACTATAATTTCCAAAAATCTTAAGTAGATGTGAAGCATTCTGATTGCCCTATTCAGTTAATTTACCATAAGATATGAATGACTCTTAAGCCTGACTATTCTTTTTTTAAATTAAATTTTATATTTATTAGTTCATATTATTCATTTTCACAAGATTTTGAGTTACAAATTTTCTCACTGTCTTTCCCCTACCCACTACCCTAAAACAGCGATCCCACTGTATACCCCCTTCCCAAATCTTCTCTCTCCTATATCCTCTCCCATCCCCCCTCCAACTTTCCAGTAGGGCAAGAAGGATCTCTATACCCCAGTGCCTGTATATCTTATTTCCCAGTTGCATGTAAAAAAATTAATAATAATAACATTTTCAAAACATTTGATTTTAAAACTTTGAATTCCAGATTCTTTCCCTTCCTCCTTCATCACCCACCCTTACTGGAAAGATAGGCAATTCAATATAGGTTATACATGTGTAGCTATGCAAAACATTTCCATAGTGGGTATATTGTGAAAGACTGACCATATTTCCCTCCATCCTATCCTGCCCCCCACCTGTTCTATTCTCTACTTTGACACAGTCCCTTTTTGAAAGTGTATGCTAACTTCCCTCCCCCCCAACCTGCCCTCCACACCATCATCCCTCCTCTCATCACCTTTCACCCCTACTCTCCTGTAGGGTGAGATACTCTATTTAATGTGTATGTCATTCCCTCCCTAAGCCAAATTCAATGAGAGTAAGGTTAACCCATTCCCTTTTGCCTTCCTGTTCTCCCCCTCCATTGTTACAGTTTTCCCTTGCCTCTTCTATATGAGATAATTTACCCCATTCTGTCTCTCCCTATCTCCTCTCATTATATTCCTCTCTCACCTCTCAATTTCACATTTTTAAATATGATGCATTCCTATTCAATTGGTCCTGTGCCCTCTGTCTATGTATACATGTACACATACATACTCACAACTTTGATAAGTTCCTTATGATTTCTTTTCCCTGTTTATCTTCTCAAGCATCTCTTGCTTCTTGTATCTGAATGTTAAATTTTCTATTCAAATCTGGTTTTTTCATCAAGAATGCTTGAAAGTCCTCTATTCCATTGAATGACCATATTTTACCCAGAAACATTATACTCAGTTTTGCTGGGTAGATGATTCTTGGTTTTAATCCCAGCTCCTTTGATCTCTGGAATATCATATTCCAAGTGCTCCATCCCTCAGTATAGAAGCTGCCAGATCCTGTATTATCCTGACTGTGTTTCCACAATATTTAAATTGTTTCTTCTTGGCTGCTTGTAATATTTTCTCCTTGATTTGGGAACTCCAGAACCTGACTATAATATTTCTAGAGTTTTCTTTCTGGGATCTTTTTCAAGAGGTGATTGGTGGATTCTTTCAACCTCTATTTTGACCTCTGGCTCTAAAACATCAGGGCAATTTTCCGTGAGAATTTCTTGAAGGATGATTTCTAGGTTCTTTGTTTTGATCATGGCTTTCAGGTAATCCAATAATTTTAAAATTATCTCTCCTGGATCTATTTTCCAGGTCAGTGGTTTTTCCAATGAGATATTTCACATTGCCTTCTATTTTTTCATTTGTTTGGATCTGTTTAATAGTATCTTGATTTCTCATAAAGTCACTAGCTTCCATTTGCTCCAATCTAATTCTGAAGGAATGATTCTATTCAGTGAGCTTTTGAGATTCTTTTTCCATCTGGCAAATTCAGCTTTTTAAGGCATTCTTCTCCTCATTGCCTTTTTGAGCCTCTTTTGCTATTTGAGTTAGTCTATTTTTTAAGGTGTTATTTTCTTCAGTCAGGTTGTTGACTCTCATTTCATGATTTTCTTGCATCATTCTCATTTCTCTCACCAATTTTTCCTCCACTTTTCTTATTTGGCCTCAAAATCCTTCTTAAGCTCCTCTGTGGCCTGTAACTAATTCATATTTTTCTTGGAAGCTTTTGGTACAGGAGTTCTGACTTCATTGTCTTCCTCCTGTTCCATGCTTTGATCCTTTTTCTTCCCAAAATAGGAATCTAAAGTCAGATTGCTGTGCTTGCTTTGCTTCCTTTGCTTGCTCATGTTGCCACTTAATTACTTGACTTTTGAACTTTTTGCCACAGTAGAACTCTGCTTCCATATAGGAGAGCTTTTCCCCAAATTGCTAGGGGTTTTGCAGCTGCTGGAGCTATTAGTTGGGTGCCCTCTTTGAAGCCTCCACTGGCTCTGGCACCTGGTCACGCACCCCAGGACCTCCACCCTAGACAGCAATCCAGATCCAAGCAGGTTAAAGCAAGAGCAATTAAGCAATTGCCCCTAGGAATGGTCATTTGGTTCCCCTACAATCTGCAGGCCAGGAGCTCTGAAGCAGCCATGGGCAGCAGCTGCCACACCTCAACTGCTTCTCCCTCTAGAGGCAGAGGCCAGACTGCACTCCTGGACCCCCTGTTCCCAAAGTCTACACTGACCTCTAACTTTGTGTTTGGCATTTATGGGTTGATAATTCTGGAAACCACCATGGCTCTGGATTGATAATTCTTGAAACCACCACTCTCCCGAAGTTCCTCTAGCTGTGGCTGATCAGCGGCCACCCTGAGGTTAAAACCACAGGCTCATGTGAGGCTGGGATCTGCTCCCAGTATACTACAATGGACCCTTCCCATCTGCCTGCCAGGCTGCCTTAAGCATGAGATTTGTTTCTCTCTATCACTCTATCACTAAAGTTTGTTTACAGTCATTTTTATTGTTATTTGAGGTGGTTATGGGGGGAGCACACGGAGTTTTCCTGCTTCTACACTGCCATCTTGGCTCCAACCCAAGACTGACTATTCTTAAGGATCCACATGTACAAAAATATTTATAGCAGCTCTTTTTGCAGGCTAAGACCTAGAAATTGAGGGGATGCCCATCAACTGGGGAATAGCTGATCAAGTCGTGGTATAGGAATGTAATAGAATACTATTATTCTGTAAGAAATGTTGAGCAGGCAGACTTCAGGAAAAAACTGGCAAGACTTATATGAACTGATGCTGAGTGAGGGGAGCAGAACCAGGAGAACATTGTACACAGTTACAGCCACATTGAGTAATGACTGACTTTGATAGCCTTGGATCTTCTCAGCAATGCAAGGTTGTAAGATAACTCCAAAAGGCTCATGATGGATAATGCTATCCACATCCAGAGAAAGAAGAAGGGTGGCTAAATGCAGATTGAAGCATACTATTTATTCTCTTTTTTGTCTTTTTCCTTCTTTCTCATGGTTCATTCCATAGGTTATAACTCTTCTTAACAATCTGACTAATGTGAATTATGTTTAATATTAATATATACGTAGAGCCTATATCAGAATGTACACTGTCTTGGGGAAGGGAGTAGAAGAGGAGGGGGAGAAATTTTAAAACTCAAAAGCTTGTGGAACTCAATGTTGTAAACTAAAAATGTATAAACCAATTTTAATTTTTAAAAAGATTGCCTATTCTTTCTTACTATTTTTTCAGAAGGAAAATTGATAACCTCAAAGGCTCTCTTTTGTGTATCTCTGTCCTCAACTCCTCTCCATAATGACCTGCTCCTGTATCCCACCAATGCCCTTCATACTTCTCCCTTAAATTCTTGGGTCCTTAAGGTAAACCAATGGGGCATCCTTCTAATTCAGGAAATTCTTCCTATCTGGAAGAATGGAAGACTGGGATAAGTTTTTTTTTTTTATCTCAAATTAATAAGTAGGAGTCTTTTCTTTTCCAAAGAAGAAAGGGATTTTGGCATAATTTTTTAACCATTGGTAAGTGATTTCAATTTACTATCATAGATTAGGACAGAAAGTGATCTTAGAGGTTACCCAATCCAATCCCCTCCTTTTATAAATGAAGAAACTGGGTCTGAGTTCTTGCCCAAGTTCACAATGCTAAGCAATTTTCCACACCCTCTCATTCTAAGCCCAATGCTATTTCCATTATTCAATGTACCTAGCTAGTGTTTCAGTTCATCTGTAGCTGCTTCAAATATAGTTGCATTCTAAGTCAGTAATCGCTTTAAAAAATACCATCTAGAATCTGCCAGTAAAACTAGCAAAACATAATAATTAGTCTCTATGGTTTGGGAAAATAAAGTATTACAATAGCAAGCATTAAGAATAATAAAACTGATGAGCTAAGGAGTTCTGTAGTCTTTTTATTCTTGTCCTCAAATACTTTCCTGAAATAAATTTGGCATTTTATCTCCCTCCCCCCAAAACAAAAATAAAAACCAAAACTGCCTCATACTAATCTCCAAGCAGAGGAAATATTCAGTTGTTAAGTCATAGGACAGAATGCCAGACTCCCCTGGAGTCTGTGCTAATCCAGTTCTGTCAGTGAGCTCTCTTCCACAGCCAGGAGCTTAAACCCGAGACATGGCTGAGTGTCCTGGAGTCCCTCTGAAATCCTTGAATTCTAATCCCAGCTCTGTCACCAGCAGCTGGACTGCCTTGATCCAAGTCTGTGGCCTCTTAATCCTGCACTGACCTCCTCCCTCCAGTCTAGAGGAAGAAATCTGGCACTTATCAGAACCCCATGCATCATAAACCCAGAGAACCTGCATCTCAGTTTCCTTAATAAAATCTTCCTCCCTGGAGTGATATTATCTAGTTGTTGAATAATCCCAGTATCAGGTTTAAATATCCCCCAGGGCAAAGACCGTGTTTCTTCTATAATTCCAAGAATGTTTGTGTGGTATTTCTTCCCCAACCTGCTCAAAAATATTTACATAAATATTTATTGATGCTTAGTAGTCTACAGCATTTGGAGAGTTCTCATCTCCAAGCAACTTAAAGCACTCCAAGGTTTTATTGTATTTTGCTTTTTTTCCCAGTAATGCTTGGAATATCCCTCAAAGTTATGATATGGAAACCAATGCATTAAGAGATGAAGGAATTTGCTTCAGTATCATGCTGAGAGTTATTGACATAGCCAAAATTAGAAGCCAATTCCATGCCACTCCCAATTAATTGTTTATTTTTTCCTTTATTCCTAACATATTATGGAAATTAATTTTTTTGCTATTAAGTATGTCCTGAGTGGTCTAGGACAAGTCATTAAGTACCCTAAATGTCAGTGTTTTCATCTGTAAAATGAGGTTTGATTAGATGGCCTCCTGCCTCCCATCTGGGGCAATTAGGTGGTACAATGGACTTCAAGCACTCATCTTCATGAGTTCAAATCCAGCTTCAGACATTTGCTAGCTGTGTGACCCTGGGCAAGTCACCTAACTGTTTGCCTCAGTTTCCTCATCTGTAAAATGAGCTAGAGAAGGAAATGGGAAACCACTCCAATATCTCTGCCAAGAAAACCTTTCAAAAAGGTCAGACTTTTGGTCCTTCCAAAGAAGAGTCAGACTAGTCAGAAAGACTAAACAACAATGAGCTCCACCTATTTCTAGATCTAGGAGCCTACAATCTCACTTAAATTAGAACAATCATTCATAGACTAGGAAGGACTTAAGGAGTCATCTGATTCAACCTCCTCCCATGCCCCCCAATCAACAAAGGAAGTCCTTCTACTCACTTATGGATAGTCATAGAGTATCTAACAAGAATGACTTTGTTCTGTGACTTTGGGCAAGCCAGGACACCTCTCTGGGTCTCACTTTCTTCATGTAGGAGGAGGCACCCAAGCCTTGCTTTGCAGTTCCCTTCCAGTTTTAGTAACAGATGATTCTATGAAAGTGAAAAATTCTTGACCAAGATAATTGAGGAGGTTTTTAGACATCCATATTACTAGTCCCATGTGTGAGTAGGAGGGGGAGAGAGATAAGATTTCATTGAAATTTAAAGCTGGAAGGAACTTCTAGAAATCATCTCTTCCAACAGAGGCCCTAGATGTAAAATAATTTGTCCAAAGTTATATAACAGGTTAATGAAGAACTGAGATTTTAACTAAAATACAAAGCCTGTTAGTATCCCATTAAGTTAATGGCTTACATGGTTACTCAACTAAAAGGTAATTAAATTATAATGATGATTGATTAGCGGGGAGATCTTTGAGCAGATCATTCAAAGTTTTTTGTTTTTGTTTTTTAATCTCATTTCCTTGTAATCTATACTAGATACTGGACCAAAAAATGAAGTAAAATATTAATGAACTGGTTCTTCTTGGGAAAACATTAAGAGAATCTTTTTTCAGTGAGTTCTGTGGTAATGGTAAAAGTGAAGGCAGCATGACATAGGGAATGGGGCTGGACCAAGAGGTAGAAAGAGCTGATTTGAAATCTTAGCCCTGCCACTTACTAGCTGTGTAAACCATAGACAAATAGCCTCTCTGAGCCTCACTTTTTTCATCTATAAATGGGAGATAGTACATGTAAGTACATGTTTCTGAAAGTTTTTGTGTCTCAAACACGTAAAGGAAGCATTGCATAAATACAAACTGTTATTATATTTATCCCAACAACAATAAAATATTTGGGCAGGCTTGGCAAAGATACAGCTTGCTAGACTTGGATTTGGGAGATCTATCAGGGGTGGGGAACCTGCACCTTGGAGGCCACATGTAGTCCTCTAAGTCCTCAGATGATCAAAGGGCCAAACTTGAGGGCCCGGAGGGCCACATGTGACCTCCAGGCCACAGGTTCCTCACCTCTGATCTAAATCCAACTATGCCTCTGACACTTATGATCTGTGTGTCCGGGGACGAGTCATTTCAGCTTCTATGTCCTTTGCTCCTCAGGACTTAACTGCTAAGGACCACCAATTTGGTGGAGGGAGTTTTCATATTGACTAAGTTAAAGGTTGGTCCTCTCTTAGTGCAAGGAGTTTTATTCTTGGGAGTTCCTTCCACTAATAAAATTTACACAGTGAAAACCAACATTTGCATTGATTATTGGAGACAATAACATATAAATCTCATCCCAGTGACGATAAAAACCAAGTTCTCAATCTGTTCACACAGCTAATCCCTGAACCTGTAGGGCACTTATTAGGTTGCTAATTGGAAGCTAGAGTCTCTTAAAAGAAACCATCTTAATGAAAGCTGGATATCCCCATTCCATAGATACCAAGGCTATCTGGTAATGAAACCCTGATATGCTAAGGAGACCCAGATTACAGTGAATAGATCACCAGACCTGGGATCAGGAGGACCCAACTTTCTCAGTTCAAATCTGGCCTCAGACACTTACCAGCTGTGTGACCCTGGGCAAGTCATTTAACCCTGTTTGCCTCAGTTTCTCATCTGTAAAATGAGTTGGAGGAGGAAATGGCAAACCACTCCAGTGTCTTTGCCAAGAAAACTCCAAATGGGGCCAATAAAGAGTCAGACATGACTGAAAAATGACTCAAGAACAACAGAAGCACAGAAATCTGCCTTCTAGTACCAACTCTAGCACAACTCGGTCCAGATGACCTCAAAAGTCCTGCCCAACTCTAAATGTTTATTTCCACTTTGGCATTTTGTTTGCACGTTATCTTCAAAACCCTAAAAGACAGCTAAGAAAGCTGGTTTGGAAAGCTAGAAGGGACCTACTACAGCCTCCTCCTCTTCTGTAATGGTAAGGAAATGTGAAGATCTTCCTTGCCCCTTAATGTTCCTCAAGTGGAACCCAACAGGACGGGCTTGATTGGGGGGATGACTATTTTTCAAGAAGGCCACACCTTTTGTTATCATGAAAGTTGTGGTGTCCTCTTACCCTGGAGAAGGCTATATATACTTCTGCAGCAAGTGGTTTTGTTTTGGGGCTCAATTTAGGAAGAGTTGTGTGATTTGGCCAGATGAGACGCTGGGTAACCATTGAGCCCCCAGCTTTGAAAACCCAGATGCTAGTGCTTCTCTCTCTGGTAACTATGTGTATATGTAATGTTCAGACAGCTAAAAGCCCTGTCTGTGGGTCTGTTGAATTGTGTTGTTTTCTCTGTCTATATTTTATGTCTGCTTGTTATTTCTAGTTGTATTTTCTGAAGTTCAAGGTGCTGAATTTTTCCCCTGAACTAAGTGAATTGTGTGTGTGTGTGTGTGTGTGTGTGTGTGTGTGTGTGTATTTAATTAAAGGCTGTTGACCCCTTTAAAGTTGCTTTCCTTTAGTAGAGCAGATCAAAGAACCTGTGCTAGCAGCCATCTGGGTATGATGGGGTGCTTGCTGGTGCATCTTCCCAAACTGACTCTGCTTATGTGGGAAACTGTACAATGTCTGAATTAAAGGATTACTAAAGAGAGTAACTGAAGTTGTTCAAAGTGTCTTTCCACCAGCCTAAAGTTTTAATTTTTACCATCTTCATCAGCAACAATACTTTGCATCATTTGCATGCACCCTCACCACTGTAACATCAGACAGCTGCATAAGCTGGCACTAGGAAGCAGGGCAGGGAAGAGGAGGCCGCCCTAAATAGAATTGGGAGGGTGCTGATTTTTAGTGTCTAGAAATGAGAATAAAAAGCGCTGGTATTTATTTCCAACTTTAGTACTAAGTGGCTGTTACCCTAAGAAAGGCATAATACTTCACTCCCTCTCTACCTCAGTTTTGTCGATTTAAAAAATGGGTGCAACATAGAGTATCATAAGCTCCCACCTTCCTGCTAGGGAGAAATTCAAAAGATCAGGGATTTATAGTTGGAGGGGACTTTGAAGGTTATTTAGTCCATGCCCTTCATTTTACAGAAACTCAGGCCAGGAGAACATGAAAGACTTGTACCAGGTCACCCAGCTAGTGTCTGCGTTGGGCTTTGAACCCTCCTTTTCCATCCCTCTGTTCACTGTGCCATGCTGTCTCTCAAATGTCTGTAGAGCTCTTCATTGCAAAGGTGCTGTGAACAGCTTATTTTCAACCTCCGGCAAATGCTAAAATATCTCACTGTTCCCAAAATAGATGCCGAGTGAGAAATCACAAAAGCGGGTGGGCCTCCAAAAGGAGCCAAATTTCTTCAGCCTGACTAGAACTCTCAGTATCCCCAGAGAAAAACCACTTTTTAAATCTTTTTCTTCTTATTTCCTCTCTCTGTCTATCCATGCCTATGTCTGTCTCTGTCTGTGGGCATGTGTCTCTCTCCTGTCTGTGTCCTCTTTCTTTCCCATCTGGAGTGTCTCTCTTTTTTCTTTCTCTGTCTTCTCTGTAGTTCTTTTTCTTCTCTTTTCTCTCTCCTTTGTCTATTCTTTCTTCTCCCTCTCTCTTCCTAACTCTCTCTCCCTGATTTTCTCTCCACTGAAAACACCAAAAGAGAAGGGAATAAACATTTTTAAGTGACTACTATGTGGCAAGTTCTATGCCAAGCCCTCTACAAATATTATTTCATTTGATCCTCAAAACAGTCATGTCAGGTAATTTTCCCCATTTCAGAGCTGCAGAAACTGAGACAGACAGAGATTGTGACTTGCCCAGGGTCACATATAGCTAGTAAGTGTCTGAGGCCAAATTTGAACTCAGGTCTTCCTGACTCTAGACCCAACACTTTATGGTAACTGCCTCAAAAAGAAATGAATCCTCAAACCCCAGGAAAAGTGGACAGAGTATTATACTCATATTCAGGAAGATCTGTGTTCAAATCCTGCCCCCAGAGACTTATAACAGTGTAACTAGACAAGTCACTTAAATGTTCTTGACATTAGTTCCTTATCTTTGATATAAAAAAGTTGGTTAAGTGTCTCAAAGGTCCCTTCCAGATCAAAATCCTTAATCCTATGAACTCCTTGTGATCCTACTTATGAGCATTGAATTTGGAATCAAATGACTCAGCTCTGTTAGTTACTACCTAGGTGATCTTGATTAATAATAACAACAGCTAACATTTATATAGCACTTATTATTGCCAGGCACTCTGCTAAGGATTTTATCATTGTGATCTTATTTGATTCTCACAGCCTACACTGAGAGGTAGGTGCTATTCCCATCCCCATTTTACAGATGAGGAAACTGAGGCAAACAGAGCTTGCCTGGGGTCACATAGCTAATAAGTGTCTGAGGTCAGATTTGAACTCAGATCACTCTGACTTCAGTCTCAGTGCTCTATCCCCTGCATCACCTACCTGCCTGATAAAATAAATCTCTGAGCTCCATTATAATCATATATAAAATGAAGGACTTGGAGTTGAAAATCTATAAGGTCTTTCCAGACCTAAATATTATAATCCTGTTCAAGAAACATACACACATATATACACGTCTATATACACATATATTCATGCATATATCCATACACATAGATACATGCATACACATACACATACATATACACATATATAATGCATATATACACACAGAGGAAAGGGTAGTTATTAGATCAAGGGAATGGAGCATATGTAATGTATCTTTATTTCAATAAGACATTGGACAGTCTTTTGTAAAAACCATAGAGACAAGATGAAGAGATAAGAACTAGGTTAAAAATGGAGTTAGGTGGCTTCATGACTGGTTGAATTACCAAAACCCAAAGACTATCAGTCTATGGATAGATATCCCTTTTAGTACCTGACATTCATATAGCCCTTTACTGTTTACACAGTCTTTTTGTCAGCTTTTAAAACATGAATGGATTCTATTTCCATTAGCATCAATGGGTAACTTTGTTTTCCCCCACAGGATCTAAATGAAAAAAAAGGGGGAGAGAAAGTGGTTGGGGGAAGGGGAGGATAAGAGCAGAGACAAGGGAGGTCATTTTTACACCACGTCTTTTCCCTGATAATTACAAGCTGTAAAAACCTTTAAAGAGCTGTGAGCTTGATTCACAGACAGGAAAGCAGGGAGGAAGCTAGCTACATCACTGTATTCTATTCTGCAACAAGTCAGAAAAGAAGAAAAACCCTGGACAGAATTCAGGAATGTCTTTGAATGGGAAAGAAGTGGGTCAATCCTTGGGATGTGCGGAACAACCAAATAGTTGCTTTCCATGGTCTAGACCAAGAGATGACAATAGGCTGGGCCACCCCAACCAGCAGGACATTTACCAGAATCAGGAATGGTCACCAAAGACAGGAATAACCTCAGAGAATTGAAGTTGGAAGTCAAAAGATTTGGTTTTAAGTTCTGTCTCCAACATTGACCTTGACTAGGTTACTTTAACTCTCTGAGACATGTTTCTTGATCTCTAGTATATCATTAACATCATCATCATCATCATCACCATAGCATTTGTATAATGCTTCAAGGATTGCAAAGCACCTTACAAAAAATTCATTTTATCCTCATGACAAACCTGGAAGGAAGATGTTATTATTAGCCACATTTTACAGATGAGGAAACTGAGGCAAGCAGCAGCATGCCTGGGGTAACATGGCTAGAAAGTGTCTGAGACAGCATTTGAGCTCAAATCTTCAGATCCACAGAATAACAACACTACCTGACAGAAATGTTGTGAGGGAAGCACTTTGCAAAGTTTAAAGTGCTATGCAAATGAGTTTTTGATGATGGTTATTATTCTCATATAAATGGGGGAAAGTGTTATTAAGTCATTAGTATGTGCCATGCACTGTACTAAGGGCTGAGAATATAAATACCAAAGTACAGACAGTCCTGTCTTCAAGGAGCTTACATTCTAATGAGAGAGACCACACACAAAGAGAAGCAATGGTTAGGGAGGCTCACTCTGGTCTGGAAAGGTGATGGTCAAGGATGGTGAATGGGGAGGAGGGAATAAAGAGAAGAATGGTGGCCCAAGTGTTCCTAAAAATAGTGATCTCAGAGAGGCATCACCAATCCAGACAGAAGGGCACTAGGAAGGAAGGTTATTCAGGACAGCAAGGTAGCAATAATTCCTGGTGTAAATGGAGCAAGTCATATGATGAAAAATGCTATCCACCTCCAGAAAAAGAACTGCTGGAGACTGAATGCAGATTGAAGCATGTTTTTTAAGCTTCTTTATTTTTCTTTATTCACAGACAGGAAAGTAGGGAGGAAGCTAGCTACATCACTGTATTTTATTCTGCAACAAATATTGGGGGGGGGGGTCTATGTTTTTTTTTCACAAGATAATTAATATGGAAATATGTTTTACATGACTGCACATATATAATCTATATCAAACTACATGCCTTCTCAAGGAAGAAGAGGGAAGAGGGAGGGAGAGAATTTGGAACTCAACATTTAAAAAAAAAAAACAAATGTTAAAAATTGTTTTACATGTGATTGGAAAAATAAAACAAAATTTTTCCGAAAAAAAATAAAAATAAAAAAATGGAGCAAGTGACTCATCAGAGCCTCCATTAACCACAAAAATGAAAAAAAGCAACTACTAATGGAAAATGTATCAGAACACTCAACCACATTTCTGTGCTGAGTCCACAAATAAAGAAAATGCTTCATTCCTTTGTTCTAGGTTAGTATAGAAGTTAGATAAAGATGCATGCCATAGGAATCAATATTCAATAATCCACCATCAGGCAATCACCAAACAATTACTATTAGCTAGGTATTTTGCTAGATATTGGAGATACAAAGATAAAAAAAATAGTTTCTGACCTCAAGCAGTTTACATTCTATTAGAGGAAACAGCACATACAGCTATAAATAAATATAAGACATACACAAAGGAAATACAATGTGTTTTGGAGAGGAGAAAACAACATGGGCAAGAGAAGAATCCTTTAAAGCCCTATGCAGGATATTGTACTTAACCTGTTCTTTGAAGGGAGCTCGGGATTCTAAGTGGCATCTAAAGGGAGAGAAAGTGTTTCAGGCTTAGGTGATGCTTGTACAAAGACATTGAGCTGGGAAATGGAATGTTGGGTACAAAGGACAGAAAGTAGTCCAGTTTTACTGAATTGCAAAGGGCATAAAGGTGAGGAATATGTCTGGACATTCAGGGTGGAACCAGATTATGAAGGGATTTAAATGCCAAACAGTGGAGTTTGCATTTTATTCTGAAATTTGTAGAGAAGCACTGAAGTCTTGGAGGAGAAAAATGACATGCTTGGCCCTGTGCCAAGAGAACTTTGGCAATTGTGTAAAGAATGGATTAAATAGGAGAGAGGCTTGAAGCAGGAATACCAGTTAGGAGGCTATTGTCATAGTCCAGGCAGAAGAGAATGAAGGTCTGAAACAGGGTTGGGGCCCTGTAAGTTCAGAAAGATGGACAGATGTGAAAAATATTGCAATAAATAAGACAACTACTGATTGAATATGGGGAAAACGGCAAAGAGGGTCAGAGCAATTGAGAATGCTTCCAAAAAATTTCTGGGGTCACATGTCCAACAAGATGGAGAACTAGACATTTTCTCTGATCTTTGAAACCTTTTAAACCTCTCCAAGATAGTAATTATGTACTAGAGACAAAGCAATCATCTGTCTACACAGGTTAGAACACCAAAAATCCTAACATTGTAATATTCTCATGAACGAATGACAGATAAAGCTAGTTTGTAACCACTAAAAGGCTCACTCAGCATCCTTTGCCCATTGACCATTATGCTCTGTCAGGGCTATATAAGCCAAATATGTGGACTTGCAACAGAACTCAAACTTACCACCACCTCTCCTTTTAGTGCCACAGAAAACCAAATGGTAGAAGTTCTCTGAAGCTGGGAAGGCAGCAAGGAAGAACTTTGTGTCACATAGAGCTAAGCCAGATAATTAAGGAACAGAAGAAACTAGAGAACTCACTTGTGTGTGTGTGTGGTTTTATGACACTTCACTAAGCCTAAATAAAAGAACCCAGAATCAAGCTGGAACCAGTTCTGTCCCCCATCCCCACCCCCACTCCTGCCACTGCACCTCAGAAAGATACTGAAGTCAGTGAATTGTGAATTGCTCAATAGTGGAAGAGGCAGAAATGACTTTGAGGTCTAGAGCCTAATGAAACACTGAAAAGGAAGGAGTCAGAAAATGAAAAATACAAAAGCAAAAAAGGTAGGGGAAGGAGTGTGAAATTACTAAAAAATCATAGGAGATAGAAAACTCAATTAATGGCCTTGAGTGTAAGCAGATAAACCAACAGGGAAAATAGTAATAACAGGAAAGTAATATAATCTCAATATCAGGTAAAAGAGTTCAGATATCTAAAATTAATTATTGCAAGACAAAGGAAAATGAATTAACACGTGACCAGACAGAGGATCTTATTTATTCCCAAGAGAATATGGGATCATAGCAGGATATTTCTGAATGGTTAAAAAGAGAAGTAGGAATTATGAAACATAATTTTATTCTGTATAGTACCAAAACAAAAAGAGCAGAAAAGAAAAACTTGAACCCAAGGTGTCAAGTTTTACAAGAAAAAAAAAAGAGAACAAAAATAGAGAGCAGAAATGTATACACACAGAAATAAAGGACAATTTGGAAAAATAGAAGCAAAAAGTAATAATTTTAAAAGACTAAACAATTCATATAAACTAATGCAATTATCTTCATACAAGCAAATTGTACTGATCTGAAAGATAGGATGCATAAAAATAACTTAAGGATGATAGGTCTCCCAAAAGAACATGACAAGTCAAAAA
>WOXC01001939.1:0-98144 GCA_011680675.1 Gymnobelideus leadbeateri | reverse complement strand
CACATAGTTCCAATGAATGTAAAAAATATTTTATATCTTCTATAAATATATTGAATAAAATTTCTCCTTTTATCACTCCCTGCTAGATTTTTATGATCTGCTAATGATTTATATAAATTTATTTTATGTATTACTATAATGCCGAAGTTACTATTTGAATTTTTAGTTGACCCTTTAGGGTTCTCTACCTCAGCAATCATATAAATGTGACAGTTTTGTTTCTTATTCTTCTATGCTTATTTCCTCCCCTTTCTTTTTTTGTTGGTATAGCTAACAGCAAGTGTAGTGGTGATAATTTATTTCGTTGTTCTACCCATTATTTCATTAGACAGGCTTCTAGAATTCCTCCATAGATACTATTTGCCATTTATTCTTCTACCTTGTTTTCAAGAAAAATTGGTATGGTACACTGTAAAAGTTTTTTCAACATCTATTGATAGTATCACATAAATTCTGCTATTTTGTTATTAATGTAGTTTACTCTTTTTATATATTTCTAATATTGAAAAAAACTAATTCCTGATAGAAATCCAACCTCAATGTACCATCTTCGTAATATTTTGTTGTAGCCTCTGTGCTAATATTTTTTATAAATTTTAATTACAGATATTGATCTATAGCTTTTTCCTCTCTTCTCCTCCCCAATTCCCTGTCTCTCCATACTCCACAGCTTAGCTATTAAGACCATATTCATATTACAGAAGAAGTTTGGTAGAATCTTCTCTCTTTGAAAAAAAATATTAATTAACAGTAAATTCTTTTAATGTATGGTAGAATTCACTAAAAATCCATCTGGGGTTTTTTCATTGATAAGTTTTAAGTTAGCAAATTTTCAAATAGAGAAATGCCAATAAGCGGGATATAGAAATGGGAAGAATGATGCAAGGGAAATTCTGTTTCTAATTATCACAATTCTGTTAGAAACTGCTCGATTTATCAGTGATCTCTAGCAATGAATTTACTACCTAATCTAAGCTATTTTCTCCTTATTACAGTCTCACAGTCGGTTTCAAATAATCAAGAATAAGGTTCAGATCATAGGAAAAAAAGAGAAAGGAAGTAAATATATTTGATACTGAAATAGGTTCTACAAAGTCATTTTGCAAAATTGCAAGCTGTATCTAATATCCCAAAGTCAATTTATTCTTTTTATATACTCATATCCATGACCGAATATTTAAGTTAGGCTTCTGAAATACACTTTTTCCTTCAATATATATGCCTTTTAAAGCGCCTAACATATCTAAGATAGGTGCTTAACATTCTAATATATAAATTACGTTAGAAAAATTGTAAGAAAAAAAAAGAATCTTGCAATGAAAAACCAAATACCCTCCATAAATGTCAAATAAATGTCAAATATCAAAGCTAAATAGATATGAATATATTCTCCAAATGACAAGTGGTCAGAGTTTAGAACAAAATTTCACACACACACACACCCAAAAAAAACCCAACTAAAACTTTCAATAACTTTTGAAAAAAATTCTTCCAAACTACTCAAAAGAGAAATGCAAGTTGAAATAACTGCAGGTTTACCTCCCACCAAGGAAACTGGCTGAAATGATAAAGGATAGAAATAACGAATGCTGGTAGGGCTGGGAGTTCAAATGTTAATGAAAACAATATAGGACTAGACTAGAAAAGCAAGTAAATTGTTCATACCCTTTAACCTATAAATACTACTAATATTGGGAATATACTTGATATATACCAAAATATTTGTAGCAACACTTTCTGAAATAGCCTCCTTCAAGAAGAAGAAGAAGAAGAAGGGGGAGGGGGGAGGAGGAGGAGGAGGAGGAGGAGAAGAAGAAGAAGAAGAAGAAGAAGAAGAAGAAGAAGAAGAATTCCCACTGACTGGAGAATGGCTAATCAAATTGTGGTTTATGGATTTAACGGAATATTATTTCATCATAAGAATTAAGATGAATCATTTAGGGAAGTTTGCCTAGACTAGAATTAGCTATATCTATTCATTGACCCTTCTAGAATTAGCAATATATCTCTATTCAGTGACCCTTCTTGACTCTTAAAAGACTGATGAAACATAACTGCTTCTATCTATAGATGCGTTACATGGCAGTTCTCAGATATGGTCAAAGAGGGGAGAAATGAGGAGGTAGAGTTTCACAGGACAGTAACTGGAAAATAGTAGCAATGATCAAAGAATAAGGAATCAATAAAACTTAAAAAAGAGAGAAAACAGCTGTAGTTTTAAATGCCAAGGTAAAGATTTTGTGTTAGTAGCAAAAGGGAGACCCCTTGAGAAAAATTTTGGAGCAAGTGAATGTCTCGGTAAGATCTATGATGAGGGAAGTGAATTTTTGCAACTGTGTAAGGAGAAGGAAGAGACTAGAAGGATAGAGGCAATATTGGAGGCTACTTCAATAGTCTATGTGAGAAGTGATAACAACCTAAAACAGGAAGGTACTCAAGTGATTAGAAATAAAGGAACAAATAACAAGAGATGTAGTAGAGGCAAAATCAATAAGATATGATAACTGACTGAAAAAAAAAAAGACTGAGGGAGAGATAAAGGCAAGAATGATTGTGAATTTGTAACTGAAAGGATGACAGTAACAAGAAAATTAACTTTATTGGGAAAGGCAAAGGATTTGTTTTACATAAAATACTTTGGATCTTAAGATCAAAGTATTAATCAATAAGTATTTATTAATTTATTTCTGTATGCCAAGGGATGGGGATATAAATTAAAAAGGGATATAAGCCATGCTTTCAAAGACCTTCTCTTCCACTGAAGTATTACAACATGTTCAAAGACAAATACAAATAGGGGAGATTAGATAGATAGATAGATAGATAGATAGATAGATAGATAGATAGATAGATAGATGGATTTTTAAAGATTAAAAGGGTAGGACTAAAAAGTAAGGGAGTTATGAACAGCTTCTTCCTTCAGGATATGGCATGTGAACTCAATACTGTAGCTAGACAGCTCAGAGAAACAAGCATTCTAAATAAAAGGATCAGCTTGTAAAAAGGGAAGGAGGTGGAATATCGAATATTGTGTACAACCAGTCTGACCAGAGCATTAGCTTCCTAATTCGTCTGAACCTGCCTTAAGTTTTTCCCTCACCAATCAATCTTCTATGCAGTTGTCCAAATGATATTTCTAAAGTACAAATCTAACCATGTCACTCCACAACTCCAAACTTAGTATCTAGTATAAATATAAACGACCTATTTGGCTTTTAAAGACTTTCACAACGCAGACTCTGATCAGCCAAACTGGGTGTTTGTGATATTCCTCATACCTGATTCAATCTCCAGTCTTTGTACCTCTCCAATAGAGGATCACCCTGGTTGATCACCCTTCTCTCCTCTCTCATAGAACCCCTTGATTACTTCAAGATTCAACTCAAAGAACACTTACTTAATGAAGCATTTTTTGATCCATCCAGCAATTAGTGACATCCCTCCCAAAACTGTCCTGTATTTATTATAGATATTCAATATATTACTTATTTATGCATCATTCTGTCAAGAGAATATAAGCTCCTGGAGAGTGGCAGTCATTTCCTTTTTTATCTCCTAGCACCCAATATAGGGTTTAGTAAGCTGATTGATTAATTGTATTAGCCTGGAAAGAAAGATAGGCTTGAGTCAGATTTTAAGTGGCATTAAATGTCAAAAAAGTGTCAAGAGTTTGTCTTTTATCCTAAAAGCAATGGAATACTACTGAAGCTTCTTTAGCTGAGGAATGGCATGATCAAACCTGCACCTTAGAAGTATTGATTTGGTAGCCGTATGGAAGACTGTATTGACTGAATGTAGGGAAAAAATTAGAAGAATATTTTAATAGTATAGGTAAGATGTGATGATTAGGGTGGACATGGTGTTAAATGGAGAAGATGATGGATGTAAAAGGTGTTCACAATGCAGAGTGAACAAAAATTAACCAATTAAAGCTATATAGAGATTGAGTGAATAAAGTTTGACAGGCAGTAGTTGATAAACAGACAGAAAGACTGGCTACTCAATAGACCTTTAATTATCCTAACTTGTCAAGATCTCTTTGGATCCTGAATCCTTATTCGGCTGTACAATGTAAGATTATTACCTGTCAGTTTTATGTCATCTGGAATAATGCCAATTATCATTTTGTGAGTAATTAAAATGCAGGAATGCTACATTTGAAAATAAATAATTTTTAATTTTTATATCAACTATTGTACCTCTTGCCCTTAAAGACATAATTCAGAATTTTAAGGCGGAAGGTAATCAGTATGACTTCTCCTTGGTGGCAAAATAGAAGAGTGAAGCTGCTGTCTTGGGCTTTTGATGCCTGGAATTAGAGGGCTCCTTCACCATATGCCATTCCTGGCCACCATTATGAATGTTGTTCCCATCTCCCACTCCAATCCGTTGAAGGGGCTCCATGTGGAAATAAAAAATGCAGAAATGGCAACTGCTCAAGGCCTCCTTCACCATACAACCTTCCTGGTCAACATTACCAATGACCATCATGGGCCCAACTCCATCTTGGAGACATTACTGAAAAAAGTTTTACTGCATGATTGTAATGAGTAACCTTGGGGCCATTTTAGACTATAAGCAACAACCTTTCCCAAGATTTTAAATAGCAAATTACAACTTTTGCCCAAACACAATCAAGGGTCAGAGTCTGTTTGCAAAAACACTGAAAAACCTTTCCCTTGCTACCTCTTACCATTATCCATCTTACATCTACTTTTTTTTCTACTCTCTGAAACTCTTGCTAAATTGTTGGGGAGATTTTTTAAAGTTCTTCATTCTATAGCTCTTCTTCATATACTATATCCGCTCTGGGCACTAATTGGAAACTAGTTTTTTACTGAAGTTATCTCTCCCATTTGCTGACCATTCTTCTGATGACTCCAAAGGATCAAGCTAGAATGAGAAATTGGTATGTTCCCAGCTAGTTCTCTACTCAACAATCTCTCTTACAGGTATATAATACCTGTTCTGGTCTCATTTAACTTCTTTTATAATACTGACTTCATAGTTAAGGAGGTCAAATCACCACCTTCCAATATTAATTCTGAAACTCCTTATATCTGTAGTCATGCACATCTTGCTAATCCTTATCCCTAAAGAACATCCACTCTTATTTTATTTTAAAGACTTTCTTATCGGGGCGGCTAGGTGGCGCAGTGAGTAAGAGCACCGGCCTCGGAGCTGGGATGACCCAAGATCAAAACCGGCCTCAGAAAATGAGCACCCACACATAAATAATGACTAGCCATGTAACCTTGAGCAAGTTACTTAACCCCAATTGCTTAAAAAAAAAAGATTTTCTTATCATTCTTCCTCCAAAGCTGCTGAATGCCACTAGAGAAACATGGAAGCAGGGCACACTGGGTCCACTATTATGTCATTTAACCTCAAATCAGTTTATACTGCTATGCAGCAGTCTTTTTATACATTGTCCAATTTTCTGCATAATGTAATTCATGCATTAATTGTCTGTCAAATTCCTAACAGCAGCCAACGATTCAACATCTCATGTCCTCAGTGCACATCCTACTGCCCTATTTAGTGATTTCTTCATTTGCTAGAAACATGTTTGTATTTCAAATATATAAAAAGCTTTATTTGACCCTGAGGTGCACTGAAAGTCTGTCACTTAATAATATACATCTTCTGTCTTTAATTCCTCACCACCTACTCAGTCAACCAATTCCTTTAATATGATACTCATGCAATTACTTAACTCTTCTCTCAAAAGTTGCAAAAGATCTAAATGCTAAATACTCTTTTCTGTGTTTTTATCCCCTATGACCTTTCAGCACCTTTCAATACTACTCATCAAATTTATATCATATACTTTCTCTACCTAGACAGATAAAATTTCTTTGTCCTGGTTCTCTTCCAAGCTTTTCTAAAACTGCTCTAACCTGATTCTCCCCCTATCTGTTAAACTAAATTGCACTCTTTTACTGATTTTACATCCATGTCATAGTCACTAAATATGAGTATCACAAGAGACCTTGTTCTGGGTTCTCATCTCTTTTCATTCTATTCTATATTAACTAGTCATTTCCCATGGGCTCAATAGTTGATTCCCAGATCTATCCATCCATCCATCCATCTATCCATGTATTGCATCTATCCCTAGTTGCTCTGCTGCGCTACAATACTACATTACCAATTGTCTGTTGGACATCTCAAATTATATCTTCCACAACCACCCCAAACTCAACATATCAAAAAATCTAACTTACTATCTTTCCCCAACCCCCCCCTTTCTACCTCCATTATTATTGTTAAGTGCACCAGTAGCCTCTCAGTTACCTAAGCCTGCAATATTGGTATCAAGCTCTATTTCTTACCTGGTATATCTATTCCATTGCTAAATATTCTCTTTTCTACATTTATATATCTTTCAAATATATGTACCATAAAGCCACAAACCCAGTTCAGGTCTTTACAATCCCTTACCTGGACTATTGCAATATGCTTCTAACTGCTTCCCCTATCTCAAATTTTCCTATTCCAATCTATCCTTCACTCAGTTACCAAGATGTTTTTCTCAAAACATTGGTCTGACATCACCTGTTCAGATTAGTAAGTTCCAGTGGAACTCCCTATATGGATGAAATAAAAAGTTCCTTATTTGTCAGTCATAAGCTGGGCAATTCCCCTTTTCAAGCTTTCTTATACCTTATTCCTAGCACTCCATGCACACTACAATCCAACTACACTTAAAGCTTCTCAAACATATCACTCCATCTCCCATCTCCATGCCTTATCAATGACTATCTCCCACACCTGGAATGCTCTCCTTCCTTATCTCTCAACCTCCTGAATTCTTTCAAGTCTCAGCTCAAATCCCAACTTCTGAAGGAGGCCTTTACCAGTACCCCTGGCAGCTAATGGTTTTCCTTCTCAGATAACTGTCACCTATTCTCTATATAACTTGCATTTGCCCAAGTTATTTATTTGTTATCTTCCCCAACAGAAAGAATGCTCCTTGATAGCAGGATAACCCCAATACAGTGATGTCATGTTGGTCCTCTTTGAGAATGAAGGACAACAACCAACCAACCATCTCCAGTGTTTAGTATAGTGCTTAGCATATAATATTTAATAAATACTTGCTGATTAACACATCTGATTGTCAATTTAAATCTCTTTTGCTAGTTTATCAATCATCTCTTGCTCCCTCATTCTGGTTACTGATAAAAGTTTTAATTTAAGACCTCTTTTCGTTTTCCTCTACTCTATCCTTTGGTGATGTCAGTGATTTAAATATAAAACATAGTCAACCTTGACTCTACAATTTCCCACCCAGTCAAATGACAAGCCCACTGATTCTATTGCTAGAACATCACCTGCATCCATCTACTTCTCTCTACTCATATTTATCTTTTGTTAATTCATGTCTCATCACCACTCACCTGGACTGTTATGATAGCTTGGCCTGAACCATAAAACTTACATTCTGAAAAATCTTTGATGACTTCTTACTGCCTCTACCAGAAAATAGAAATTGTTTAGCTAGCTGTCCAAGAGGTAGTATGCCACAGTGAAAAGATTATAAGACTTCAGGATAACAACCATATTTGTATATCAGCTCAGATACTTACTAGTTTTGTAATCCTGAGTAAATCATTTCACCTTACCTAGCCTCAGCTTCACCATGTATAAAATGAGTAGAAAATGCAATGTCATTTAATGGACAGGAAGTTGGCTTTGGACATAAGATAACCTGATTTCAAATCCAACACATGACAAGCAAATCACTTAACCCCTCAGTGACCCAGGCAGTGCCTTAGTGTTCCTCCAAAACTATATGTTCATCATCCCCTACCACCTTCTCAGGCTCAAACATTCCTTCACCAGGCCAACCCCTTTCTTCTTCTACTAGACAGTTCTTCCCAGGGCCTAGATTTTGGGAAGGACACAGGTTGACCTTTCCTGATTCTATTAACTTTCCTGATTCTATCTCTGAAATCTGGGGGATTTTTTTCTACCAAAAACTGCACGGCTACCTTCTTCAGCTGCCACTCTTCCTTTTCAGTTTGCTTTTTTTTTTTTGTCTTCCCCAATCAGAATGAAAACTGCTTAAGGGCAGGTACTATCTCACTTTTTGTTTGCATCAGTATCCCCAAGTGCTTAGTATACCAACTGGCAAATAGTAAGCATAACTGCTAGTTACTTGTGTTACCTAATATATAACATTATGTCACTCAATAAATCTGGCCTGCCCAAAGCATGATTAACATTCTACCAAATAAAAATCTTCCAGGAAACTAGGATTATTTGGGCATCTTGCTATTTTTACTGTTGCCTTATATAATGCCCAACATTCTCCTACTATACCGAACCCACAAATCTCTACTTTTTACTTTAGAAAGGGTAATCAAATCAACTTAATTATAATTATATTATAATATTAATATTATATTATAATTATTATTACTGAAAAGGGCATAATAATTAATTGTCCCGTATCACTATGAAGAACATCCCTCTCTGGATGCTATTCCTTCATAAATCTTATCTCCCTCTTCTATTATACGAATTCTGTTTGTTACTCTGCCTAGAACACTGTATGTACTTAATAACTGCTTTTTCTTTCATTTACTCAATAGTCAGCCAATCTTCAATAGTAAAGGGAGTTTCCTCAGAAGTTCCCTTTATGGATGAAATCACAGGTCCAGACTGATAAAAAAGTGTGCCGAAGGGAGTGGGGAATTTGAGAACAATAATAAGAATAAAATTCATAGCACCTACATCTAACACAATTATTCTAAGAATCAAATTATATTATATACAGAAAACATGTTGCAAACATTGGAGCCCGACAGAAATGGAAAAAAAATCCAAACACCAAGTATCTAAAATTGCCTACCCTAATTATTCACTACCCCCAAACTTAGACTAAAATGTTCTCTCCCATCTCAAGTAATTCTGAAGAATTCTGTCTGGCTCTATTCAGTTCTATCTCCCCTTAGAATTTTAGATGAGAAATTGTTTTGTTTTTGTCCTTGTCTCAGTCATGCCTGTATTTCACAGAATAGGTCCCTTTAATATGATATGTGTACTAGAGTAAAAGGTTACCCGAGTTAAAGGTAAAAATCTTACCTTGGCTAAGATGTTCATGGTAGATAGATGCTAAATTAGGAAGATGCTGTTGGAGATGAGATGTTAACTCTGCATGTGAATTAATCTGTACTAATTCCTCTTCACATCCAGATTCTTCACCATCAAAATCAGCCATATTTTTTTCTGATTTTGCACTGACCTGGGAACTACTACAACTGACATCATCTGCACTCAGCATGTCATCAACCATATGCCTGTAGAATATAGATAAGGAAAAAGTTTACTCATTTCAACTGTTTTCACTTCTTATTCCAAAATTTACACATTCACTGTAAAGATTTTAATATAAATTACAACACCCATACAGTTGGAAAGTTTTGATTCAACAAACATGAATATTAGTTTTAAAAAGCTTCGTTAAATGAACTGCAAATAAATCATTAATGTCTGAAACATTAATTTTATCAAACCTACAAAAATCATCTGGTTTCCCTTAAAGAGAGCCAAAATAAGTTTTAAGCAATGCTTAGAGATAAATACAGTCAATAATTCAACATAGAAAAAAACTTACAAGAGAAATTAGCCTTTTTTTGGCTTACGTTCATAAAATACCAGTTCTACACTTAACTTATGTAAACAATTTGTGTGTAAAAAATCTCTAGTACCTTAATTAGTTCAAGGCCTAACTGAAAACAAGACAAATTTAATAAAAATTAAGCAGTATACCAAAATGAGAAATTTCTTACATGCTATGCCTTTGTTTTTCTTCCCTCTTTCTTAATTTCAAAGCTATCTGTATTTTGAATGGATACTGGGTATATTCTACTACAGGCAAATATAAACATTCTTCTAGTACAATGATAAAAGTAAGATTAGAAAGGTAAAGAGGCAGGATGTACAAATGTGAACAGGGTCATGAAAACTGTTTTACATTCTGTAGAGGAAAACCAGAATTTGGAAAATATCTGACCTTAGCTATTTGCAAGAGGGAGAAAATGATTCAAATATCAAATTTAAGAACAGTCATAATGAATTTCTCAAAATTCTTAATTATCTTGAAATACTGCAGATAGTAATAATTTGGGTAAATTCTGCAAGCAAACAAAAAAACTGTCATCTTCACAATAGTTTCAATATGATTTTTCCAATGTCTTATAACCTAAAATAGCTGGTCATGGATTCATTAAAAAAGATCTATTCCTATACATTCTTCAATGAAACAAGAAGTAATTATATATTCAAAGTTCAAAAGCTGATTCTCTCTCCACTAGACCACAGCTTCCTCTTAGAAAGTGCTTAAAAAGTATTTGTTTGACTGATTAAAAATTACGATGAAAATGGGGGAAAACTAAGAACGTCAGGGGAAAAGTAAAAACAACATAAAAGCATACATACAAAATGGAGAGGGGGAAGAGTTGATGGGTATATAGGATTTTGGAGCAGAAAGGGACCTCAGGGGCGATCTAACCCAAATCCTCTCATTATACAAAAGAGAAGGCTGAACGCAAGGATGTTAGACAACTGGCCTAAAGTCACATAAGTACTAAATAAAATCTATGTTCTAAGTAGCAGAGCTGGGAATGGAACACAGACATCTGAGTCCAAAGCCAGGACTCATTCTCCTCTCCCTCTCTATCTCTCCTGAATTTGGATCTCCATTAAAAAAAAAAAAAGTTCAAAAGCATGGGGTCTGCATAATTCAAAATCTAGACAATCAAACTAACTAAAAATAGAATATAACTATGTGATAACTATATTAAGGAAATTAAAAGACAGATTTCATCAGCATAAACTTACCCATCATGGTGGTGGTGATGGTGGTGGTGGTGATGGTGGTGATGGTGGTGGTGGTGGTGGTGGTGATGCTGTGGCCCAATAAACTGCCGACAATTAAATAATTCATTCCCAATAGCTTCTCCAAGAAAGTCCCCAGTACGTGTGATACAAGAATCCTGAGATGCTTGTGATATATGTGCAGTGCTCATTTCTCCTGTCATATCATGTTCTGTGTCTTCAGGACGTGAACAGGTATCCAACATTCTGATTCGATTATCAACTGATGGCACTGTATCACTGTTGAAAACAAGGTCTTTTCCTGTTCCACTGTTTGTGCCACTTCTCTCTGGGGGACCCTGTGATTCTCCCAAGCAAATGCCTGCCTGTGATTCAAGCTTTCTATTTCGAAGGTCTGTACCACGACTACTGTTGGGAGGATCATGGCCATGGTCATCTTCTTCCTCTTCCTCTTTGAGAGCTTCCATGTCCGCAATGTCCTCAGAGTGTACTTCACTGCCAGGGCTTCCAGCTGATTGGCTGGCATGGCTAGAATTGACCTCATTGCTAGACCCATCACTGTGTCCACTGCTGCTACCAGGGCCACTACTTCCATCCTCACCACTATTGGCAGTTTCATCAGAACTTCCCTGCAGCGATTCCTGTATTTCAAAAGATTTGTTAGAGAAAAGTAAAAAATGAAGTATTTAAAAGTAACATTATAAAAGGTAATGGTCAAAAAGTTACAATTTAAATATGTAAAACCTATAGGTAGATTATTTAACTTGGAAATTAGCAATTTCTATTTCCAACTTATATAAACATTTCTTCTAAAATATATTAATCACAAGTCTATCAAATTATACAGACAGATTGCAAGATATATACAAATGCATGAGAACCAAACTACAAAATCAACAAGGAACAATAATGATAGCTATATTTTTTCACTGAAAGCTTGTCATGGCAATGTAAAACCTGTACAATGCACTAAGCTACTGTAACAAAAAATATAAAATTAAAATTCATAAGAAAAAAATTTCTTTAAAAGTTGACTATGAAAGCATTGCTTATCACTAAATAACTACAAGCATGCCTACTGCATCCTGATCTCATTATGAGGCTTTAGATATCAAAGTGAAAGTAAAACATATATATCTTTGAAATAATTAAAGATAAACAAGATTACTTCATACCTCTGTGTCAGAAAGTCGCTGTTGCACATGTTTGGTTCTGTTAATAAGTTGCTCATCCATTTCAATATCACTGCCTCCACTTTGATGTGTATCACTGTTATCACTGCTTTGAGGACTAGCTGCAGGGGACCCTATTTTAAAGATATTTTATCTTTTATTTTTTTATTTAAATTAATGTGAATATACTATCAGATTTTGTCGTCTCAATATAATGACAAATTTTTTCCTTTCTGCCAGCAGCCAAAAATAAAATCAAGAAGCAGGTACATATCCAACAGTTATTTCTAAAAAAAAATTTTTAACTAAGTCCAATCAAAAATGTGTTAGCTATACTGATTTTATAGAGATTGGTAGAATTACTTGTGGTTATACTTAAAACTTGTGTCTACTTTTGAAAATAAACTTCAAACTCTGCTACAAATTTTTATCTCCTACTTAACATGTTAATCTAAAAAGCAATTAATTTGAAAAATTACAAATAATGCTGCTGTGCATGTCTAAGACTCAACTTACAAGGCGACGGGGCTGCTCTTCTGAGCTCTTCTTCCTCTGAAGAAAAAGGAAAAAACAGGAGGGAAACATTCTAAGTGACTGAGCTTCTTTGGTACAGCATATCAGTTGTTCATATTACATAATCAACAGAGATACAGGTAGGGAAGCCTGCAATAATGTAAGTCCCCACCACCTGCAGTAGTTGTTGTGGGTGCCTGCACAGAGAAGCCTAAGAAAAGAGTAGTATATGAAGTCAGGAGAGAAAAATTGGGGTAAAATGTAGAAAAAGTTTAGAAAGCCCTTGAATATTATATCTGTAAAAGATAAACAGAATAGTTGATACCTCATAGAAACCTTTGAAATATAGAAAGAGAACATTATATAAATATGCTACACTCAAAAGTGTTTCCAAACAACTTCATCTTCAAAGATTTTTTTAAAACAAAGTATCAACATCTCTGCAAAGAGGAAAGTTGGGAGGACAAAATACTAATAATTTAAAATTTTTATTTTGCCAGTATACCAAAAACCTAAAGCAAGCCCCAATTTATTAATCACTTTACATACATTCAATGTTGTATCCCATGCATAATTATTATTTAATTTATAATTTAGCTCAAGAAGCAAGGAAAATTGTAATCTAAATATCCCTTTGTTTTAGACCACAGTGGTACAAATTATTTTTCCTTACCTTTCTTATTTCCCATAGGGAGATTAGTATTGAGTAAAGATGCAAAAGAACTCTGTTTTGAAAGTTGGGCCTTAGCTGCTAGTGCATTATTCCATAATGCTTTAATAAGCATAGATGCCAAATATAAGGTCTATAAAAATGACAGAAAAAGGAAGTTAGTTTTTTAAACAGTATGAAAACTTAAAATCATACATTCAAAATAGCTACCTACAAGGTCAGTCGCAGTCAATAACTTTAATCAGGGATTCTTAAAAACTTTTTCTATAAAGAACCCCTTGGCAATCTGATGAAGCCTCTACACTCCTCACAATAATTGTGTTTCCTAATAACTGTCAGCATTTATTTAGCACTTTAAGGTTTGCAAAGCACTTCAGAAATATCATCTCATTTTATTTCCACTATAATCTTGGATGTTGTTATTATTACCCCCACTTTACATATGAAGAAAACTGAAAATCAGAAATGAAGTGATTCACACACCTAGGAAATGTGTGAAGCAGGATTTAAACTCAGGTCTTACTGACTCCAAACTGAGCACTCTAACCAATAAAATATATAAAAGTTACAATGTAAATAAAATACACAAGAATTACAATGTAAAACAATTTTTTAAAAAGATTTTTAAGTTCATGCATACCAGGTTAAGAATCCTTGCTTTGTTTATAGTTAGTACATTTTTTTCCCTTTCACAAAAGGAAATGTTAAAAATGTCTTACTTGTTCAGTATGACCACTTGGATGAAGAGCTGAAACAAGATTAAGAAGATGTCTAAGTGGGACGGGATCTAAGTTCTTGATGAGGGAAGGAAACAAGTCATGTATGTACCGACTACAATGTTTCAACTGGAAAATACAAAAGTAAATAATATTTATAAGCAAAATAAAGAAAAAAGAAAAAGTACACTATTACAGGATATGGTAATATTAGTAATAAATTAACTAGAAAACATACATTGATCTTTGCATCCATTACATATTGGTAAAGGGGCAATGATGTATTTTTTTAAGCATGGAATAAATGAATTTTAAGTATCAAATAATTATCATTACAAAATAAATTAATTTCAAGTAACTATTAAACTCTAAGTTCTATATATCTAAAACTAAAATCACACATGCGAAAAAACGTAAGTTATCCTAATAGTATAAATAATGTACTTGTTACAATTGGCTTGTTACAATTTTATGAAATGCTATTATGTTTAACTCTTGATAAATTTATATTTTATTAATACACATATAAAAGTTTAGCTAAATACCAAAATCAAATCTAAATGTGGATTGTGAAAATAGAAAACTATTAAGTATAAAAGTAGTATTATTTAACCCAAGTGATATCACCTTAATCTTTACTGGGTATGTGGATATATGTGGGCATACCTATGAAAATAATACATGTTAAAGGGTTTTTTTTTCTGCTTTTCCATTATTGGAGAAAATTCTCTGAAGGTTTACACTATGATGACATCCAGAATGAAAAGAAATCAGGAATTTCCATAGTTTACTAAAAAGCTGAAGTCAACTGGCTTTTTAAAATTTTAATTATTTAGGATTCAGAATACCAAGAATCCAATAATATCAAAGTTTTATTAATAGTTTTCTTTTTATTAGGATGATAGCTTTATCAGATCAAAAAGAAACCACAGATAAAAATAAAAAGGAAAGTATTAAAATCACTATTTCTGGTACTCCTTTTTGTGGAGGTTTGAGTGGGGTGATTTCTTATTCTGTCCCTATCACTTTTCTCCTAAATGGTGGGAAGTGTGCGTCATCATCAGTCTTCTGAAGTCATAACTAGCTATCGCATTATTCAGAGTTCTTAATTGCATCAGAGCTGATTCCTTCTACATTATTCTAGTCAATGTATAAATTGCTCTCCCGGAGGTGGCTAGGTGGCGCAGTGAGTAGAGCACCGGCCCTGGAGTCAGAAGGACCTGAGTTCAGATCCGGCCTCAGGCACTTAATGCACACATAAACAAAAACCTAGCCTTGTGACCTTGGGCAAGTTACTTAACCCAACTGCGTTCCAAAAAGCAAAAAATTTTTAAAAAATTAAAATAAAAAATAAAATGCTCTCCTGGTTCTGCTCACTTTGGACTACATGAAGTCATAGAAGTCTTCCTGGGTTTTCTGAGACTCTGCCCCCTTTCATCATGTCATATAAACAATATTCCTTTATGTTTATATAATGCATAATTTGTGTAGCCATTTCCCAATTGATGGGCACCTCCTCTGTTTCCAATTCTTTCCTGCAATAAAAAGAGCTCCAATATTTTTCTCCAAATTGTACTTTGTCTTATTTCCTTGGAAGTATAATAGTAGCATCACTTGGTCAAAATATAATACAGAATTTAATGACTTTGAAATGTAATTCCAAATTGCTTTTGGAATACAGGACCAATTCACAGCTCATTCAACAGTAACTTCATGCCACCTCTCCAAAGACTTCCACTTTGCTTTTTTGTCACCTTTGCGAATCTGAAGTGTTTTAAAGTGAAACCTTAGATTTTGAAATGTGGCTTTGCTATTATTAGTCTTTTAGGACGTTTTTTCAGGTGGTTGTTAACAACTGGCATTTCTTATCTTGAAAATTGCTTATTTATATCCTTTAGATATGAATTTATTCACAGAAATGGCTCTTGTTTTTATTTCTACAAATCCCTAGATATTTCTGATATTAGTCTCTTAGCAGAAAAATTTGCTGCCAAGATTTAGCCTGCTGTGTTGCTATTTTTAAACTGTAATACTTTTTGTTTGTTCATAGTTCTCAGACTTTCCAAAGGAGCACTTGGAAACTTTAATCACCTCTACTTCCCCCTAAGTGATAAACATATATTCAATGCTAGAGCATACAATTCAAAAGATACGTTCATTCAATAAAGCTAACTTTGTGCCTAGGCCACATTTAATGATATTCAATGTAAGCTATGTGACATTGATTCAGCAAATAGTATAAGTTATCTTCTTGATCAATAAACATTTCCATAATATTCTAGGTTTTTAAAATGATTTATGCTAATGCGCTCTACTTACAAAATACGGTAGCAAAATTTAAGCTTTCTATAATTAATACCTGACAATGAATATTTAATTCTGAGGAGAAAATACAAATAGCTTCTAACTGTTTTATTTAACAATGGACAACAAATAAAGGCACTTTTAGAGGAAAAGATTATAGGAACATGCCTTCTGTCCTTACTGCTACTTCAAAGAAACTCATCTCCCCTATACAATAGTTTTCATCAACTACGCTTCATAAAACAAGTTGCTATAACAGGAGATAAAAGATAAAAGGAGAGAAAATTTAAGTCCCTTTGCTGATCCTATCTGTAACTCATGGCTTGTCTTCTTCTATATCCAACATTTATAATCACTCCCCTAGAGCTAATATTGCGCTCCTAGGAAGCATAGGACATAAAATTCAACCCTAAGATAAAGGAACTAAATCATTTAAGGACAAAAATCTACCTGTCATAAAATACATAAATACGCCTGTGTCAATGGTTAAGAAGTAGATCCCCATGGGGCGGTTAGGTGGCACAGTGAGTAAAAGCATCGGCCCCAGAGTCAGGATGAACCAGGATTGGTCCCAGCCTCAAAAAATGAGCACCCACACATGAATAAGGACTGGCCAAGTAACCTTGAGCAAGTTACTTAACCCAATTGCTTTAAAAAAAAAAGTGGATCCCCAAAAACTATCAGATCAAAGAGGATGCAATAAGGAAAAAAGAGACAGAGACAAGCTGGCAGCATAGAAGCAGGAAAACTCTGTGCACTCCCCCCATAACCACCTCAAATACCTATAAAATATGACTCTAAACAAACTTTAGAGCTACAGAACCCACAAAGTGACAGAGAGAAACAAATCCCCTGCTGAAGGCATCCTGACAGGCCTGCAGAAAGGGTACATCTCAGCACACTGGGAGCAGAGCCCAGCCCTGCATGAGCCCATGGTTTTAGCCTCAGGATAGCCCCAACCAGCCTTGGCGGGAGGGACTTCAGGAGAGTAGGTCACCAGCAGCTTATGGCCATTTCCAGAATTATAAACCCATAAACGCCAAAGACAAAGTGAGAGGTCAGTGTGGACTTTGGGAACAGGGGGTCTGGAAGTACGGTCTTGCCTCTACCTGTGGAGGGAAAAGCAGCTGAGGCATGGCAGTTGCCGCAATGTGGCTACTTCAAAACTCCTGGCCTGCAGATTGTAGGAGGATGGAGCAATCATGATGAGAGGTAATGGCTCTTGTATTATCCTGCTTGGATCTGGACTGCTGTCTAGAGTAGAGGTCCTGGGGTGCATGACCAGTGTGCCAGAGCCTGTGGAGGCTTCAGAGAGGGCACACAAATAATAGCTCAGGCAGCTGTGAAAACCCCAGTGATTTGGGACAAAGCTCTCCTCTCTGGAAGCAGAGTCCTACTGTGGCAAAAAGCTCAAAAGTCAAATAACTGAGTGGCAAGATGAGCAAAAAAGGAAGTAAAGCAAAAACAGTAGTCAAACCTATATATATAATATTATAATATAATCCTATTCTGGGGACAAAAAGGATCAAAGCATGGAACAGGAGAAAGACAACAAAGCCAGAACTCCTGCACCAGAAGCTTCCAAGAAAAATAGGAACTGGGTACAGGCCATGGAGGAGATTAAGAAGGATTTTGAAAACCAAATAAGAGAAGTGAAGGGAAAATTGGGAAGAAAAATGAGAATGATGCAAGAAAATCATGAAAAGGGGGCAGCTAGGTGGCGCAGTGAGTAGAACGTCGGCCCTGGAGTCAGAAGGACCTGAGTACGGACACTTAATGCACATACAAACAAAAACCTAGCTGTGTGACCTTGGGCAAGTTACTTAACCCCAATAGTCCTCCAAAAACCAAAAAAAAAAAAAAAATCATGAAGAGAGTCAATAGCTTCACTAAAGAAAATAACACCTTAAAAAATAGACTAACTCAAATGGCAAAAGAGGCTCAAAAAGCCAATGAGGAGAAGAATGCATTAAAAAGCCAAATTTGCCAGATGGAAAAAGAATTTCAAAAGCTCACTGAAGAGAATCATTCCTTCAGAATTAGACTGGAGCAAATGGAAGCCAGTGACTTTATAAGAAATCAAGATGCTGTTAAGCAGATCCAAACAAATGAAAGAATAGAAGACAATGTGAAATATCTCACTGGAAAAACCACTGACCTGGAAAATAGATCCAGGAGAGATAATTTTAAATTGTTGGACTACCTGAAAGCCATGATCAAAAAAAGAAGATAGAAATAATCCTTCAAGAATTTCTCATGAAAACTGCCCGGATATTTTAGAACCAGAGGACAAAAATAGAGGTTAAAAGAATCCAGCAACCTCTTGAAAAAGATCCCAGAAAGAAAACTCCAGGAAATATTATAGCCAGGTTCAGGAGTTCCCAGATCAAGGAGAAAATATTACAAGTAGCCAAGAAGAAACAAGGGGATGAGAGGGGGGATTATGGAGGGGAGGGCAGGTTGGGGGGGGAGGGGAGGGTATTTAAAAGCATACACTTTTGAAAAAGGACAGGGTCAAAGTAGAGAACAGATCAAGTGGGGGGCAGGATATGATGGCGGGAAATATAGTCAGTCTTTCACAATATATCCACTATGGAAATGTTTTGCGTAGCTACACACGTACAACTTATATTGAACTGCATATCTTCACAGTAAGAGTGGGTGACAAGGGAGGAAGGGAAAGAAGCTGGAAGTTTTAAAATCAAATGTTAAAAATCTTGTGGAAATGAATTTGTAAACTAAAAATAAACAAAATTTAATTAAAAAAAAGAAAAAAGAGACAAGTTTGACTCCTTGGTAAGAAATACTACTACTTATTTTTCTTGAGTCTGGAAGGCACAACTGATTTTAGGGGGAAAAAAACCAACTAGGGGAAATGGCTTTTAAATGCAGGCAATCTTCCCTGTTCTGACATTTAAGAAATGGAATATTAGAGCTGGTTTATGAAACCCAGTTTGCCTCTAGCAAACATGATCAGAAAAACATAAGGCTTTTACTGGCTTGGTCTCTCTTTTCCAGACCAAGTCATCAAAAATCTTGGTGCTGGCCATCTATGGAAACAGATGGATTTATATAGAAACATTGATAAGAAATAATACAATCTAACGTTAATTTTTCTCACTTCCAAAAAGAAAGGGTTCACAAGAGAAAAATAAGTCAAGAACTATTTAAGAAAATGGTATCTGAGAATGAGTTTGAAATATCTGAGCCATACCCCATTTCTCAAATATAAGAGAACTGAGTCAATTTTATGGGAATATAAGTTATTCTCCACCTCATGAATAGTCAAAGATCTGAATAGGCAATATTCAGACAAAGAAATCAGAGCTATCTATAGTCACATGAAAAAGTGCTCTAAACCACTACTGATTAGAGAAATGCTAATTAAAACAACTCTGAGCTACCACCTCATAAACACTAGACTGGATAATAAGACAAAAGAGGGAAATGATGGATACTGGAAAGGATGTTGGAAAACTAGGGCACTAATGCACTGTTGGTGGAGTGGTGAACTGATCAACCACTCTACAGAATAATTTTGAACTATGCCCAAAGGCCTGTAAAAGCTGTGCATATTCTTTGAACCAATAGTAAAACTGCTATGTCTATATCCCAAAGACATGCAAAAGAAAGGAAAAAGACTTATTTGTACAAAAATATTTTAAACAGCTCTTCCGTTGATAGCTAAGAACTGGAAACCAAAGGGATGCCCATCAATTTGGGAATGGCTAAACAACCTGTGGTATATGATTTTAATGGAATATTATTGTGTTATAAGAAATGACAAGCAGAATGATTTCAGAAAAACCTGAAAAGATGTATAGGAACTGATGCAAAGTGAACAAAGCTAGGAGAACATTGTATACGGTAATAGCAATACTGGCAACAATATTTTTCGATAAAAATCTGTGAATGACTTAGCTATTCTCAGCAATACAATGATCTACAACAATTCCAAACGAATAATGATTAAGCAAAACATCCTTCTCCAGAGAAAAAACTGAGATTGTTTGAATACAGATTAAAGCATGCTATTTTTCACTTTCTTTTATTCTTTTTCTTTTGAGCCTTCTTGGACAAAATGACTAATGTGGAAATGTTTTACATGACTACACACGTATGACCCATATATGATTGCTTACTACCTCAAGGAGAAATTGGGGAAGGAGAGAATTTGGAATTGTAAACTTTAAAAAATTGTTTTAACATGTAATGGGTGTGTGTGTGTGCGTGTGCGTACATGGGTGTGTATGGTTGTATGCACGTGCGCATACACATATCAAATATTTGTTAGACACACTTTGGAAAAATCAGTGGAGGAAGAAGTAAGTGATATTGTCGTATGAGTATGAAAAGGGTAATCTGGACTACAGAGGAAAGAGATGAGTTTAAGAATGAGATTTACAAGCCTGACCTGGTAGCAAGATGTAGTAGTGATAAGGAATTTCACTTACGCAGAGCATCTGCTGGAAATGAAAGCACCTAATAATTTATTGACTTGTCTTAATGATAATTTCAACCTTTAAAAGGTAGCATAGTGAAGAAGGGAAATTTTATATTACCTGATCCCCAAAGAGAGAAATGGGCTTTCAGGATGAAAATTAGAGAACTACAGAAAAAACCAGCCAATCAATTTCAGAATGTATGACAGAAAGAGACGAACATCAAGCCATAATCTTTCATCTACCTTAGATTTCAGCAGATTTCAAAGGGATGTATCCTCAGTGCTTATACATTGCTTAGAAAAAAATAATTTTTTTTAATTGGAAAGGGAATTTTTGTTGTTTTGTTGAGTATAATTATTTGTTTTCATGGTAAAAATATTTTTATAATTATACATTTTGTTAAAAATCTTATCACTGATATTAATTTTTAAATAAATTTTATTATTAATATTTTTCAAGTTTTATTGTTATACATTTTATCTTTAAAATAAAAATTAAGTTCTTTTTCTAAAAATTGTGGGGATGCCTGTCAATTAGTGAATGGCTAAACAAATTGTGGTATATGTTAATGACAGAATATTACTCTGCTATGAGAAATTGTGAGTGCAATGATTTTAGAAAAGTATGGAGAGACTGTCATGAAATAATGAAAAACAAAATGAGCAGAACCAAGAAAACATTGTATATAGTAACAGCAGTATTGTTTTCAGAACAACTTTGAGCAACCAAGTCATTCTACTATAAATACCCAAATTAACCTCAAATATCTTATGAATTCAGAATTTGAATTCAGAAAGGAATAGTGCTGTGGTGTAGAAAATTATGAGCTGGTTGATTTAGAAAAATATGGAAAGAATTGGACTTTGGAAATGCTATCCACCTTCAGAGAAACAGATGATAGGAAGAAATAAGCATAGTAGAGTCTTACACAGTATGGTATATGAGTGTATATGTGTATATATGTCTATGTCTATGTTTATAGATGTCTATGTCTATGTATATGTATATGTGTGTGTGTATATATTATTGTAGCCTGGAGAGGGGGGGTTGTTTGCTGGACAGGTAGGAAAGGAATAAAGTAAAAAGTACACAGCAGAGAAAAGCTGAGATTATTTCATTATAATTGGTTTCCCTTTTATTTCTATGTATTTTACTTCATGCATTTAAAATAATATTATTCTGAAAAGGGTTTCAACAGACTACTTAAAGGGTTCATGAAACAAAAAAAAGAATATTTGGTCTAAAAGGACTGATGTGGCTATATAAGGAACTCATTAACCAACTTGTGTTTTTAAAAAGATTTGTTCAGAATAAGATAGGCAAAGTGTCATGGGACTATAAAAGTATATATCCCATTCCCTCCCCCTAAAAAGATGAAGAGAATGGAATCTAGAAACTATTCCACTAAGCTGGACTTCAATTTTGGCAAAATTACAGAATATCTCTCTCAACAGGTCAGAGAACATTTAAGAAAGAAAAGAGCAATCACCAAGTGCTAAGTTCATTTCATTAAAAAGAAGTCCTAGCAGTGAATGGAATAATTCTGCAATAAAATTACCTCACCAACAAATAACGTGAATGGTGAAGGTACACAAGTATAGCTTGCCTAAATTTTAACAAAGCATACTGACAGTCTCTCAAACTAATTGTACATAAAATAATGGGGAATTTAGATTAAAGAAAGAAATTTAGATTAAAAAAAAATGTGAAAACTATTACCCATGAGCCAAACCTATGGCCTCTTGTTTCATAAGGCCCAAAAATTAAGAATAGGGTTTTTTTTTCCTTTCTTAAATGAAGCAAATATAAGCCATTTTCAGCATTTAGACCTACAAAAAAAAAAAAAAAAGCAGAGGAATAGATTTCTACCTCACTCAAAAGCAGAGCCCTGATTAGAAAACAGAGTTAAAATGTCAAATGCAAAGAATAGTAATTACCGATTCAATGTCAGCTTAAAGGGAGGTCTTTGATGAGGTACCCAGATTTGACCTTATTCTATTTAACATGATTACCAATGACTTGGACAAAGGCACAGATTCTATGGCTATTTAATCTGTAAATAACCCTAAGTAAAACAAGATAAAGGTTTAGATAAAAAGACTATGTTTATTTACAAATAAACCAATAAACAAACTTCAGAGTCAAAGATGGGGTAGAGTAACCAAAAAAGTCAATAATTCCACACAATAAGAGTTGGTATTTATACAGAACAAAGGCTTTCTTTCTAGTGGCAGTGGTTTTTACACTGCTAAAGTCATCAAGCAATGGCAAGATGACTATTTCAGAAGGCTGGGAGGAGTATTCTTATTCAGGTATGTACTGAGTACAACAAAAAGTCCTCTGAGAGTACTCTGTGACTAAGACAAGAGTCCTATTATAGCCTGCTCCGGCTCAAAACACATCTGAAAAACTGGGTTGAAATAGGTGCAGTTTTGAAAACAGACCTTGATTAGTTATAAATAATCTAGAGATCAAAGATCAAGAGGATGGAGCTTGAGATAATGCTAGGTAGGCTGTTCTATATAGTGTGAAAGAAGTGGAGATATTTAGCTTTATTTAGAAAAGAGAACAGGGAATATGTTGTCCTATCCCCTCCAGCTAAACCCAATTACCTATTTCCCAATACAAACTTGCCCACCCTTTCTCCTTCACCCTTTGGACTTGTTAATTTACAGGAAACAAACTTTGCTTAATCCTAGATTATTTTTTCTCAAACTTTTTTCCCTACTTTAGGCCTCACAGAGACCTGAACCCCAGATCATCTTCTTCAGGAATGGTAGAACCTTCTCTCTCACACTGGTCTTGGTAGGGGAGTAGTAGGACAAATACTTCATCACTCCCCATTTTCATGTTCATATTCTTCATCTATTTCCTTCACTCAGTCTTTCCTCATTTGAAGTCCACATGGTTCACATTTTAGAACCAATCAAAATTAAGGTGGATAAAAATTATGGACCAAGTCATGTTAAAATATTCTTCTAAGCTTTTAAAAGTTACCAATGACTCTTTAATTGCCAGATCTAATGGACATTTCTCAGACCTTATCCTTCTCAAAATAAAAGCTATAGCTGATCACCCTTTCTAACCTATATACTGTTTCTTCTCTACATTTTCGTGACACTACTCTCATTGTCTTCTTGCTTTCTTGATAATTTCATCAACCCCTCTGGATTTAATTATCATTTCTATGTATATAATGCTCATATAGATATAGATATACAGATATACAGATAGATAGATAGATAGAAAAATGTGTGTGTCTGTGTTTTGTGTCTAGCCTAAGTATCTCTCCTGAGCTTCAGTCCTGAGTAACCAACAGATAATTTAAACTGGATGTGCCTGGCACATATTAGATGCTTAATAAATGCTAACTGACTCATCTAAATCTCAAAATGTCTAAATCTGAATTGATCATACCCTCTCTAAACCCTTCCCTCTTACAAACTGTCCTCTTTTTCTCAAAGAGGCCACCATCTTTGCAGTGTTCTCAGGTTTATAATCTGAGCATTACCCTGGCCTCCTCCTCACTCATGCTCACTTTGCAAATTCAATGAGCTGCTAAATCTGGCCCTTTCTACTGAAGAACATAATTGAGGGAGACAGAAGATCCCCGAGATTAAAATTTGGAAGTGGATTTTATTACCAAGGGACTGCTGGGTTTACATGGTTACATACCCAAATCAGACAGTGCTGGCAAGGACAGTGTGCCAGTTTAATGAGATTCAACAGCCAGATTGCACAAGTCAAAACTAATTGTAGTTTTTGTGATTGGTCAGTGTACATTTGAATTTCCCACACCCCTAGGCTGAGGGATGGGTGGAGATGAGGAGCACCCAGTGTGTGGGGGGGGGGGGGAAGGGGGCGAAGAATGGAGCAGGTATTTTACCCTAGGCTGAAACTCCCACCCACAGATCACTTAGGGCAGGGGAAGGGTGGAGTTGTGCTGAAATGCCTGCTCACAGATCAATTGGGGGATGGGAGGGTGGAGTTGTGCTCAACACTACCTTTAAGACATTTCTCACACTTGACCCCTCTCCATTCACATTAACAACAACCTAAGTCTAGACTTCTATTATTGCAAAAGCCTCTTAACTGGATCTCTCTACTTCACGCATCTCACTATTTCAGTATCTCCTACATTTTGCTGACAAGTAATTTTCCTCAAACACAGATCTAACCATATCACTCCTCTATTTAATCAACTCTAGTGGCTTCCTATTGACTCTAGAATAAAATATAAATTTCTGTTTTGCATGTAGCCCCACACATCCTGGCCCTAACCTACTTTCCAAATTCACTGGACCATACTCTCCCTCTTCCTCTCTAAGATTCAGTCAAACTGGACTTCTTTCTATTTTTCACTCAGAACACTCCACCTCTCATCACTTTGCCTTTGCATTGGCAGGCAGGAAACAATATAACTATGTGCCAGGCACTATGACAAATGCTGGGGATATAAACACAGGCATAAAGATAGTCCATGCCCTTAAGGAGCTTATACTGTAACAGGGGAAGACAACATATAACAGGGAGCTGAAAAGCTTGAGGGGAAGAGAGGGAAAAGTAACAGAACAGACGGCGATGTCTGCAAGAGTCAGAAATACAGTTAGAAGGAAATGAAGCATGGTCGATCTGAGACTGACTCCAAAATGTAGGGCCCAGAAAGAGCTCAGCAATGGCCATGCCCATGCCTGGAATGCATGCCTTCCTTAACACTACCTCATAAAGTACTTTTCTTTCCTTTAAAATGCTGCTTAGACACTATTTTTGCATGAAGCTTTTTTTTGGATTTACATCTAGTGCCCTACGTAAGCACACACAAACACACACACTTATATGTGCTTATGTCTTCCATTAGAATCTAAACTCACTGTAAGTACGGACTGCTTCATTTTTTATACTTGTGTCCTTATCGTCTAGCATACAGCAGGTACTTAATAGATATTTAACAACTATGATATACTGTCAGATTAAATTACTATATGAATGACTTCTGAATTCTTCTATTTCTACAGAAGATATCATCATCCTTTTAGTAACCTAGGTTTACTACTTCATTCAGTTGTTTCAATTGTGTATGACTCTGTCCCCAAGGGGGGTTTTCTTGACAAATACTGGAACTGTTTGCCATTTCCTTCTCCAGCTCATTTTACAAATGAGGAAACTGAGACAAACAAGGCCATAACTTGCCCAGGGTCACAGAACTAGTAAGTGTCTAAGATCACATTTGAACTCAGGTCTTCCTGACTCTAAGCCCAGCTGTCTATTCACTATGCCACAATGACAGCAATGTGAAAAGAAAGAACTACCACAAAACAATCAAAAATGAATGTTGCAAAGTTATACCTCTCCCTAAGATACTGCCTCCTAATAGCCTCCTAAATTAACCTCCCTGACTCAAGACTTTCTCTTCTCCAAACTATTCCCAATACTGCTGGAACAGTGATTTTCCTAAAAGTATAACCTTGATTATATCTATCTACACTCAATAACACCAGTGGTTCCCTATTGCCTGAAAAAAATATAAACTACTCTTAATAGCATTTAAAGACATTTTTGCTTGACTCCAAACTACCTTTTATTATATATTTCTACATCTATTGTAGCTAACCCAAACTTCTTGATGTTCCTTAAAAACATCCCACATCCCTTCTTTACTGCATTTGCATAATGTGTCCTCTATGACAGAAAGCCTCTCCCCACCCCCACTAGGCACCTTAGAATATCTGGTTCCCTTTCAAGGCTTAACTAAAGTTCAAAAACATAATGTATGTACAGTAAATATGCAACAAACACAATGAAAATAGACTAAGAAATCACAAGTGGGCATTACTAATCTGATGGTTTAAAAAAAATAATAGATGCAGCAAATGTTGCGAAATTAAGTATAACTCAAAAGAAAAAATGACATAAGACATCCCCTTGAAGAGGTAGACGAGAAACACTTCATATATGTTCCAGACTTTTCCCCCATACTGACAGATTTGAGTGATTTTTCCCCCTCCTCCTCTTTTCTTCCTTTCAAAAAATATTTGTTTGGGATGTCTCTCTGAGAAGGAAGGAGACGGAATATTGGAGGAATTTTCATGAAGTAAAAACAAAAGATAGCAATAAAAATTCTTTAAGGGGCAGGTAGGTGGCACAGTGAATAGGGCACCGGCCCTGAAGTCAGGAGGACCGGAGTTCAAATAGGGCCTCAGACATTTAACACTTACTAGCCTGTGACCTTGGGCAAGTCACTTAATCCCAATTTCCCTGCCTTTCCCCCTACAAAAAGCAAAAAATGAATGAATGAATGAATGAAATTTTGAAAATAAAATAAAAATTCTTTAAAACAAAGAAAAATACAAGGTAGAACAAAAAATAATGGATGCTAATAAAATATTTGAAAAGATTTTTAAGGTAATTACAACAAAAGCCTTTCAATGTTTTCTTTAATTTGGTCAATAATTTCTTTACCTGTGCTGCAGCCCAAATGCAATCTATGTGCTGAGTACTTAGTCGTCCTTCTGCTGCCAGAAAATTCAAAATTACTTGGCACTGTTTGATAATCTGTAAAACAGAGACACATATGTTCAATATACAAAATGCATTTATCTACCAAGATTGTAGAAAACCAAGAAATTTTTTTAAACAAACCTCAATATGTAAATTTGGTCCAAATATATGCTCAACAACATTGTTGCTAATGAGCCAGTCTGCAAGCTCTTTTGCAATTGACCTAAAATAAAATAATAAAATTAATTAGCACTGCAGATAAACTAAAATTGCATGGCTTTTTCATGAAAAGCTATTACTATTATCATTTATCAAAACAAAAAAAGACTCTTTATTTGCAAAGAATGGACATGTAAAACAGATAAATTTCCAGTGACTAAAATATAAACAGAAATTGAAGCTTCATAAATTTTTCAGAACTCTTCATTAAAGACCTTTAATCTGATATATGTCACTGAGGAAAATTGTGAAATGAAGCAACTCACTGGCTCTACCTTTCTTCTCAGGGGCAATCCTGAGAAAGGGCCTAGATTCAACCAAAGAATGAGGGAGCACTGAAATATGTAGGCCCTACTAGTTACTCAGTATGCTCAGGTGAGTACTAGAAAGGTGGCAAGTCTTAAATTTCCAGGAGCAAGAGCTATCCCTACAACTACTACAGTACAATAGTTCTTAGTGAGGATGATGCTGATATGATCCCCAAAAAGGAAGGAATATTAAGCTTAGTATTATTCTGAGCAACTTGTGAGCACCTTCTATGTAATGTATATTTTCTATATCCTTTTCCCTCTTTTGCTCCTATTTATTAACTATGCATGTATGAAAGCAATCTAATTACAATTCAGGAAGTTAATTCTTGTTTTCCTACTTTTTCAGATGTTATTACTTCCATGGATACTTTTTATATTTTTCCCCTTCACATCATTATCATATGTCTTATCTATACTGTGACCTTCATAAACAAATGACAGATTTCTATCTTTAGTAATTATTCTTTAAATTCCCAAATACTAAGCCCTACCTTCCTCTGCCCCATCATGTTAGTACCTATTATCCATTTGCTACTAAAATAAACATTTTATACTATAGCATATAATCATAAAATGCTTAGTAATTAAATATACTTTAACTTAATTCACATGACTAAAACATAAAACTTACTACAGAAAATAAATAAAATAAGAGCAAGACAAGTTGTGATTTTATTTTTAAAATGTAAGGTACAGACATTAATAATAAAGTATTTACATGCATATTCCTAACTCCTGAGTGAAAAAACTTTTCTATACAATTCTATATTTCCTGTGCAGTAATCATGTAGTCTAAGAAACAATATTATGATAGATACTACTGTACAATAAATATATGAAAATCTATTCTGCTTTTAACTAAAAATCTTCAAGAGTCAATAAAGTCTACAGGAAAAACAATCTATTTAGACTTAAGTAAATGCAAATCATATTAGAGTAAAAGAATACAGGAACAGATATTTTAATCAGTTTTCACTTCTAAAACAGAGAAAGTAGGTTAAAGGATATTTTTTAAAAGTAATTAAAAATAGAAAAAGGTTAGCATACTTACTTTAGCAGCAACCTAAAAATTATATCTGGAAAAAATTATAATTTCTCAGATTTAAGGAGATAAATTTAATGTTACTTCTAATTTATAGTTATAGTTGAATACTACTGTACTGAAGTATTAATAAAACACCAAATCCTGCCATTTATCCACATTATGACCTCAACCCCTAAGTTCTCTCCTAGACATCAGGAGGCATCATCCCTACACCAGTTATATGCTCCTCCTTTCCCCATGTTGACTGCTTAGTGAAAGAATACATCCCTGTATTGATCTATTCTCATGCTGTTGGTTCTTTTATCATTTGGTTGCTTGTGCTGTACCAAGCGTAATCCTGCATCACTCCACCATCTACAGTCTTTGCTCCCAGCATATATGATGCCGAATGAAAGTAGAGAAGCTCCTGTATTGGATGCACTAGAAATTTATGATCCATAATGTCAACTGCACCTTTACTGATGCAAGGCAATCCTTTTACACCTCCAAATTAACCCACAATTCCAAACCTCCCATAATTCCTTCCCTCAATTCTCACAACTCAGAAGCTTGTCTCACATTTTATTGAAGGTATTGAGGTCATGTGTCCAAAATTCCCTTAGCTTCCATGTAATCAATTATTATCTCAATGATGATGATGATAGATAGATAGATAGATAGATAGATAGATAGATAGACAGACAGACAGACAGAAAGACAGACATACTACATGATAAGTATACTCCATAATGTTTTCTTGGCAAAGATACTGGAGTGGATTGCCATTTCTTTCTCCGGCTCATTTTAGAGATGAGAAAGTATAGCAACTAGGATTACAAAATTTACTCAGGGTCAAAGAGCTAGTAAGTGTCAGAGGACAGACTTGATTCCCAAGCCCAGCATGCTAATGCACTTCTAGGGGAAAGTATCCACATTAAACAGATTATAGACCCACTGAAGTATCAGAAACAAAGTCAAGTCAACCCTATCTTCTCAAACTGTCTAACTGATATTATCGATAACCAAATATTTATTGTTTGAAAAGAAGGGGAAGAGAAGAGCATACTAAGAACAAAAATGAAAAAAGTTAGAATCCAACTAAATAATCCATCACTTAGAACAATAAAAAACAATCCCTCACCTCCCAAAAAAAAAAACCCTACCGGTATATAAACAAAAGGGAAAAAATAATCTCCCACAGAAGTTAAATTCCTTCTGGAAATTGCCAAAATTTTCAATTGTTATGAAAAGCTGGGGAAAGTATGCAGAAATGCCTAAGTGATCAATGTTTGTACTTTTGCCACATTGTTAAGGTGACTTATCTGCAGAAGACTAATACATGTTCTCAAAACACACAAAAAACAAGTTAAAATTTTAGAGAAATACTTTTGGAATAAGTGTACAAACTAGAAAAGCATGAATAACTGCTGACATGTATACACTACTAAAATTATCAAATGTAACTGAAACAAGTTAGAACATAGGAAATAGTTAAGATGCATGAGGGAAATTAAAAGATCCTCCATGGATGATTTCTATATTAACTCAACCAAAAACATCATCACTCATTCAGTAACCTTTCCTCCACTGAGATGCATGACATTCATCCCCACTTCCCAATGAAATCCCAAGGTCATTTGCCTTCCTTCCTCAGTGACTTTGGTTCATGGCTCCCAATTTTTCTCTCCTCCCCAATTCCTGCCCTCATACTAGGGAACTTCAATACACATATTAACTCTCCCTCAAAAATATTAATCAAATTAGTTCCTCAACCTATATACCTAATCATGATCTATTTCTCCACTGAAGCTCAGCCATACACTAAGATGATGATGTTCATCTTGCCATCACCTACAAATTACCACCTGCATGTTCAAGAATTCTAAAATGCTCTTCTCTGACCATTGACCTATTTTAGGCTCCCACCTATCTTCCAACCTTTAGCTTCCCTCAGTTTTCCCATGTAAAATTCTATTATTTACCCTCACCATGACCACCAATTCCTTTAAGTCATTCTCTCTTCTTTTCTCCATCATGACTCCTTGGGGTGAACCAGTTCAACTGAACATTGTCCTCTTCTTGGGTCTCTACCAGAGGGAGAACCTGGGCCTCCAGGCTAGGTCCCTAAATATGACCCTCTGACTGAATCCAACCTTCATAGAACAAATCCTCTAAGTTTAAAAAAAAAAAAATTTTTCCATGAAGCTTGGATTCAGTCAAAGGGCCACACTTGAGGACCAAGAAGGCCACACAGGCCTCAAGACTGCAAGTTCCCCATCCCTATATCTAATCCCTTACTCATTTCACTGATTATGCCCTGCTAAGCCTCAGGCTTAAATCATTCCCACCATTCACCAAATGTACTCCTACACACCTGCTGCTAAATGAAGATAGAGGAAACTTAAGCAATTTTTCTGATAAAGTCTGCTACAAATTTATGTTATGTCACCTCAACTGGGATCTCACCACTAGCAGGAAATACCTCCCTCATCAACTCATTATCCCACTCTCTATACATGATCCTCCAGACCTTTTCATCCCTCCTTAAACTTCTATTGGCTTCCCTTGCCCCCATCCTCTGAACTAAGAATCTTTCCCCTTATTTTACAGATGAAAACTAAGGCTATTCACTTTTTGCCACTTTCTCCTTCTTCACTCTTGTTTTACAGAAGAGGTGTTCTTACTCCTTTACCCTCGGGTAATCCCATTCTACCCTGTCTTCTCAAACAAATTATCCCCTCTATCATCCTCAATCTATCACCTATCTTCAATCTGTCCACTGGCTCCATATTTACTACCCACAAACATGTCCTTGTCTTCCTCATCCTCAAAAAACCCTTACCTGATTTGTCCAACCAGGCAACCATCCTTTATCTTTTCTGATCTTTGTGGCCAAACTCCTTGAAAAAGCCATCTAACACTGTTTCCACTTCCACTCCTCTCTTTCAAATTAACTCCTTACAATTAGGCTTTCCAACCTCATCATTTCCTTGAAGCTGTTCTCTCCAAAGTAAGAAATGACATTTAAATTGTCAAATACAATGTCCTTTTCTCATTCTTTTCAACCTCTCTATAGTCTTTGAGACTGTTGTTCACCCTCCCCTCATTGATACTCTCTTCTCCTGGTTTTCAGAAAACCACTCCCTCCTATTTATCAGATTGCAGTTTTTAAGTCTTATTTGCAAGATTCTCATCCAGGTCACACCCTCTAGGTCCTTCAAGGATCTGTCCAGGACTCTTTTCTCTTCTTTTCCATGAGTGTTCTCATCATCTCCCAGGGCTTTAATTTAGTCTCATTGCTGGTGATTCTCAAAACTACCTATCTGCCCTAATCTCTCTTCTTAAGTCCAATATCTTATCTCCAACTGCCTTTTAGATATCTAAAATTAGATGTCCAGTTGGAGTCTTAAATTCAGCATGTACAAAACTAAATTCATCATATTACCCCTAAAATGTCCTTCTCCCCTCTTCCCTATTACTGTAGATGTCAAATCCATCCTCTCACCCCTGAGATTCATAACCTTAGGTGCTGTCCTGAATTCCTCCCCATTTCCCACCCCACCCTGACCTCCCCAATCTCTGTATCCAAGCTTTTGTAAAGGCTTGCTGATTCTATCTGGGCAATATCTCTCAAACACATTCCCTTTTTTTCCTCTGAAACTGCCATCACTAAAGCACAGGCACCCCATCAACTAGTATCTGGACAACTGCAACAGCATGCTGGTAGGTCTGTCTGTCTCTGCCCACATCAAAACATTCTCTATTCATCCACTCTGATTTTTCCAAAGCACATGTCTAATTATACCACTCACTCCCCTACTTAATAAATTCTAGAAATGTAAAAATCCCATTTGGTATTCAGAGCACTTAAAGGAATCCTACCTCTCTTCTTCCTTTCCAATGTTTTTGCACCTTACTCCCTGCCATTTACTCTTCTAGTGACACTAGTCTCCTTGCTGGTCCACTAACAACACTCTCTTAACTCCTGGAATTTTCTGTGGCAGTCCTCCAAGCCTAGAATACACTCCTTCCTCAACTTTGTACACTGGATTCCTTTAAGTGAAAGTTCAGAGGCTGCAGCACAACTCAGCTGCCCACCCCATCCCTACTTGTTTGTTAATTGAGATGAGTCTACGAGAGCTATTGGCACTACCATGGGACCAAATCTAAGGAGCTGGAGGTCAAGGTCCAGGGTTCCCTGAGGACCTCTCAACTGATTTCAGGAGGACAAATGCTATATCTAAGTTTTAATTATTTCTGCCACCTAAAGTTCACTTTGAGGCAATGTTTTACTTTGTGACAGAGAGTTCAGTATTTCCTATCTTATTCCTCCATCTTCACAGTATTATTAGTTCTTAAACTTCAGTGTTGGGTCAGAGGCTTCTATGATTGTTTAGTATTGAAGCTTAATCACCAATTCCAAACAGGTTAATGTTATTTGACATAACTCATTTAAATCTAAATTTTATATATCTTTCCATTATTATTTTATAGAATTTTGACAACTTTATTAAAACAGTTACTGCATTGTACTTATTTTATGTGTATTTTGTCATTGGGTACATGTATACATATTATTTCTCCAGAAATAATTTAAGATTCTTAAGACTGAGGATGGATTCATATTTTTGATTTTTGTTTCTTTGTCCTTAGCATCTAGCACAGAAGTACAGAGCAAATGCTCAATAAATGTTTTTTGAATGATTCATTTAAAGAAATCAGACTTAGGTCACGTTATCGCTAACAATCTATAATACAATTATCAATTATTGTTCACACTATATAGCTGCTAAAACTAAAACTGAAAGTCAGAACTTAAAAAGACCTTTCCCTAGGACTGCAAATTACCTGGCTTCACTAATAAAGGAGAAAAAACGTATTTAGCTTAAAAGGTCCTCAGTGAAAACTGAGCCTAAGAAGAGGAAAAGAACCAAAAAGCATCTCTTTCAGTTCCTGCAGGCCAGACTGTCCCTAAAAGTTAACAAAAACTTCATTAAAAAAAAAAACAAAGTAGGTCCTAACTCCATTCCATATAGATGAGAAATTTGCCAGAATTGTCTCTGTAGCTCTTGCATAAAATCTTATTATTGAAAGAAAAAATGTACCAAAAAGTTCAAAGAAAAAGGATAAAAGATCCATCATTATTCATGTACTTATTTTACAACATCAGTCAACTATTCCAATTGTGATACAAAAAAACAAATTCCATTTTCTCCTCAGAAGCCTGTATAACTTCCTTTATATTTTAACGTGAAACTCCCCCAATGACTCAGAAGGAGAACTTTCCAAGTAACAACTTTGTTAGCAATATTTTTTGGATACAACAGATATATTTTGTTCATAGTCAATTGTTTTATTTCCTTGGCACAGGAAGAAATCTCCAATCCTAAAAGGTTATTAATTATCTGTGAGATAGGGGAAACATGATCCCTTTCTTCCCCCAAAATCTCTGTGGAATGAAAGAGATGCTCAGAAAATGAAGTATCAAAACTATTTCAAACTGTAACAAAGGATTCTTCTAATAAAAACCAAATGTGCATATATGTGTTCTTATTCTTTAAAAGTAGGTAAGATGCTCTTTAGAAAAAAAGAAAAAAAACACAAAATAGAAAACAAACAGCCCACACAGAGGTAATGAAGCACAAAACCAAACAGTTAACTTAGAAAACCAAAGTTTCTAATTTGAATTAAGTCATTTAAAAACTCAGGCTAGGGGCGGTTAGGTGGCGCAGTGAGTAAGAGCGCCGGCCTCGGAGTTGGGATGACCCGAGATCGAATCCGGCCTCAGAAAATGAGCACCCACACACAAATAATGACTAGCCATGTAACCTTGAGCAAGTTACTTAACCCCAATTGCTTTAAAGAAAAGAAAAGAAAAGAAAAGAAAAGAAAAGAAAAGAAAAGAAAAGAAAAGAAAAGAAAAGAAAAGAAAAGAAAAGAAAAGAAAAGAAAAGAAAGGAAAAGAAAAGAACTCAGGCTAACAGTTTTAAGGTATGGCCCAGGAAAACCTGCAAAAGTATCTGTAACTATGGGGTACAGAAATCTATTTTGCCCTACAGGAAAATTGATGGGAAGGGGATAAGAGAAGTAGGGGAGGGGGGGGGAGAAATATAAGGGAAGGCAGATTAGGGGAAAGCTGAAATTAGAATGAATGCTGTCTTGGGATAGCGGGTGGGGAGAAATGGGAAGAAAATCTGGACCTCAAAATCTTGCGGAAGTGAATGCTAAAAATTAAAAGTAAATTAATAGGGGCAGCTAGGTGTCGAAGTGAGTAGAGCGTTGGCCCTGGAGTCAGAAGGACCTGAGTTCAGATCCCACAAACCGGAAAAAAAAAAAAAACTAGCTGTGTGACCTTGGGAAGTTACTTAACCCCAACTGCCCTCCAAAAAAAGAAAAAAAGTAAATTAATGAAATTAAGGCAAAAAAGGTATCTAACTGCAGTATTCTAGAAAAAACTAAGGACACATACACAACATGTTTTGAATATTTCATTTTTTTTACTCAATTTTTATTATGATCTTGAAATCTGATGACAAAAATCAAAGACATAAAATAGCTACAGTTTGGCAAAAAAAAAAAACCTAGATAAAATCTTGAAAAGTCTGGAGATTAATTCATTCTTTAATCTACCTAAGACAAACTAAGAATCACCAACTAAAAGATTATATAAATTTGCATAAGAGGGGAATGTCTATAAGCAAAGTTACAGAAATCAGCAGGTACAAAGAAATTACAGCAGGGTCTAATAATGAAACATAAAATTTAAAACTACAAAAAAATAATCCAAAGCCGTTTTGGGGGTCCAGAAATAATTTCAAGTTTACCATATGCAATTACTGATGAGTGCTGAACATATATTATTTTGGAATACTGTGCTCAAATTTTACCTACATAGCATTTCAAATAAAAAGATTCAAAAATATACACTATCATAAGATCATTAAGATGATGTCACATTGTAGACCTATATCACCCACCTTGCTAAAAGATGGGTTAAATATCCTAAAAAAAAATTTCTATTGTATTGTTTATAATCTCTTTAATTATTTGCATATTTTATTTTTTCAAAATTTGAAATCAATTATTTCTAAAGTGCTTAGAAATTTTGTAAGAAGTATTATACAAAATCTTTTAGCAATGTTACATTTTAAACATTTGGCAATTACCAATAAAAATCGCTGGATAAAATATGTAACATTTCCCTCCATTCTGCTGTTATTTAAGAATGAAGAATTTTAAGTACACCAAGGAAAAGATTTAGCATTCTTAATGTTAAATATTTTGTGCTTTTAATTCATTGTTCCATGGCTGAGAAATTTCAGTACAAGTTTTCAAGAAAAATCATAAAAGAAGGAAGAAAATAGCAAATTAAAGTATATGTGACCAACTGAGCTAAACGTACAGTAAGAAGTATCACAGAAAAGCTATATCACTGTCAAATCCTATTGCCACCAACACAAACCTTTTAACTTTTTTTTTTACTAAAACAATATTTTTTTTAAATTAGCTATAATTTTATATATACTTTATGTATGTTACCATATGATATATACAACAAGGTGGCCAAGTGGAGTTATGCATCCAACTTCTTTCCTCACCTGTACAATGGCGACAATAATAGCTTCTAACTCCTAGACAAGGATCAAACGAAGTAACACATGTAAAGTGCTTTACGGACTTAAGCACTATTATGAAGAACTTAGGCATACAATGACTTGAACAGGATCATAAAGCTTCTCATTGTCTGAGGCTGCGTTTTGTTTTTGTTTGTTTGTTTGTTTTTAATTCAAAGATGAGCCTTCCTGATTGATTCCAAGCTACTTACTCTATCCAGTGAGAAACCTATGATGCCATATATGCCATATATATCCACTGAGCCACCATAGATGCCCCTATGACCACTCACACTAGTTTAAATTTAAGAAATAAAACAAACTAAAGGTTCTTTAATTAGTTTAAGCATATAAGTATCATTAATGAATAAAAGAATAAAATAGAGTCAAATTCATAAGAATACAAGCCACTCCCCAGATGATAAATGGTCAAATTATATGAGCAGGCAGTATTCCGACAAAGAAATCAAAGCTATCTATAGTCATATAAAAAAATGCTCTTAATCTTTACTGATTAGAAAAAAGAAAATTAACAACTCTGAGGTACACACCTATCAGATTGGCTAATATAACAAAAAAGGAATTATGATAAATGTTGGCAAGGATATACGATTGTGATGAAATATTACTGTGCTATAAGAAAAGACAAGCAGGATAACTTTAGGAAAACCTGTAAAAACTTACATGAACTGATACAAACTGAAGTGAGCAGAACCAGGAGAATATTGTACATAGTAATAAATATATTACATGATGAAGAACTGCAAATAACTTGGCTATTCTCAGCAATACAATGATCCAAGACAATTCCAGAGGACTCAGTATGAAACATGCTATCCAACTCCAAACAAAAGAACTGATGTAGCCTGAATAGAGACTGAAGAGGGCTATTTTAACTTCCTTTCATTCTTTGTTTCTTTCTTGTTCAAATCTTCACAAAATGGCTAATATGGAAATATTTTACATGACTGCACATGCATAACCTATATCATATTTATTCACCATCTCAGGAAGGAGGGCAGTGAGAAAGAGATAGAATTTGGAACTCAAAACTTTTTTTAAAAATGTTAAAAATAGTTTTACATGTAATTGGGAGGGGAAATAAAATATCATTCAAAAAAATACTGATTTGAAGGATTTCTAATTTAAAATATGCTATGAAGTCTTAAAACAAAACAATTACAATAGTTAGTAGTGCATAGTTGTCATAACTGAAAGATCCATAACCACAAAAGACCATATAGGAGATTTGACTCTCAACTACAATGCACCTGGTACAGAAGGTACTCAAAATAATACTCTTACTTACGTTTCTGTGTCTGAAACTAAAGATTCATTATTGCACACATCATTGAAGGTGTGAAGCTGATTCTGTGATTAGAAAAAAAAAATCACTTCAAAATGCAACCAAGAGTATATTGCTAACCTCATTTTTTATTAGCAGTGATAAGAAATTAAGCAATGTTAATGGTTGGGAAAGTAAAGGAACAATAACACTATTAAAAATAAAACAGATATGCACTTGCAACTGTATCGTAAGCATTAAATTTCATGAATACCACTGGAAAATTTTGAGAATCCAATAGAAACATTGAAAAAAAAGTTAAGCAAAATTTACAATACTATTTTATCCTTAATTTATCAACAATTTATATCAAAAATAAATTCAGAAATGTTGCCAATAATCAATTTTTTAAAAACTAAAACCTACTTAAGAAAATTCAAAATCAAAAGCTGTTTAATCAATTTGATTTGAAAAACCCTCTGAAAATACTTTACAACCTCTTCAAAGTTTTTAAAAGGAACTTTTCAGTAAGAAAGCTAAGATAATAGATGAAAACATTTTTCAAGGAATAAAATCTAAATACTCATGAGTATTTTAATCCATCACAAATCTTACAGTGTGTATTCTCTACGCAAAAAACGTATAACAGAACTAGTTGAATCAAATCTACTTGCTTAGATATATTTCTATAATTCACCTGGATGTATTTAATGTTCCTTTTATTTGTGTTCCATTCAATAATAAAATAACTGTAGCAAATAACAAGAGTAAATAAATTATAATAAATAATTTTAAAAGATAAAAAAGAATTGAGTGAATTTCAATAATTTCTAACCTAGGCAAATCAAAATTTATTAAAAATAAATTACTAAAAAACAAATGCAACTTACTGTTATTTGACTTAGTCCAGCCAACCGCATTGTCAGCGTGGGTGACATAAAGTATTTAAATGCAAGATCAAGGCTTTCTTTATCAAAGCACAAGGCTGTATCCAATGGTTCTTTCACTGTGCTCCACATTAAATCAGCCATGTTTCTAGCAGCACTCTGTCTTAAGTCCTGGTCAGAAAGTTTGCATAAATACCTGAAATAATTAGAAAGAAAGATAAAAAGAAATCCCCAAAAAGCAGATAAGTAGATCAATTCATTTCCACTTCAATCTTTAACATATTCAAAAAGAAAAAATCTATGTTCTTCCTATAAAACCAGAGTCCTTCAAATTAATTTAATTAACAAATCTAAATACCTTATACATGTCATGAAAGTAATGGTAGGGGAAAGTAGGAGAAGGGATAGCAAGGGGACAGGGGGAAAACAAAAAAAAAAAAATAAGATTTATAATCAAAGTCTAAGTAAATAATGACAATCTACAAATGGTACACATTTCAAAAATGTCTTTTCATGACTGATATTGATAAGCAAAAGGGAATGAAACAGCAATCATAGATAAGAACAGAACATTAAGCTAAGATGTAGAATTTTCTTCAAATTAAGATCATTTTTCCCCCACCACAGCAGACTTAACAACTCAGGAATATAACAATAGAATCCAGGGATGGAGAACCTGGAGCCTTGAGGTCATATGTAGCTTTCTAGGTCCTCAAGTTTGGCCCTTTGACTGAATTCAAACTTCACAGAACAAATCCCCTTAATAAAAGAATATGCTCTGTAAAACTTGGACTCAATCAAAAGGTCGCACCCAAGGACCTAGAAGGTCACATGTGGCCTTGAGGTCCCACATTTCTCACTCCTGAAATAGACCAATTTAATCTATAGATTTCTCAACGTAAAACGTGTGCACTTTGATAATGAATGAGTTAATCTTTTCCCCCTGACTTTTAAAAAACACACTGACTAAGAATTTCATACATGTTGCTGTTTTGTACAATACTGATGGTTGAAAAGAGGAGGAACTCCTAATAGAAATATGGTAACAACAGGCTCCAAAATGTAACTATTATTTTTACTATAATGTAATTTTGCTAAAATGACTGTACTTAATATTTACATTCCTAGTTTGTAAGAGCCTGAGATGAAAATCATGAAATTGGGGTGGTTAGGTATCACAGTGAGTAGAGCACTGGCCCTGGACTCAGGAGGACCTGAGTTCGGATCCAGCCTCAAACACTTAACACACACACACACACACACACACACACACACACACACACACACACACACACAAAACCTAGCCTGTGACCTTTGGCAAGTCACTTAAACCCAATTGCCCTCCAAAAAGTTTAAAAAAAAATCATGAAATAAAAGGATCATCATCTCTAAGTGGAAAAAAGTTACATTCCATATATATGTGGGAATGAGGACAAAACGTGGGAAGGAGGACAAAACACTCACCTCACCCAATTGCTTTTCCACACTAATAGAAAGTTTTATGGTATAATAAGTGGTTTAGTAATTTATATGGATTTTGTCAACTGGTTTAATATTTAGGGAAGGTTTAGTGATGCAAAGGACAAAAATTATATAAACAGATTAGCTTTTCTTCCCCCTTGCCCCCAATCAAATTATCTGATGAAGCAAAAAACAAACAAACAAACAAACAAAAAAACCACACTGGGAAGCGAAAATAATAAAATGCTTGTTAAAAATACTATTAAGTACAAAACCTCATATTACAAATTTAAAAATGGAGACCCAAAGAGTTTAAGTGATTGGCTCAATCGAGCAGCTCAAGACAGAGTAAACACTACCTAGGGAGAATGAATTGAGCATGGAGGAATCACTCTTACTAATCACATTATTAGTCAACAGGAGAGAGGAAGAAAATGCTAGGTGGTCCTAAGTTAGTAACTTAACCTCTACGTGCCTCATGCAACTCATCTATTTTGATTCTGCGATTTTTAGATGTTGAAAATTGAGGTACTAAGCAAAAGAGTTCAAAACATGCAGTTGCTAGCAGAGCTACTATACTGGCAGTTATATTAAACAGTAAAAAAAATCTGACTCCTCTACTTGGATTAATAAGAACCTAGGAGCTCATTTGGTGTGAACAGCAGCTAAATAAAATTTAGTATCCACAATGGTTGGAATTCAGTTCAGTTGCATATTATCTAATCGATCTGTTCTAGCACCAGCCTGGGACAGCTGTTTTCACAATGGATCTAATGAATCCACTATTATGTATGAAAGGAAATAAATGAAAAATTAATAAAGCTAAGAGAAATATGGCAAAGCTGAGATACCAGGTGCATGGGCAAGAAAGATTTCCCCGCAACACTACAGGCTTCTATAGCTCAAAAAATCTGGGACACAAGGAACTTCAACTGAATATGAGCTTAATGATTAGATAAGACCTTGAATATGCCCTAGACCAAATTTTGGAAATTTTCCTCCTCATTTCCTCATTTTTCTCACCTTTAAAATTAGGAGACTAAACTAGACACCTAAGGCCGGCCTATTCCATCTCTAAATCTATGATCCTATACTCACTTTTGGCAAGAGATAGCATCTAATACAAGCTATCTTCTGCTCCAATACTCCAACACAAAAAAGCTGGTTTTTCATTAGGAAAAAAGTTCCTAAAAGAGGTCCTAAAGATAATGTTAGGAAAACTCAGCAACAAAGGTAACACCAAAGTGATGATGGAATCTGAGCCCATAACTCCAAAAAAAATTGGGAATTTTCTAGCGTTTAGGTAATAAATGTAGCTGTTCATATAATGTGATATTAATATTAAATTATACCAATATATTGTGTTACTCAAAAGCAAAAACTTACCTGATAACATAGGTCCTAAATGGAATAATATGCTGCATGACAGCAGGTATATGCAGCCATATTCTAATCTATAAGAAAAATAAAAGATTATTACTTTATCCACAAACACATAATAATGGTTAATCATTTTAAAAAATTAAGTTTTGGTATCTTGCCACTCCTACAAAAAGCATATTTAAATTGTATATGCTACAGAATATGAGGCAACATGTTGTAACATAGAATACATACATACATACATACACACACATACATACATACATGTATGTATATATATGCAGTATGGCTGAGGACAAATCATTTAACCACTCAGTGTTCTAGAAGACAATATACAGCAAAGAAAGTGATGACCCTTACTAAAAGTGGGAGTTTCTTCATCAGAGAACTCTTTATACCAATGTAATCCTGTAGTCCTGTTCCTATCCCTCATTTTAAAGAATAAATGATAATCCTAAATGCAAAGGAGTTCTGTTTTAAAAAATTACTATTTTGCAAACAACTAGCTGTGATTTTTTCTTTGGTAGACAACACATATATTTCACACATAAGGGAAGACCACTCAAATACAAACTCCTCCGGCTCACAATCTTGGCTACAACGTACCTTTCCAGATTTACTAAACATTACTTACTCTCTTTTTACATACATTTAACTCAGAATGACCTTTCTTGCTCTTTCTCCTACATGGCATTCCATATCCTGTATAGACTCATGCTCAGAAAGAATTCACCCCTCATCTTTATGTACTAGAATTCCTGGTTTCATTCAAGGCTTAATAGGTACCTTCCACCTCCTACCAGGGATCAAAATCACAGCCTGAAGATTTGTAATCTCTTCTCTTTCCCCACAAAGTTACACTAGTTGGTTAAGTATAATCAGCAAAGTCTATGCTAAGCACTGGTGATTAGATCAAGCACAAACTAATGATTCAAAGAAAAGCAAAATCAAATTAAACTCTAGCAGGGGTGGGGAACCCTTGGTCTCTAGGGCACATGTGGCTCTTTAGGTCCTTAAGGGTAGCCTTGTTATTAAGGGAATTTGTTCTGTGAAGTTTGGATTCAGTCAAAGGTCCACCACCCACACACACCCCCACACACACCCACACACACACACCCAGACTGAAGGAAGCCTTAGAGTGGAAAGCAGTTAGCAACTAGGGACAAGAACAACATGCAAGAGAAAGTGATTAACCTAAATCTTTTTTTTTTCTTTTTGGAGGGCAATTGGGGTTAAGTGACTTGCCCAAAGTCACACGGCTAGTAAGTACCTCAAGTGTCTGAAGGCGGATTTGAACTCAGGTCCTGCTAACTCCAGGGCCCGTGCTCTACTCACTGCGCCCCGATTTGCCAAAATCTTAAAGGAAGGCAGGTATTCTAGAAAGGTACGGGGTTAGGAAGGAAAGCATTCCAGGCTTACAGGAGAGCCAATGCAAAGGCACGAAGATGAGAGATTCAGTACAGTGAGGAACAAAAAGTAGGCTATTGCTACTAGAACACAGAGTCCAGGAAGAGGAATTATACTGAATGACTGAAAAGACAGGAATGAGTGTGGTTGTGAAGAGCTTTAGCTGTCAAAGAAAGGAGTTCATGTTTCATCTTGGATATAACAGGGAGCCATGGGAGTTTAAGTATTACAGAAGCAGTATTTTCAGGGGCCCTGACATGCAGGGTAGACTAGCTATTTCTTTGTTACCAAGGAAAAACCTTCCAAATGCACAAACAATCCCATTCTATCCCATCTCCTCCAACAGATTTCTTCCTGTCATTCCCACTCCATCGTCTCCAAATTCTCCCTCTCCACTGGTTCCTTCTCTACTGCCTACAAACATGTCCATGTCTCTCCCTTTCTCAAAAACCCCCCATTTGATTATTACATAAACTACTGTACTATATCTTTTCTGCCCTCTGTGGCTAAACTCCTTGAGAAGACAATCTATACTAGGTGCCTCCACTGCCTCTCTTTCTAACTCACTATAATTTTGCTTCTGATCTCATAATTCCATAGAAACTGCTCTCTCTCAAAAGTTACCAATGATCTCTTACTTGCCGAATCCAATGTGCTTTTCTCAGTCCTCATTCTTCCTGACCTCTCTGATGGCACACTCTTCTTGATATTCTCTTCTCTCTAAATGCTCAGTACTCACTCACTATCAGTACTCACTATCAGACCACTACTTCACTGAACACTCATTCAGGTCACACCCTTTAAGTGTCCTGGACCTTTCTTCAATCCTCCCTATTTTATCAAGGCAATCTAATCAAGGTGATCTGATTTAATTATCACCTCAATACAGATAATTCTCAAATCTACAAATCTTCTCCTAACCTCTTCTAACTTCCTATCTCACCTCTCCAACTGCCTTCAGACATACCAAAAATGATATCCCAAAGACATCTGAAACTTAACATGTTCACAACTGAACTCATCTTTCCCACAAAAGAATTCTCACCCCTCCAAACTTCCCTATTTACTGTCAGAGTACCATCATTTTCCCAGCCCCTCAGGCTCACATCCAAGTTGTCATCCTTATTTCTCATTCCCAATATCTGATCTGTTGCCAAGATCTGGCAATTTCACATTCACAAGACCTCTCAAATATACCCCCTCCTCTCCACAAATAGTATCAGCACTCTGGTACAGGTAATACAAGAAAGATCCTGTTAGGCATTCAAAGCTTTTCATAAACTACTCCCCCCCCCCCCATACTATTCCAGTGTTTCTACACCTTACTTCCCACCACCTATTCTTTCATTCAGTGATACTGAATGATACTGAGTGCCAATCTGGTGTCCTCTCCATATGCCATTATTTAATGATTTTCCTCTTGTATAGCTAAATAAACTTTTTAAACTGTTGAATGATATAGCAAGAGTCTCTTTTGTTCCAACATCAGAACTAAAATACCAAAGGACCCACCTGAGTCAGGCATAGCTCGAAAAACATGATCAAACGCACACTTTTAAGAAAAATTATTTTAATAGCTGTACCAACAAGTTTTTACTATTGTATTTTGCATGCTTAGTAGGTGCCAGGCACTGTGCTTAACACTTGAGGATAAAAATGGTTGCTACCTTAAAGGGGTACAATTCTAATGGGAGACAAATGTGTAAATAACTAGGCATATATAAATATGAAAGTAAAAGTAAGTCATTTTAGAAACATATCAGAGTTAAAATGGTAACCTTGTCTTTTTCTTTGGAATGGGCTTTCAAGCCTACTTTCTGAAAGAATCACAAGTCAGAAAGAGGTAACAACCTAGTTAATCAAGCCAGTTTGATTATCAAACTTATAAGCCCCCCATTATGACACCAAATCCAGTAATCGACTTTCCTTATGGGACAAAACAATAACACACTGGTCCAACTAAGTGCTATAAAATGTTGTTTACTGGCTACGTAACATAAACTTAGCACTAATGTATAGCTACGTTTCATTCAACAAATTGAAGCCATAAAAAATTATGCCTTTTGCAGTTCTCCTGTTCTTCATTTCACTTTACTTAGATGTCATTTCTGCAGTCTCCTTCATCTCTCTTTCACATCAAGTTGTAGCCTCTCTCCTTGACAAGGCAAAAGTGATCCCATTCCACTACATCTATTCCAGGAGACTGGGAAAGACTTCACCAATTCTTAACAATCGATTACCTATTTTGACTTTAGAAGAATAAAAATAAAATATGTATGCCATCTGCTTCTCAACTGAAACACGTTAAATTAAAAGTATGCCAATGCTACCTCCTTAAATAGAGAATCTAGGAAGAATCCTACAATGTCCATTCTCTCCAGTCAGAGCCTGGAAAAGAGCAGGCCCAGAGAAGTACTGGGTACTAAAGAGGTAAGTTTCAGAGTTGATATAATCTTACTGGAAGATGAGTTTTTAGAGACAATGACCAAGTCCAGGAGAGCAACCACGTAGGAAATAATTTTCTTTGTGATATTATTTGGTACTCATCATGTCTAGTACCTACTAATTTTGTCTTAGACAAAGTATTCATGACATAAAAACTTGAAATTTACTATACTGTCTGAAAATATCTGTCTCATTCCTTAATCTTAAAGATTGTTTTTCTCATTGATTCTCACCATTCTCACCTCTTCCCACCTTTGCCATGAAGTCACCAAGTATCAAATCATATGCTGACTTAATTTAGAAGTTATTAATGAGATCTTCATAGAATTTCTCTACCTCTTCATCTGCAAATGAAACTCTGCACACACTAATGATTTTCGTAGTGGTCTGTTAACAAATCTTAAGAATGAATATTGCAAAATGAAATGACCAAAGATCCTATTAAATATTAATCATCATCTTTAGACATAGAGTAAAGCAAATTCCACCAGGTCAGTTCCTCTATAAGAAGTATCTATATCATTTATGAGAGAGAATTTTTATCAAACCATAACTATATGCTATGCACTAGGGACAAAAACATAAACAAGTCAATATCTGGCCCTGAAAGAGCTTACATACTAAATTTAGTATTTACATACTAAAATATAAAAGTTTTGGGGGCAAGGAGGAATGAACTCATGTTATAAGTGTAACAGCATATATACAGAGAGCCAGGAAATGAAAATCTGCTATCAGGCAAGATAAGGAAAAAAGCTCATCTAGCTCTAAACAAATTTTAGAGCTAAAAAGCCCACAAAACAACAGAGTGAAACACATCTCCAGGACAGTCTAGCAGACCAAAAGGAAGGGTCTATCACACCGGGCTGAGAGCTAAGCACAGTATAGTGTGGGCGAGGCATGTCAGATGGGTCAGAGTAGGCCTCATGGAATGAACCGTCAGTGGGGAACTCTCTTGGACCTAGGTGAGAGAAGGGCAAGGTCTGGCCCCAGCCCTGGGACAGTGGGGTTGGCAACAGCAGCAGGCAGCTGTTTGAGTATTGTGGAAACACAACCAAGATAACACAAGATCTAGCAGCTTCTACATAAAGGTATCGAATGGCTTGGAATAAGATATTCCAGAGGTTAAAGGAGCTAGGATTAACACCAAGAATCACCTACCCAGAAAAACTGAGTATAATATGTTAGGGAAAAATATGGACATCGAATAAAATTGAAGACTTTCAAGAATTCTTGATGAAAAGGCCAGAGCTGAACAGAAAATTTGACTTTCAAATACAAGAAGCAAGAGAAACACGAAAAGGTAAATAGGAAAGAGAAATCATAAGGAACTTATTAAAGCTGAACTGCTTACATTTCTACATGGAAAGATGATATTTGTAACTCATAACACTTTTCTCAATATTAGGATAGTTGAAGGGAATATGTGCATATATGTATGTGTTGTATGTATGTGTATATGTACATATATGTATGTGTAAGTATATATATATATGGACAAAAGGCACAGGGTGAGTTGAATATGAAGGGACAATATCTAAAAAATAAAATTAAGGGATGAGAGAGGAATATATTGGGAGGAGAGAGAGTGAGACAGAATAGGGTAAATTATTGTACATAAAAGAGTCAAGAGAAAGCACTTATAATGGAGGGGAAGAGCAGGGAAGGAGGTGAAAGGGAATGAGTCAACCTTACTCTCATTGGATTTGGATTAAGGAGGGAATAACATACAAATTCAATTAGGTATCTTACTCTACAGGAAAATAGGGGAGAAGGGGAGAAGGGGGAGGGCAATGATAGAAGGGAGGGCAGATTGGGCGAGGGGATAGTCAGAAGCAAGCATTTTTGAAAAAGGATAGGGTCAAAGGAGAAAACAGAATAAATGGAGGGGTGGGATAGGATAGAGAGAAATATAGTTAGTCTTTCACAATATGACTACTATGGAAATGTTTTGCAAAACCATACATGTATAAGGGGCGGCTAGGTGGCGCAGTGAATAGAGCGCCGGCCCTGGAATCAGAAGGACCTGAGTTCGGAGCCGGCCTCTGACACTTAATCCATATGAACAAAAAAAAAAACCTAGCCATGTAACCTTGGGCAAGTTACTTAACCCCAATTGCCCTAAAGGGGCGGCTAGGTGGCGCAGTGAGTAAGAGCGCCGGCCTCGGAGTTTGGATGACCCGAGATCAAATCCGGCCTCAGAAAATGAGCACCCACGCATAAATAATGACTAGCCGGGTAACCTTGAGCAAGTTACTTAACCCCAATTGCTTTAAAAAAAAAAACAAAAAACAAAAAACTATACATGTATAACCTATATTGAATTGCTTGTCTTTTCAATGGGAGGTAGGATAAGGAGGGAAGAAGGGAGAGAATCTGGAACTCAAAGCTTTAAAAACAAATGTCAAAAAACTTTTTATGTGAAACTGGGAAATAAGATATACAGACAACAGGGTACTGAAAACCATCCTGCCCTATAAGAAAGTAAGGAGGAAGAGGGTAAGGAAGGGAATGGGGGGGATATAAGAGAGGGCAGATTAGGGGAAGAGGTAATCAGTATGCTTGCCATCTGGGGGTGGTAGGTAGGGGAGAGATGGTGAGAAAATTTAGAGCTCAAAATCTTATGGAAATGAATATTGAAAACTAAAAATAAATTCTGGAAAAAAATAAGAGTAAAGATTTAGGTCTTAAATAAAAACGCAGCAGAAGTAGTCAAAAGGAATAATTAAAGAAGTTGCTAACTTGAGTAGAGAAGTATTTCATGTAAAAGATGTTATATAAGACAAAACAACATCATTTGGCAACTTGAATTCATTATAAATGTAGACTGAGGGAGAGTGAAGAGTTAAGAATAAAAGTAAGGTTACAAACTTGGATGCCTAAAAGAATGGTAGTGTCTTCAATGGAAAAAAAGAAATCTAGAAGAGGGATGGCTTTGAGAATAAAGATAAATGCACTGTGATTCGGATGCTGAATTTGAGATATTTCCAGGATATTAAACCAATGAAAAATAACACTAAAATTTTAAAAATTAAGCCCCACCAAAAAGAAACAAAACCAATATTTCCCCTATTGATGAATAATCAAAGGACATGAACAGGCAGAGGAAACAAGGAGGTTCAGTGGATAAAAGTACTGAAACTAGAATTAGAAAATTGGAATTATAAATCCTGTCTCAGACACTCACTAGCTGTGGAATCTTGGACATGTCACTAAAGTTCTATCTCAGTTTCCTCATCTGGAAAATAATAACATCTAACTCCTATATTTGTTGTCAGGATAAAATAATATTTATAAAGTGTTTCACAAATCTTAATGTGCTATGTAAATGCTAATTATTATTATTGCTAATTATTTTTAGAGGAAGAACTCCAAGCTATTTATCAATAGCCATATGGATCCACTTGCTACAATTTTTTAAAAGATCGATAATACTAAACTTGTTTCTTTACAGATTACACCCATTGCTTCTCATTTTGCTCTGTTGGTCCAAAAATACAAAACAATTCTAATCTTTCTTTTACATGACATCCTTGAAAATACTTAAACACAACATTTTCCAGAGTCTTATCTTCCCTACAATAAACATCCCCAATTCTTTTAACAGATTCTCATGTGATAGATACATGATAACCTTCACCATTCAGATTTCTCTCCTCTAGTTTACCCATGTCCTTCTCAAAATGTGGGGCCTAGACTTGAACACGATATTCTCTTAAAAAGATCTGACCAGGAAGAGAATAAAGAGAATCTTGCCTTCTTGTTTCTCATACAACAGTCCAACATTACACTAGTTTTTTTTTGCTTCCACATTATGTAGATGGTTCATGTTGAACCCAAAGTCACCAAACTGTTGTCTTAGCAAGTCCCTTCCCCCAATCTCTTGTATTCATGAATTTGACTTTTTAAACCTACAGTTATATTTATCCTTCCTGCCAATCAGTCACTGAAACATAAACTAAGTTATATTATCTAATCAATTAATTCATAAAGTTTCCTGAAGTTTATTATCTAATCAATTAATTCATAGTTTCATCTTTGCATCATAAGTGCTCAGCACAGTCTATAGCATATAGTACTTTGCTTAATAAATAATTGTTGAATTTAATTATTTTGCAAGAGAACTTCAAATAACAATCTGTTGCTTTCTTGAAAGGTCTATTTTCATAAGAGGCTCTCCCAATCTCCTGAACACTTAGGGTATTTGCACCCTGCTCTATGTTCTTAACTAAAAGCATAAAAGGACACTGTAGGGAAACCAGTTTTCCTGTATTTTGGTTTTTGGGAATGGAATTTGTCTCTTTGAGAGTCTAGGCTTCACATACTATTTATTTTAAAAACCCATTTTATAAAAATGAATTTAGGGAGAAAATATCCATATATATTCTGAATAATGTCAAGGGATATGTGGATATTTAACATTCTTGAAAACTGTTCTTTAAAATAACTATACTACCATTAAACTTCAAAATATAGCTTAAGAAAGCAAGCTAACAGATTTCAAAATTCAAGAGATTATAATGTTTGATGGTCAACTGCTAAAGACTGAACTGAAATTATAGTTTATGAATTGAAAACATCAAAGAAAAAAATTTTTCACCTGACCTTATTATAAAGATGAATCGAGGAAGTTTAATTTTTTTTTTTTAATATTTCAGCTCAATTCTCAATAACTCAGGCACATTAAACCTCATGGTCATTACATTAGTACTAAAGCAATTTGATAATAGTATTTTCATAAACTTTCTTTTAAATTATACAAAGAGTATAAATATATAATTATATGTGTGTGTATAAATGGCATACGTGCAAATTGGTTAAAATAATCAATTCTCTCTTATGGTCACAAATTCCTTATTTTCAAATATATTTGTTGCTTATAGGATTGAAACAGGTCTGTACAATACTCACATTAGATACAACTGTAATAAATGCATGTGCTATGAGAAATGGCAAGGTTTCAGGAGTTCCATATTCAAAGCAATCCTTCATGAGGGAAAGGCCATTTTTTCCACAAAACAAACAAACATAACGAAGCAAGTGCAATGGTACTTCTACATCCTGTGAAGATAGAAGGACATATATAACCATCTGAAATTGTCATGAACTTAAAATTTTATAGCCAACACTTCTCAGCATATCCTATCTTAATATAAAAAATTCTAATACATATTTAACAAGGGACTTAAATGTAAAAAAATTTAAAACAAAAAATGCACTCTACTTACATTCATATCACAGAACGCCCCTAATATATTGCTTTCTTGAGCTGAAATATCCTGATAAAAAAGAAATACAATTAGCTCACATAAGCTAAAAGACAGGGGGTGGAGTTAAGACAAATTAGAAGATGCAATATGAAGTTTTTTAAAAGGCTATTTCCTCAAGATTAGCAGTTTAAAAAAATTATCTACCATGTTTTGCTACCTTTTATTTGTAAAGCCATATTTATCATCAAAATTCATATAAATGAATGTTACAAACAATTTTTACCTACTTCCCTTTTTAAAAGCCCAAACTTATCTCATTTATATTAACCATAAGTGAAAATATGCCTAAAAAAATTAAATGAACATATTTAACCCCTTTGTGCTTACAGTATCTGACCTACCATTATGAACATCAATTATTATCAAATAATACCTCATCTACACAAAACTCATTTGTGTAAAGGTAGTTAAGAAACAGATCTCAGCTTAATATAAAGGAAAAACTTCTTAACAATTACATTTGTAAGGTCAAATAAGCTACTCTGCTAAGCAGTAAGTTTGCCTTCAATAACAGTGTTACTGAAGTGGGACCAATAAATGTTTATCTAGTGATATTATAGAGAGGAATCTCATTCAAGTACCAACTACAATAGATGATTTTAAGGTCCCATTCTAAGTGAGATTCTATAATTCTATCTAAAAGAAGCATAACCGAAAACCAGGAATTAAAAGAATTAAATTTCTATAATGTATAGGAACTAAAAGTATAGGCATGCTGCTCATAAGAAAGACCCTCAATCATCCAGAGTCTATTTTCTCTCTTATCTACTATATAAGCAAGAAGCAGATAAGAAGGTAATTCAAGAAATGACAGAAAAGTATTATACTCCTAAAGGCAGATTCAGTGACAGAATTCATAAGAGATATGTAACTGACAGCAAGGGAACATTCCACCCTCTTTACAGAAACAAATACCCACAGCTGCAGATTCAAAAATGGCCAACTAAATAAAAGACATATCTCAAACAGTTTAGCAATTTAGGACCATTTACTTAGGGTGAAAAACATCCAACAAGTCTTGATGGCATTACACCACAGGAAAAAAAAAATTTTTTTTTGGTGATCCTAATGACAACCCTAAGTCTTCAAGGAAATATTTAGGAGTCCAATGTGGGCACAGCACTAAGCTGATTGAGATAAAAAGTTTAAACAAGCTCTCAGTGCCTTCAAAAAAATAACAGTCTTAACAGAAAGATGTGACACATTCACAAGTAACCATAATGCAAAATAATAAATAAATACATAAGTTGTGCCACCACATGTAATACGTTTTAAAAAGATTTCCATCTAAAATTATCAAAATAAAGATAACTTTCTGTGATTAAATGGAAAAAATTCCAGACTCTAGATAGCGAAGATCTTTATTGTACTATGCTATAATTTGTTCCTACAATAAATCTTGACCTTTTAAATTGTATTTTTAATAGTTAAATTTCTACTCAACAAAAAAACTATATATTCACATTAATAGTTTTAATGTTTCTATCTATATCATGCGAAAATTCCTTGCTGCTGGCAGCATACCTATTTCTAGTAGGGCTCTGCTCTTCTAATTCACTGTTTCGAAACTGCTGTTGTCAGAGATATTAAACAGTATAAGCATTAGTACACAGATGCTGTTACATCTATTGTGGCTATTTTCAAGACTTTTGTGCTTAATTCATGTTTCCTGAAACTGTTATTGATAGCTGAGGGTGCATGATAAAGCAGATGTTACTAAATTAGGATTTCAAAAAGTCTAGACTCCTAAGAGGAAGAATATCACTAGAAACTTTTTTTGCCAACCTTTTGTTTTTATTCTAAAAAATTTCTTTAGGCCTAGATACTTTCATATGATTTAAGGAATATGACCAGGCATTAAGAAAACTATATAAAATTTTATTCCAAAACTTCGTGTTCAGATTTAAGCAAAATACTCTGTTCAAAACTAAGAAAAGGTCCATTTCTAAGACTTTTAACTCTAGATATTTTGCATAATTAAACATAGGCCTAAAGATTCCTATATCAAATCCTGCAAGATAATAATTTTTGATAGGTGGAAATTAAGAAATATGGGGTTTATACCCAGTCAAAACTATTAACAGTTTCAACTTGTAGAAAAACTGCAAATAAACTATTTTTTATTCAAGTAATATATGCATTATGAATAAAAATGAATAACTAAACGTGAAGCATAAAAATTCACAATAAGCCTACATTACATATAAATATATCACAAATCATAACCATTTATCTAAGTAGCATTTATATACTGTTTTAAAGTGTGCAAAGCACTTTATATATGTTATCTCAATTAACCCTCACAACAACCCTGTGAGGTAGGTGCTATAATTATACTCATTTTACAGGTGAGGAAACTGAAGCTGATAGAGGGTAAGTGAATTGTGCAGGGTCACACTGCTAAATGTCTGAAGCTGGATTTTGAAGTCAAGTCTTTCTGACTCCAAAAACAGTACTATACCACGTAGCTGCACTGCAACATGAAAGTCAGCATACTGAAATTACTGGAGCAAGCATGAATTGCACTTTTTTACTCAATAAGAACAACGAAAACTATATCTGAATAATTATAAAATTCCAATTAGTAGGATTGGATTAACATGCATTTGTAGGCATCTTGTAATTAAAAAGCAATAATCCATACATTTTCATATACTACACTAATACAAGAAAATGAAAAATCAATGTTCAGAATACATGAGATTATAACATTATAAATTAAAGCCACCTATTTTATTCCTCATCTTGCTGATAAGGAAACTGAGGCCCCGAGAGGCAGTGACTTTCCTGACTTTAAGGCCCTCTGAATCCAAACCCAGGGCATAGTTCTAGCCAAATATTTTCACCTGTCCTACAACAAGAAGTCCCATCATACTATAAAATACTGCTTTTCTTAACTTAAAAAATTTTAAAGAAAAGAATAAGACAATGGATAAGCAAAAAAAACGGAAAACATGGTCACAAAACAAGAATAACTGGGCTAGCAGGCTACATGAATTCTCCCAATTTCCTTGACAAAGTGGTGTGACAGATAATGATTATATTTTACTAAATGATAATTACTGTAGCATCTAAAATAAAAAGTTATATTAGATCACTCAACAAACTGATAACTAAGAAAATTCTGAAGACTACAGTCTAAATATTATCAAGCATAATGTAAAATTCAATATAAGGACTTTTTCCATTTGGTCTTTGTCCCATTACCAAATGTACTCAAAACAAAATATTTTACTTATTATAAAATATCCCATGACATGAACTCAACATAGTATTTCAATGAGGCACTCAAGTACAAAATCTGTACATATTTAAGGTTTCATACAATTTATCTATACCCAGTTGAACTTCACAACAATAAGATAGAAAAAAACTCCATTTTCCATGTAACAGAGATATTGATATCAAAAAGCTGGTAAGAAAGCCTCAAATGGGGAAGGATGACATAGCAGTCCTTACTTAAAAAGTAAGGGTAACAATCACAAGGGACCTGAGGATACAATCACATCTAGATTAAGGTACCATTAACTTTTACAAATATTCATGCTTCTATTGTTAGCATACAAAATGCTAACGATAATAAGTATTATTATGGGGGAGATCTTTTGGGAAATTTAACATTGATTCAAAAATTCAAAATTTTACTGTATAGGAGATTCTGGCCAAAATAAATTTTTAAAAATCAGTATTAGATTAATCTTTTGTTTCCCTATAATAGTATCCACTTCCCTCTCTTAACAAGTTCATCTGTGCTCATCTTTTAAAGAACTGAGAAGCCACCATCCTAAGAAGTCTTATGTAACATCTGCATCAGTGATGACTTTTGCACTTTGGGACCTGAAATCTTTGTTTGCCAACTAATTCTCTAATGCACTTATTTAATATTGTATTTTAATTTCATAAAGGGAGGAACAATGCCTTAAATTCTGTCTCCCCCCAAAAATCTAGCAGAATGCTCTGTACACACAATAAAAAATGTTTGATAACTGAATGAAAATGGGATCTCTCTTTAGGAAGGCTCTACCTCAAAAAACTTTTTTTTGAAATCTTTTTTTAAAATAAATGACTACTGACATATCAGAAACCCTTCAGAGGGAAATAGAATCAAAAGTCTTAAAGGATGGGAAACTAAAGAAAGCCAGTCTGACATAATGATCTAGCTTCTAAGTCAAAAAGGTCTAGGATCAAGTTGCACTTCTGACTTAACTCAGGCTACTTGACTCTGAACAAGATTTAACTTCTCAGTGCCCAAGGCAATACTTTAAGATTAAAAATTCCAGAGCAAGGGTTTATATTGTATCAGAATCCCTCTTCCAATGGACTATTAAAAAAAGTTCATATATTTTTCAGAGATATTGAGGTGGCCCTATAGGTCCTCAAGTGCGACCCTTTGCAGTTAGTTTAATGATGTTTACAAGATATATAGTTTGAGATGTTTAACAGGCAGTTGAAATCTTCCTAATCTGTTCCCAAAATTCTTTATTTCAACTACCTTACAGAAGTTACCAGCAATAATATCAAGCTTTCAACCTTCCTCCAGATTCACACAATAGGATTATATCAAACAATAAGCATTTATTAAGCAACTTACTAAATGTCAGTTATTGTGCTAAACAAAGAATAAAACAATTCCTACTCCCAAGGAATTTACATTCTAAAAGGAGACTAAAGGACTTCTATAAATGTATTATACACTGTAAATATGAAATGAACATCTATAACTATATACAAAAGTAGTTAAATGCAAGGTAGTTAGGAAGAAAGGTGCTATCAGTTGAGGAATATAAGAAGAGTATTCAAGGAATATGTGTGTGAGCTAAAGAGAGGGAAGATCTAGAGGAAGACAGGAAGGGAGTGTATGTATACCAGGTAATCACTAGTAAGGCAAGGGGGAAAAAAAAAGAGTCCTAAATGAACAGAGATAAGGCCAATTTAGCTGGGTCTCAGAAAGTAAGAGGGGAGATCCACTAAAACAAGAAAAACAGCTTGGGGCCAAGCAATGAAGGGCTTGAAAAGATAAACAGAAGTTTATTTCTCATCAGAGGCAATAGGAGTTGTCCTGCGTAAAGAAGGAACATTTAAGAAAAATAACTTTGGTAGCATTGTGAAGGATATACTGGAGTGGTAAAAGACCAGATGCAAGAGGACCAATTGTTGCAATAACTGAGGTGAGATGTGTGGGGTAAAGGTTTATAAACTAAGGTGGTAGCTATACGTCAGTGGATAGAAAGAGTTGGGAATAAAAGATTTGTGGTAGTAAAAATAAGAAGATTTTGGAGGGGTGCTATGGAAGAGTTTAAAAAAAAAACACTTATACTTAATCTTAATTGATTATTAATAAATTCCAGAGCCTCCAAATAGGATAACAGAAGAGTTTATGAATTTTTAGTAATAAGCAAGTAACAAAATCTATAATTAATTACCATCATCATTTACTTCTAGTAAAGTTTGTGAATCCAAACATGTATACCAAAAGTCTTAATAAAATCAGTTCCTTGCTAATAAATATCAGTAATGCCACACTAAATCTAACTCTTTTTTTACCTCACACATTTGGTAAGATTCATTCAAAGGCCTCAGGACATATAAAAAGACTCTAAAATCTGTATTAATTCTCATCAATTAGAGAATATATCAATAACTGAAACAGGCAGGCTGCTTGATTTTAAATAATCCAATGATTAATCTTAACAGCAAACTATGATTCTTGGTTACATAACCATCAAACATAAAAGTATATTTCACCAACTCACTCATATCTGTCGAGAACCCTTGCTGCCAAAAGAAGTCTTCTAGGGTAAGAACCTAAGTTGCCTGAAAAACTTCTAAAAATGCTCCAAATGACAGAATTTGTCAAGTACTTAGTAGACGTCATTGCCTCCTAAAACTCACATACTAAAAAAACCTTGCTGTTACTAAGTTTGACGAAAGGAAAAAGTAGATAGAATAATTATAATAAATCATTTTATCTTGATAATGGTATTCCCAAATTCAACATTACTTTTTTTTTCTAATAAATAACGTTCAAAAAAATTATTCTAAAAATTGAATGATTCTCAAAACAAGAGAAACATTAAAAAACAAAGAAGGTATAACATCAGTAACAGTTATTGTTATCACTGTAAGTGGAAATGCTTCTACATATAATCCCATAATAAACAACAGATATCACCATTTTTTTATTTCAACTCAAAAATTTTTCATCTTAAAGGCAGTATTTGAAATACTGAAGAATAGGAACAAAACCATCAGTATAGTATTATTAAATGGATATCTTGGTGTGTAAATGATTTCAGTAATAAAGTAGTAAAATCATTTTTTCACATATACATTCTATACAAGTGGAGTTCAAATGTTTTACTATTATGACTTCTCCAAGAAAATTAGCAAAATATTAAAAAAAATACCTCTATTGTAGGATGAGTGTTATGCTTGTAAGCAGTATATAAGGGAAACTGAATCTGAAAGATTTTTGCCACACATAGCAAAAGTTTTTCCTTCTCATCTGTACTCCATAAATTAAAAGGATCAGAACTCTTCGTAGACTCCTCCTCCGTCAGGCTACAAATCCTTGTAGAGTCTATTTTTTTCTCTGATTTTTGTCTTTCTATATTTTCTTCTTCATGAGACTCTCTTTCTACATTCAATGGTTCCTCAGCTTGATTATTCTGATCTTGCCATGTTGAATCTATGTTAATAGTGCAATGTTTACAGAGCTGGTCCCGAAGCGCTTGAACTTGGGCAATCACTAAGTTAATGAGAGCACATACTACTTGGTTAAAAATCTCCAAGTGCTTATACTCCTTAAAGCAGCATAGACATTGCCTGAAAAAGAGAAATCAAAAGATATATTTGTTTCCATGAATAGTTATGAATTACAATTAAACCATAAATACGCAGAATGTTAGAGAAACACTGAAAAGCTCTTTCCTTAATCAAAGTTTCCTCAGTTAAGTAACTGAGAAAAACATAGAAAATTTAACAAACTTTGGTAAGCACCTAATGTGTGCTAAGCACCGAGGAGACCAAAAAAAAAAATCCTGACCAGAGACAAAGAAAATTAAAACATCTAAAAGGAACTAGTTGCTAAAAGGATTAGCTGAGGATTTTAAAGTAGCCTTTTTATTTAAGACTGAACCAGAAATGACAATATAAAATAAACTACATAAAAACAATGAAATTCCAACAAAGTGTAAAACAAAATATACATTTCCAAACCCCTCGTAAGTTCCCCTCAAAAAAATAAAAAGGATGACATAAACCTGAAAGAAAGAATAAATACAGTGAGTGAAAGAACTGGGATCCAAAAGAAAATAAAACAAAGGAACTAAAGCTATTAAGATGAAATTTATAAGGGATGTTTCTAGAACCTGTACTCCATCAGGATGAGTTTTAAGTGCTATATTTGGGTTCAAACATCTAAAAGTATAAGCAAAGTATAGGCCCAAGGAGACAAGAGAGTAAAAAAACATAGGTCTAGTGAAACAGACCTCAGTATTCAGGAGACTTTCAAGGCAGCAGTGTGATGTGGCAGTCAAAAGAGCTAACCACACTGCAGGTTCTACTTTATAAAATAAGACTTTCTATTGTACAGCAGATATACTAGTATCAAGGGCCACAGGCCTGGCTTATGATTTTACTTTTACTGGCATAAATAAATAGAATAATTCCATGAGCACCACCCGCTAAAGGTGGCCTTAAATTTATTAAAATGGTAAAAAAAAAGGGGGGGGGGCAAGAATAATAATACTAATAATAATACTAATAATAACAACCATAAGTGATCACATTTTGTTTAACCTATTTGTTCCCTATGAAAAAAAAACACTGGATCTTTGCGTAAAATATTCTTCAATAAGCCTAGGGACCAATTACATCACCGAGAAATAAATACAAATCTCAAGCACAGAATGTACATCAATGCAACTTTAAACACAAAAAGATTTATTTTTCAACAAAACTGTACAAGCAAAAGTTTGTTTTTAACCTAGGCAATGTAGACATTCTGACTACCAATGGTAATTTCAGCTTATTGCATTTCCACAATTTTCCTCAAATAAAATGTTTACTGCTATGAGAATGGAAGTCCCAAAAGTTCAGTACAGAATATATAACTGTCTCCTAACAGAAGTCTATTTTTTTTATCATTCATGCCTATCAGTAATAAGTAAGCACATTTGACCACAGCGCCCCTTCAGAGTATATGTGCTTACATACACTCATTATCTGCATGACTACAAAATCCACTGTCTACCCAAACCCAAAAAAAAGGAGGGGAGTGGGGGGTTTTGAAGGAAGGAGAAAGAAAGACATTGGAAATAAAGGTAGAGGAGACTCAATCCCGAGTCACTGTACTGTAATATAGGTGCCTCACTCCAAGAGGAGATAATTTTCAGGCAAGAAGAAATCCAGGGACAGGGAGTAGATACAGAGGCAATAGGGAGAGAAGAATTTTCCCAAAAGCACCTTCAGAGAGATGTGGTGAATACCTAAGTAGCAGTTCCATTATAACTGACCTTAAGGGCCCACATACCAAAGGTAAAATTGATGAAAGTGGGTATGTTAGAGACAAGTCTACACTTGGCTAGTACAGAAGAGATTAAGAGTTATCCCATCTTCCCACTCTCTAGTACTTCATGCACTTCCTTTAGTATTAGGGAATTCCTAAAGAGGAAACTCCCTCTGCCAATGCAGATAAGCCCATGCTCCCCTTCTGCAACTTAAAAAGTCTTGGTTGCCTAGAACATTGAGAGGTTACATGACTTACCCTGAAACTGTGTCAGAAGAGGGACTTAAATAAAGATCTTCCTGATTTCTGAGGTCAGCTCTCCAGCAAATACACCAAAGATACTCTATAGGTCCTTTCTTACCTAACTAGAAAATTCTCAAAACCACATTAACCTAATCCAGGAACTATAGGAACACAATTATAAACCAGTTTTCACACAAATGAAATCAGATCTAAATAACTGAAAAAGCATCAGTTGCTCCTGGGTAGGTTGAGTTAATTTAATAAAAATAACAATTCTACTTAAATTATTCAGTGCCATACCAATCAAACTGCCAAAAAGTTATTTTATAGATCTAGAAAGATAATATCAAAATACAACTAGTAGAACAAAAGGTCCAGAATATCAAATGAATCATTGAAAAGAAATGCTAGAGAAGGTGACCTAGCCATACCAGATCTTGAATTATATTATAAAGCAGCAATCATCAAAATTACTTGGTACTGGCTAAGAAAGAGGGTAGGATCAATGGAATGAGTTAAGTACATAAGACACAGTAGTTAATGATTACAGCAATCTACTGTTTGATAAACGCAAAGACCTCAGCTTCTGGCATAAGAACTCACTATTTGACAAAAACTGCTGGGAAAACTAGAAAACAGTATGACAGAAACTGGGCAGAAACGTTTGACACTATATACCAAAATGAAGTCCAAATGGGTTCACAATTTAGATATAAAAGCTGATACTATAAACAAATTAGGGGAACAAGGAATAGCTTATCTGTCACTTTTATGGAAAATGGAGGAATTTATGACCAAATAAGAGAGAACATTATGAAACGCAAAACGGATAATTTTGATTACATTACATTGAAAAGGTTCTGCACAAAGTCAATGAAACCAAGAAAAGGAAACAAAAACCTGGAAAAGAATTTTTATACCTAGTATCTCTAATAAAGGCCTCATTTCTAAAATATGTAGAGAACTGAGTCAAATTTACAAGAATACAAGTCATTCTTCAATTGATAAATGGTCAAAGAATATGAACAGGCAGTTTTTCAAAGGAAGAAATTAAAACTATCTATAGTCACATGAAAAAATGCTCTAACTCACTATTCATTAGAGAGATGCAAATCAAAACACCTACCAGATTGGAAAACATGACAAAACAGGAAAATGATAAATGTTGGAGAAGACGTGGGAAAGTTGGAACACCAATTCATTGTTAGTGGAGTTGTGAGCTGATCTACCATTCTGGAGAACAATTTGGAACTGTGCCCAATCACTTCGCCACCTAACACCCCAATTTGTATTTTTATTAAATAACAAACTCCAAATCAAAAAACAGAATTTTTTGAGTAGGAAATGGGCAAGAGCAACCCTACAAAGCTTAAGAAGGTTTATGATATGAAGTTCTAAGAACAAACTACATAAATCTGTCAGACAAAGGTCATCACTATCAAGCTGGTCAGGTGATAATATTTTTTTTCTGGTCACAACCACTGAATATGACCACCTTCTTCCTGAATGTAATATAATGTGATCTACATAGTCAAAGGACCTACACCAACAAGATCTGTGATACCAGAAGTAATAAAATAAATAATATATATAAAAGCAAAAGGACATGTTCATTAGCAATAAAAATCACCAGATATTTTTACATTATAACAAGTCTATAAGAGATGCCATCATATATAAATGGAATTTATTGCTACATAAAACAGAATAAATCATGTTTTATTTGCTTAATCCAAGTAAACATAAAATCTATTTACAAACTGTAACAAATTGAAATCTAGGTATTTTTTTTAAACCTGCAACAAGGGGGGGATGTTTTTGTCATTCCAAAGCAACACTATTAGTCTCTTCAGTTCCAGATACATTGGGATAAATTATTATTCGGCAATTTTTTATAAAACTTTATATTCCAAGGTAGGATTTAGTTTTCTCTTTGGTTAAAAAAAAAAAGTATGGCAAACTAGGAAGGGGCTATAAGGGGCTATAAAATAATATAAATTCTAAATTAGTTCACTTTGTAAATGTTGATAGTTTTAAGCTCATAGATTTTAAAACTAGAACAATGGAGATCACCTACTCCAAATGCTTTTACAAAAATTTTAAAAATCAGAAAAAGTCAAGTGGTTTTACCCAAGGTCATCATGTCAGAGAGATTCAAAAGCAAGTCACAAGATCACAGAGCCCAGATTTAGGAATATAATTGATCTCTTCTGAGATCATTTAGTCAAACCTCTTCATTTTAAAAAAGGGAACCTAAGACCCAGAAAAGTTATGTTACCTGTGCAAGGGCACAAAAACAGGAGATGGCCCTGGGCTGATCTCTGAATGAAACTATGGGGTCTGGAAATGCTAATTATAGCAACAACAACAACAAAAATAATGGGAAAAAAAAAGTAAAAGCAGTTGATTTAGAAGTACCACATCTTAAACTATATTACAAGGTAGTAATTATCAAAACTATCTGGTAGTGGTTAAGAAATAGAAAGAAGGCTCAGTAGAACCAAGCAGACATACAATACACAATGGTAAATAATTATAGGGACTTTGTGTGTGACAAATGTAAAGATTTAAGCTTGTGGGATAAGAATTAACTATTTCATAAAAAACTGTTAGGAAAACTAGAAAGCAGTCTGGCAGAAATTGGATATTATACCATTATACCAATATTATACCATTTAGCCAAGATAAGTTCAAAACGGATACATGACAGGTATAAAGGGACATATCATAAGAAATTTAGAAAAAACACAGAACATATTACCTATCAGATTTATGGATAGAATAAAAATTTATGAATAAACAATAGAGCATTGTAAGGTGTAAAATGGATGATTTTGATTAAATTCAAAAGGTTTTGTACAAATAAAACTAATGTAGCCAAGATTAGAAGGAAGGCAAGAAATTGGGGGGGAAATTTTATAGAATGTTTTCTAGATATAGGTCTGACACTCAAATATATAGAGGACTGTCAAATTTTTAAGGATATGAGTCATTCATCAATTGATAAATAATGAAAGGGATATGAAACAGGCAGTTTTTTGACATAGAAATCAAAGCTATCTCATAGTCATATGAAAAAAAATGCCCTAAATCATTACTGATTAGAGAAGTACAAATTAAAAGAACTCTGAGATATAACATCATATACAATGTTGTTCAGTAACACCACTCCACCCCCCAACCAGTAATACTAGACAGAACATAAAACAGGAGGTTGGACATATGCTAAGTGTTGATCACTGTCATGGAGAAGATATAGGCAGAGTAGAAGTTCAAGAAAGAACTCCATACGTGAAGATATTATTCTGGTTATAAAAAGCTTATATGATACAGAGCCTCATAGATGAGAATCAAAAAAATCTATTAAAATGTCAATAAAATGGACAATCTGAGAAACTGGGCCCAAAATTAAACAGGATGAGGAGAGTGGGCTGGATTGCCTACCAGCAATTGCAGACCTCTTTAATGATGCAAGAACAAGTCACTGTTTCTCATTGCTGATAATTTTCTCAGGTATCCTTAATGTCTGGAATGCTCTTTCTCTTATGCTCTGACTACTGACCATTCTAGCTTCCTTTAAGTCCGAAATAATTCCCACATTTTAAAGGAAGACTTGCTTAACCCCTCATTTCCAATGCTTTACCTCTCTTAACTAAATTTCGTATTTATCCTATATAGCTTGCTTTTTTGTATATGTTTCCATCTTGTCTCTCCCATTAGACTCTGAGAAAGGGCATTTTTGATGGATGACATTAACCAAATCCCTGGAATACATGCCTTTCCATCCTGGGAGGGAGACCCCACGTAACTAAAGAACCATACAAAGAATTTAATCTAAGGTGAATTCTGGCCCATACTGATCCACCCAGGCAGGTCTGAGCAGAGGTGGATGACCTTTTGCCTAGCTAGCCCTAGGCAAGGGGTAGTCTTCTTCCAAGGCCAGAAGAATTAGTGTCAACAAATTAGAGCTCTTCTCTAAACAGGAACAGTCTGTTGCTGAGTTGGATGGAAAGTTGAGCCAACACACAGTTGGCAATAGTGCAGTAGAAAACGAGTGGGCAATTTTCAGAGATTTGGTGTATGGTGCATTTGCTCATCTGGGTCAGAATGCTCCCCAAAACCAGGACTGGTCTGATGAAAATGATGGGAAAATTCAGAATCTGCTAAATGGAAAACAAGAACTCCACAGGGGTTACCAGCAGGATAGTTCACCCATCTCTAAGAAGGCAGCATTTAATTCCATCAAAAGTAAAATATAAGCAAAATTAAAAGATGAAGGATTCTTGGCTCAGTGAGAAGGCTGATGAAATTCAGTTTTATGCTGATAGTAATCATTCAAAGTGCTTTGATGATATCCTGAAGGCTATTTATGAGCCAAGAATTATGGTGTATCTCAAATACTCAGTGCTAATGGAGCTACATTGATTAGTGATAAGGATATGATCCTAGAGAGATGGGCTAAACACTTCCATAGGGTTTTCAACAGGCCATCATCAATCACTAACCGTTTACCTCAGGTTAAAGTCAATCCCTCCAAAGCTGAAGCTTCAACTAAAGATGAGGTTTTGAATGCCATTAGGCTCTTTTCATGTGGCAAAACACCTGATGTGGACTCTATTCCAGCTGACATTTACAAGGCAGGGGGTACACTGCTCATATAAAAGCCAAGTGAAATATTCCAGATTATATGGCAAGAGGTTATTCCCCAGGAGTTCAATGATGCTTCCACTGTCCCTCTCTATAAAGGTAACATACTGTCCTGTGACAATCACAAGAGAGGTCGTTCTCTTAGTTGTTGCTAACAAGATTTTTGCCAGAGTCCTCCTTAATAGGATGACAGTCATCTATCTGTGAGCCAGTGGTGGCTTCAGAAAGGGCTGAGGAATAGTCAATATGGTGTTTGCTGCCCTACAACTCTAGGAGAAATACCAGGAGTAGAACAGAGGTCTGTACACCATATTTGCAGATCTGACCAAGGCCTTTCATACTGTTAGTTGGGAGGGATTATGGAAAATTATGTCAAAATTTAGTTGCCTAGAGAAGTTCATCAGCATTGTACATCAATTTCATCATGGCATGCTTGCCCAGGTACTGGATAATGGACAATGCTCTCGTGCTTTCCCAGTTACCAATGGAGTGGAACAAGTCCGTGTGCTTGCTCCCATGCCTTTTAGCATTTTTTCAACCCTGTTGTCAAATACTTTCAACAAGGACAAACACAGCATCAAGATCAGCTACAGCAATGATGGTAAACTCTTCAACTTGAAAAGGCTACAAGCCAAGACCAAAGTGGAGGGAGTATTGGTGCTGGCTTTTCTGTTTGCAGATGAAGCTGAGATACAAAAAGGTATGGATCACTTCTCTGCTCTTGGGCTAATTTTGGCCTAACAATTAACACCAAGAAAACACAGGTGCTCCACCAGCCAGCACCACACCATCCACATGTGAAACCATCGGTTACAACAAATGGGGAGGTTTTGAATGCTGTGGATAAGTTCACTTACCTTGGCAGTGTACTTTCTGGGGATGTACACACTGATAATGAGGGTGATGCACACATTGCCAGAGCTAGCTCAGTGTTCGGGAGGCTCCAAAGGAAAGTTGGGGAGAGAAGAGGTATTACATTGATTACCAAACTGAAGGTCCACTGAAGAGCCATTTCACTGACCTCATTGTCGTATGCTTATGAAACCTGGACAGTATACAAACACCATGCCAGGAAACTGAATCACTTCCATTTGATTTGTCTTGGGAAGATTCTAAAGATCATCTGGCAGAATAAGATACCAGACACTGAGGCCCTTACTTGAACTAAACTGCCAGGCATTCAACTCTGCTTCAAAGAGTGCAACTCCAACCAGCTAGCCACATTGTTCAAATGAAAAACGTGTGCTTGTCAAAAAGACTATTTTATGGAGAACTCACACAGGGCAAGCATTCATGTGGTGGTCAGAAGAAGCGATACAAAGACACTCTCAAAGTCTCTCTCAAGAACTTTAGAATTGATTGTATGACATGAGAAACACTGGCACAGTGCCCTTCAGCATAGTGTACCCACATCAGAAAAGGTACAGTGCTCTATGAGCAAAGAATTTAAACAGCTCAAAAGAAACACAGGATGCACAAATTTAGAGCATCCACCTCAGATGTTTACATAGACTATGTGTGCCTGACCTGTGTTGGATCAGCCACAGCTGGACACATTGAAACTTGACTCTAGAATAGTGATGTCACTTTGATCCTCTTCAAGAACAAAGAAAAGGGACAGCTAGATGGTGCAGAGAATAGAGCACCAGTCCTGGAGTCAGAAGGACCCAAGTTCAAATCTGGCCTCAGTCACTTAACACTTACTAGCTGTGTGTCCTTGTGCAAGTCACATGCAAGTCCAAAAAGCAGGGGGGAAAAAAGAACAAAGGAAAACAACCACATGATCACAGGCAAGTCACCCAGGCCCTCATTAGAATAGGTCCACTTCTTATTATAATATTCTTCTTTTTTTTTTTTTTGGAGGGTGGAAGGCAGGGCAATTGGGGTTAAGTGACTTGTCCAAGGTCACAAGGCTAGTAAGTGTTAAGTGTCTGAGGCGGAAAATGAACTCAGGTCCTCCTGACTCCAAGGGCTGTATTCTATTCACTTTGTCACCTAGCCACCCCTCATTATAATATTCTTTCTTCTCACTGCTAAACAATCAGAGCTGATTACAACCCTCAGGAATATCCATTCTTCCAAGGGCATATAAGTGTAAAGCAGGTTCCATGGCATTCCAATTGGCATGTGAGTGTACCACTGACCTTATTAATCATTGCTAGAATAATTAATAAAATGATTAATTACCCAGAAAATTACATCTCTGGAACTTCTTATATATTACAATAGAGAAATACAAAGAAAAGGGGAGAAGTAGGAATTAGAGGAAGGGACCTGTCAGTTGCTTTTTCAGGTCTTTCCAACTCTTCATGACCTCATTTGGGGTTTTCTTGGCAAAGACACTGGAGTAGTTTGGCATTTCCTTCTCCAGCTCACTTTACAGATGAGGAAACTAAAGCAAACAAGGTAAAGTGACTTGCCCAGGGCAACACAGCTAGTAACTATTTGAAGCTAGATTTGAATTCAGGAAGATGAGTCTTTTTGACTCCAGGTCAAGCATTCTATTCACTATGCCACCTAGCTTTCTAAAGGAAGGGATTAGCCTTAAGCAAAAAAACCAACCCCCATGATTTCAAAAATATTTATCATAAATCACAAATCTGTTGCCAAGATCCATCAATTTCACATTTGCAGCATCTCTTAGTATATAATTCCCTTCTCTCCTCTGACACAACCACCACCCTACTCCAGGCCCTCATCGCATTCAAATTTAAAGCCTCACTTTAAAGAGTGAGTTTCTAAGTGAACCTGTAAAAAGATACTCCATATCTCTCAATTCTGCTCATTTTCACTGGCTGCCTATGCCCAGAATGTTCCCACCCAAACCTCTATCTCCTAGCTTCCCTGGCTTCTTTGCCATTCCAGCTAAAATTCCCACCTTCTACATGTCTTTCCCAATCCCTCTTAAATGCCCGTGCCTTCCCTCCAGTGATTATTTCCAACTCATCCTTTATAAAGCTGGTGGTATGTAACAGTTTTGAGAGTTGTTCCCCCCATTAAACTGTGAACTCCTTGAGGGCAGGGGCTGTCTTCTGTCTTTTTTTGTGTACTAAATACTTAATAAACACTTATTAACTATTTAACCTGGAGAAGAAAAGACATATGGGAGACATGATAGATGACTTCAAGGATTTGAATAGTTAGCATGTGGAAGAAGACTTAAACTTGCTCTGCTTAGCCTGCGACAGAGGAACAAGTAACAAAGGGTAGAAGCTGTAAAGAGTCAAATTTAGGCTACATGTCAGAAAAAACTTCCTAACAGAGCTATCCAAAAGTGGAATACATTATCTAAAGAGGTGGTGGGTCCTTGCCTCATTAGAAGTCTCTGACTCAGCCAAGGTTGAACTAGATGACCAATGAATTCCTTCAAACTCTAAAATTCTATTCTTCTATGACATAGATATACATATTAGTACTAATAAGTTGACATTTATATAGCACTCCATTTCAAGTATGCAAAATGATACACACATAATTATTGATTATAATAAAACCCAGTGAGTTAAGTACTATATGTAACATTAATTCCATTTCATTTGAGAAGAAACCTAGGCTCAGAAATGTTAAGGAAACTGCCTATAGTATCAAAAGAAGACTTTGAATCTAGGTCTCTCCTCCCTACAAATCCTGTTAAGTGTACAAAGCACACAACTATGAATGACAGACACCACAGCTGCTGCCAGAGTTGAATAAGAGGAAGATGCCAGTTTGGAATACATTTGAGAAACTATCTCATTTGCAATGATCCAAAACTTATTATTGCCACAATATCTGAACTACCTAACATCAATATTTTCTTAGTAAAGCTATACAGCATTCTGAAATGCCACAAATTGAAGTATCAAAGTTCTAAATAACCTTAAGGACCATGGAAAATATAGCATGTATTTTTGTTGTTCAGTCATTTCCAATTCTTTGTGACACCATTTGGAGTCTTCTTGGCAAAGATAATGGAGTGGTTTGCCATTTCCTTCTCCACTGAGGACAGTGAGTCAAACAGGGTTAAGTGACTTGCCCAGGATTATACAGCTATTCAGTATCTGAGGCCAGATTTGAATTCAGGAAGATGAGTATTCCTGACTCCACTCTATCCACTATGTCACCACCTAGCTGACCTAGCACATGTAAGTATCCTGTAAGATACTATCCAAAATGAACTGTCAAAAATTCTCTTCAATTATATCTCCAAGATTTCTCTACCAATAATCTTTACCCTACTTCAAACTCTCAATATTTCGAACCTAAACTATTACAAAAGCCCCATGATTGTTCTCCCTTCTTCAAATCTACCTTCTCTCTAATCTATCCTCCACAAAGTTGCCAAGTCAAATAAAAATTCCTAATGCACAGGTCTAACATACAACTCTGCTGAAGAAGTTTTTGTGGCTTCCTACTGGTTTTCGGAACAAATACAACCTTGTGTTTAGCATTTAAAAACCTTCATAATCTGGCTCCAATATATCTTTTCATATTGATTTCACATCATTCCCCCTTGTGGATTCCAGTGAAACCAGTGTACTTCATTTTTCTTCAATATTATACTCTCTCCTCAGCCTCCATGACTTTGAACACTTTCCCCTACAGACCCAAAATGTATTTCCTCCTCACTTCTATCTCTTGGAATTCCGAGCTCCTTTCAGGGTTCATATGAAGTGCTACCACCCATAAAACAGATTTCTAAATTCTCCAATTACTAGTGTGTTGTACTCCTCTCAAGTCGCAAAAATTACTTGGTACAGATTTTATATTTGCTTATCAGCAAACATTGCCCCAATAGAATGTAAGCTCCTTATGGACAGAAACTTTACTGTTCCGGTCTTTCTATTCTCAGGCCACAGGACAGTGCCTGGTAAACAAAAATGAATTATTAATGCAACTGAACAGAAGAAATATAAAAGACATCATTAACAGATTAATAACCCCCCCCAAAATGGGCTCATCATATATGAAAACAAGAACCAACAAACTCAAGTGTTACAACGGTACCTCACAGAAAATAAAAGAGAAGTTCTTTAGCATACTAGATGGATTTCTTAGTTGAGGATTTATGTCAAGAAATATATAAGAACTGGATGAAAGGCCTAGCTGGATCACAATTTGACTGTGTACCCACAGTGATGAAATCCTACAACCAACCTACAAGTATTTCTTTACATTAATATATGATAAAGAAAAAAGCAACCAACAGGAAAATTCAATAAAGTTTCCTATATATTAAAAGCTGCTACAAAAGATATCTGAAAATACCTTTGTGTCCAGGAGTTGATATAAGCAAATATTTTGAGAGTGTGTTCCTTTCTGAGTTGCAGTCCATCACCACCTTCAATGTCTGATACTAAAAAAAAAAAAAAAAAAAAGGGCGGGGGGGGGGGGAGAAAATACAAGATTTAGAAATAATAATTGACAGTTCAAAACTAAAATCTTAGTTCAAAAAGTACCTCAAAGGATGCTTTTATTTTAGCTCCTAAACAAAATTATTTGAACTATGAAAATTTAGAAAAACCTCAATGTGATTTTCTGAAATTAGTAAAAATTTTCTTGAACTTAGCTTAAACCTTTAACTTAAAATATGCACTGAATATTCCTGGAATTTCCTTCACAATTTACAAGACACTTTGCTTATTAATTCTAACAGAAAGGCCCTCCCAGTGGCTGTCACTTCGTTTTGTAAATTTTTTTAAAAGCCTTAGAAAAGTGAAGGAATTTGACCAAAAACAGATAAGCTAAACCTTTTTAATCTAGGACTTTTGGAAAAATTTACCAATGGCTTTCTATGATACTACTTTGAAAATAGCGTTCAATCAAATATTAAGTTAATAATATTAAGTTAACAATTGGGTAATCCTAGAAAACTTGAGCTTAAATTTTACCTAAAACACTTAGTAATAGGGTTACCCTGGGCATGTCACTTAACATATGCCTGCCTCTGCTCCTCATTTGCAAAATGGGAGTCCCTGAGGGAATTTCAAGGGGTCTGTGAAATTAAAACAATTTTTATAAAATATTAAGATATCTAAATTTCTAAAGTGGTAAGTAGAGCTATAAACCACATAAATTAAAGCTCCGAGTCCTCAATTTTTAAGAGTATAAAGAGATCCTGACATTACAAAGTTTTAAAACTACTAGTCTACAGTTTTCATTTTCCGAAAGTTCATCTTGTCTTAGAGTTGATCTTAAGTTTGTGAATACTATGCAAAAAAACCCCACATATTCCTACTCTCACCTCAAAAAAACTGTAAAGAAAAAGCTGACTTTTTTCAAGTGCAAGAAAAATAATCTAGCTTCAAATTAAACTAGCAGTACTACTATAAATAAAAAAGAGGCAAATACATTTAAAACAAAATTTATACAGAGGCTTTAAGGAAATTAATTACATGAGGGTATAAAATTCTTTTTTAAATACTAAAAATCACACGTGTGAATGTCTTGTACATAGTACTTAATAAATACTTGTTGACTAAGCATACTGCAATATTAAGTAAAAAGGAAAAAATAAATGAATTCAAGATTTTAACTTCAAACTTTTTTTTTACTAAACTTTAATTTCAAAAGTATCTGAATAAAATCTCAACACATAAGTAGAATCTATTCACAAACAAGGAAGAGATAAATCACAAACTCTAGCAATAACTATGCTAATTATATATACTATATATATTAACTATACTATTGGGAAGCTAGGTGGAACTGTGGATAAGAGCACCAGGCCTGGAATCCGGGAGACCTGAATTCAAATTTAGCCTTAGATACTTAGTAGCTGTGTGGCCCTGGGCAAGTCATTTAATCCCATTTGACTCAGTTTCCACATGTGAAAAATGAGCTGGAGAAGGAAATGGCAAACCATCCTAGTATTTCTGCCAAGAAAACTCCACATGGGGTCACATCTCAACAACAACTATACTATTGCTTTTTTCAGGGATCTAGACTTGTGACTTCATTGGTGTTGGGAATTCTAGGTGAAGAAATTTCCTTTACCAATACAAATCAACAACTATTAAGCAACCTGACTTTAGTCTTAGAGATGTGCAAAGGGCACAGGGACTTAAGTGACTTGCCCACGGTCATCTAGTCTATAGTCTATGTGTTTAGAGTCCAAATTTGAACCCAGCTCTCTATGTGGTACCACATTACCTGACAAGCTAAAACATACAATATTTACGTGTTAAGGAAAGGAAAAGGTATTGAAGTAAAATTGCAGTTCCTTCACGTATTCTGATAAGCAGGAAACTAAGCAGTATTTTACCTAATTATAATTTTCATCTGAGGATGAAGGTCATTATTCTTCTAATGAGTTGTCTTTAGCCATGTAAAAAGGGATATACATTCAAGAGAAGGAGTTCTATGACCACAGAAAAATCACGAAACCACTGTATTATTAATTTTTTCCTCACCTATAAGATACATCTGCAGTACCTAATTTAGGGATGTTGTGGGGGAAGCAAATTTCAAATCACCGAGTATTTATTGTGTACCAACTATGTGCCAGGTGCTGAGCTTTCATCAACAGAAAAGTTCTAGCCCTTAAGGAGGTTTTATATAATGGAGGCAGAAACAACAAGACTCAACAACAGATATGGTAGAAAAGTAAAGATAACTGAGGAGTCAAGGATAACTTTAAGGTTACCAACTTGGTTGACTAGTATTGCCCTCAAAAGAAGTAAGTTAGGAATAATTATAACAACAAGAATAACTAAAATTTATGTAGATGATAGTACTGTGCTAAGTGCTTCACAACTATAATCTCATTTGATCCTCACAAGAACCCTGGGAGGTTGGTGCTTTGATTTTCCCCTTTTTTACAGATAAGGAAATGGAGGCAGAGGTTAAGTGACTTGTCCAGGGTCACACAGTTGTTAATAAGGAGTAGGTTTAGGGAGAAAGATAATGAGTACTGTCTGGGGCATGCTAAGTTTGAGATTTAGAAGGACCTAAACAATTTGTTCACATTCAAATACATCACAAGAAAGAAACCTTGGTTATGTATAAAGATCTACATAGAGAAAATGTTTCTAGACATGGTTACAGATGAGATTGCCTAGCAAGAATTTAAAGGTAGAAGAGGGCCTAGGCAAAGTTCTGAGGTGCATAGAAGGTTGAGGGGAGGAAATAATAATCCAGGAAAAGATGCAAAAAGCTGCAAAGAACTGAAAAGGCTCACCTTACGAATATATTGTTTCTAGCTGGGGTGATTAGAGGAGACAGTATCTCAGATGGGCCTAGAAGGAAAAATGGCTTCCTGGATCCCACTATGTGTAAATGACCTCTCTCCACCTCACAGTATGTTGTATTATCATTTTATAAAATAAACCCACAATAGAATATAAATTGAGGATATACATACACACAAAATCACAATCTTTCAAGCTGTTATATTCTAATTAAGGAATTGTGTGCAAGAGGCACACGTGTATTAATACCAAACAATTTCAAAAGAGTAAAAATGCTAATAATTGAGGAGATACGGAATCAATCACTCAATAAATATTTATTAAGCACTCACTAGGTACTCTGAAAAATGCTTAAGGATACAACAAAAGGTAAAATAAAGTCTTGATCCTCAAGGAGCTCACTATCCAATGCAGAGACAATAACCAAACAACTATGAGCAAATAAGCTACATACAAATAAGAAATCATTGAGGGAGAAGGCACTAGAATTAAAAGGGCTCGGGAAAGGCTTCTGGTAGGAAATGGTATTTAATTTGGGACTTGAGGGAATCCAGGGAAATCAGTAGGCAAAGATGAGAAGGAAGAACATTCCAGGCATGAAGAACAGCCAGAGAAAATGCACAGGTCCTGAGAGAGTAAATATTTTGCTCCTAGAACAGCAAGGAGGCCAGTGTGAGTGGATGAAAAAGTACATGATGAAGAGGTAATGTTAGCAAGGTTATGAAGGGCTCTGAACAACAGAAGATTTTTTATTTAATCCTGGAGGCAACAGGGAGTTTAATGAGTAGGAGTGACAAGGTCAGACCTTTTTTATGAAAAATCACTTTGGTAACTGAATGGAAGATATATTTGGATTAGGGAAAGACCTACCAATAGGCTATTGCAATAGTCCAGTAATAGGTGATGAGGACATGCACTACAGTGGCAGAAGTGCCAAAGAAAGGAAGGAGAAATATTCAAGATGTTGCAGAGGTGAAATTGAGAGGCCTGGGCAACCAAATGGATATGAGGAATGAGAGATAGTAGAGAATTGAGGATAACTCCCAGTCTGAGAGTCTAAGGGGTTGAAAAAAGAGTCTTTAATTACTTTACAGGAAGGAGGAAGGTAAGAGAGGGGTTAGGGAAAAAGATAAGCTCTCTTTTGGACATACTGAATTTAAGATGGAAATCCAGTTCAAGACGAAAAGCTGTTGAAACTGAGAGATTGAAGGTAAGCATGGAAATTAGAGAAAAAAATTCATGAGAGTTGATAAGATCACCAAGTGAAGTAGAATAGAGGGAGAAAAGGGTTCAAGACAGAACCCTATGGAACAACTAAGGTTTTTGAGGGCACGATCCAGCAGAGGAGACTGAGAAGTAGTCAGACAGGGGGGCAGAGTCAAGATGGCAGAGTAGAAACAGGACTTCTGTGGGGCTCATGCTCCCTCCTCCTCTCTTTCATGTAAAAAATGACTCTGAACAAATTTTGGAGCAACAGAACCCACAAAATGACAGAGAAAAGCTAACATCCCGCTGAAGACAGTCCAGCAGGCCACCAGGCAGGGGCTAGCTCAGCACTCTGGGAGCTGCACCCCCCCCCCCCCCCCCGTGAGCTGGAGGTTTTAGCCTCTGGGGGGGCCACAACCAGCCACCATTTATATGTAAAATAATTCAAACAGTTATAGCAAAGCATTGGAAATTTTCTACAATTATTTATATTTACTTAATTTTACTTAACTTAGCACAGTACCTGACATATAGTGATTAATAAATGCTTATAGATTCACCTTCCTCTAATGGAAAAGTCGAAGGGGGTATGGGAGAAGATATGGGAGAGAGCAGATTGGAGGAAGCAATATCTTGTGGGACTGCTATTCTGGGAGGGTGGGTAGGGGAAAAACAGGGGGGAAAAATAATTGTAACTCAAAATCTGGCGGAAATGAATGATGTAAAACAGAAGTTAATAAAGCATTTGTTTAATAACAAAAAAAATAAATGCTTATAATAGTTATTAATAAAGTAATAATAAAAGAGGTAACAAAACATTTACTAATCAATCTCAATGCACTAATTAGTGCTCTCTATTTTATCAAATTATCTTGTATTTCTTACTTTTAAATATTTTATCATCCCAGCAATATGTAAACTGAAGTCAGGGCTGTTTTTGTTTTGCTTTTGTGGTGCCAGGTTATACAGAATAATGCTTTTAGCAGATAAGAGAAGCATAATAAATGTATACTAAATGAATACACATGAAAAAATGACCCCCAAATAAAAATATAAGGACTAATCTTTATATATCCTAGTTCTATCAAGGCTTCTTTAGGATTTGTCACATCGCTCCCCTACTTTTGACTTCTACTCCAACCACCTCTAGTTGAAGCTCTTCCTATGATATAAGCCTTCAGTTTATAACAGTTGTCCCACTTCTGGTCAGTCCAACTTATTTCATACTACTTTCTATTACCTAGTCTAGCCTTCTGGTCAAATGGACTTATTACCTATTATAATCCTTTTCCATATATGTCTCCCAAACTATACCATGAATTCTTTGAATAAGTGTCAACTAACTTTTATTAAGGACCTACTATGTACTGGATTGGTTCTGAAGGAAATACGAAGTTTGAATAAGACAGTCCCTTCCTTCATGAAACTTATAATATTGTAGGAGGATAAAATAAAAATAGATAACTACATAATATCACATACTCTAAAGAGATGCAAAACAAAATGTTACATGAGGTACAAAGGTGAACACCACTACAGAGGGTGAAATCACTAAAGGCTTCAGGGAGAAAATATTACTTGAGTAGGGTAAGAATTGAGTAGGCCCAGTAGAAGTTAGGTCAATCCAGACATAGGAAAGGGTGTGAGCAAATGTATGGGGGTTTAAAAAAAAAAAAAAACAACTTGGTATGTTTGATGAAAAGCATGATAAAGGATAGTACAGTTGGACAGGAGTGTAACAATATAAGTTTGCTATCAAATTGTGGAGGACTTTAAGTGACAGGCAAAGAAGTATAAATTTTACTTGGCAGGAATTGGGGAGTCACCAAATATTTTCAGGTGCTAGATAAGAAAGATTCTTCTGACAGCAAACTCAAGCAGAGGAACAACAGGATGGATGGACTTACAATAAGGTACTTGAAACATTCCAGACAGGTGCTAATTAAAGCCTATACTATCAAAGGATCTCCAAATGCTTAGGATTGGGGGAAGGAAATATGATATAACCCCTCTAGGAAAAAGAAGAAAAAGCTATTAAAGGAAAATATATACAGAATATATTACTTTTTTAGTCAATTCACTATAGGAAAGAAAGCAAAAAGGAAAAAAAGAAAATCAGATAATTAAAACTGAGTAATAGATTACGTATTAATTCCTTTAGTAAGTATGAGAGGTCTAATAGTGTAGCTCATAGAAAACCTGCCTCAGAATCATGAAGGACTGGATTCAAGCCCCATCTCTTGTCCCAAACTGGCTGTGTGGGTCCAAGGTAAGTCATTAAACTTTTCAGTGGCCCAAATAGAAGTTGCTGAGCAGCTGCTAACATATATCAGAATGTAAAATTTTGTGGAAAGGAGTTCCCTAAACCAGTGATTCTCAAAAAAAATATTTTTTAGCTAGATCCTTTAAGGGGGAATTCATTGTCTAAACTATTTCCAAAATAATATACTAAGATTTGCTTATAAAAATACTCCTTACTTTTCCAAGTACATCTGAATGAAACCAGACTGAATGCAAAAGCAGATAAGAGAATCCAGTTGTTTTATTAAAGTTATTTTTATAACTTTATAATTGTTTATGTAAAACAACATCACTTCTCATTAATGTTTTTTTCTTTTCCAACAGTGATTTTTTTTTCATTAAAAATGTGTGTCAACCTATAATGGATTTACAGTTACTTTTTTTAATGAATAAATGTTTAAAATATTTTAGTTTTAATTTCTACAATGGGAAATATTGAAAGATATAACCTACATAAACAAAGGAACAAAAGTTCTAAAGGGTCCTTAATTTTTATATGGTAAAGAGCCTGCCCAAGTTTGAGAACTGCTTCTGTAAGCTAATGAAATCACAAGGGAAACTGACAGGCAGATAGTCTCTCTCTGTCTGTCCCAAAATGAGAACACAAAACTCAAATCAGTCAATCTGAACTTTTGATAACAACATTGGTAAATTGGTGTCAAAGGAAAAAAATGGTTTAAATTTATGTATTGCCAACGCCATATTCACAGCAACTATGGTGGCTATGATTATGCTGGCATAATTCTAAATGGCAAAATACAACAGACTCTCCACATGAAGACAGAACTAAAACAATTTATTCAGACACGAAAAAGCTGAATCCCAATACCAGAAAGCTAAATTCATCATAGCAACAAAAAAATTTATACACAATAACAATTCAGGGGATACTGCCATGCCCAAGCCTTCACCCTCCCACTTAGGAGCTCTCAAAGTTCTTCACTGCCTCCTTCCTCTCTCTCCCTTAGCTCTGACCAACTTCCTCTTGGCTCTGCTCTACCCTTCCAGCTCTACCAGGTCAGCAAGCTCCTCCTACCACAGGCTTCATATGACTCAAACTCAAACTCACATGGATCTATTAATGGATGGGAAAGATTTTCCCATTAAGCAAAAATTACATTACCATTACAATTTAACAACAAAAAAAGTCATTCATTGTTAGGTCATTTCTTTTCCAGCAGTAGTATTCTCTTGTATGGTTCTAACCAATAATATATAATAAGTCTGAGATAAGTTTGGAAATGTAGTCATGGTTGGTTAACAGTACAAAGATAATGAGTCTCTATGTCAATAAAACCGTTGACATGACTTTAGCAGAACCCAGTAAAAACCAACTGTGTTAACCAAGACTCGTATAAAATAGCATCATAGGATCAAAGATCTAGAGCAGGAAGGGACCACAGGATCTTCTAGTACAGCTTTTTAAGCTTCTTAAACTGTGGGTGTTGACCTCACAGTTTAAGAAGTACTGAAGGGGTTGCAAATCGGAAAAATTTAAGAAGCCCTGAATCTAGTCCAAGTCCCTAATTTTACATGAGGAATGAGGCCCAAAATAGTTAAAGTCACAAAAGTATTAAGTATCAGAGCTAGTATTTAAATTTAAATCTGCAACTTCTAATTATAAACCCAACACTCATTCCTATACTATATTGTACTATATTGTGTACACACACACACACACACACACACACACACACACACACACACAGATAATTTATTGAACAAACAAAAGCAAAAATTTGTAGTAGACAACAGTAGAAATGACAGAAGAATGAAGATGCATCATGCGGAAGAAAAAACTGTACTAAGGGAACTCTGAGAAAAGGGTAGGAAAAATATGATCACAGGAATTAGGTAAGAACATTTTAGCAATCAATATAAGCATTTCCCTCTATAATCTCTCTTTCCCTTGACCCCCCCCCCAAAGGCACTAAAACATGAAATGTGCCTCTAAAAGAAAAATTGGGTCCAGTTTCAGTTGTAAATTAGCACCACTGAAGTATTATTTTTAAATGCTCATTCCAAAAAGAGTAATGTGTGTCATTTTAATATGAAAGAAATATTCTTGACTCAGTGAACCCATAATGATATATTAATAGTCTTGACTAAACTGAGAACGGAGACTTTAGTACTTATTCTTCCTGGGACTTACTGAGGAAATAATATATAATCTTGCTTTTATCTAAAAAAAAGGATATTTACCCACAGTCATGAGATTTTAACACTGAGCCCACTGATAAAGTATACCAAAAATGAAAAAATAATGCTCCTTATTAAAGCCCTCAGTTCAAGCCCTACCTCTAACAAGTAGTAACTATGTCCTCCTTGGGCAAGTTACTTACCTTCTCAGCGTCTCCAGGCAACACTTTAAGATTTGATATAGATGTGGATATATTTGCATTAGCATCCCCACACTAAGAAGACACTTAATAAATGCTAAGTAACTGACAAACTAGAAGCACCAGTAATGCCCTGTACCATTAAAAAATTAATTATTACTTATCAAACTAATAAATCCATATTCCTAACAAAAGGACTTGCTATGAATGGTTAAGAATTAACTGCTTTGTAGCACTTGGGCAGCTTTCCTTATACTAAGTACAGTAGCAAGCATCTCAGGATAAGCAAAAACTTAAATGTATGTTTAAAAACTGATTCAAAGAGTCACTCTTAATTCAAAGCATACTAATGAATCCACCAAGATATACATCCTTCCTTCTCTAAGGAGCAATGATAAATGTATAGGAAACTAGCTCAGAAAAAAAATTTTTTTCATAAAGTCAATTAACTGTTTCATTTCTCTACAACCACAGTTTCATAACTTTGTATAGAGCCTCAAAAATAACTAAACTCAGAGATATTGTCAACAATTTTATTTTATTATTGCAGGAGTACTCTAGTGGAATACCTGACTCTCATCAATTACTTAAACAAATGCATAGGTGGCATACTTATCAAATTAGCAGATTATACAAAACTCAGAGGGATAGCTAACACACTGAGAAGAAAAGGGAAAAAAGGAAAGAGAATAAGCTAGCAAGTACTTACTCTATGCCAGGCATCATACTGAGTGTTTACAAGTATCATGCATCTCATATAATTCTTACAACAAACCTGTAAGATAGGTGCTATTATTGTCTCAACTAAACTCAGGTCGACCTGAATCCAAGCCATGCTGGATTAAGCTGACTCAACACCAAAATGAGGAGCTGGAAAATATCAATACAGATAGATTCTCATTATAAATAAGAATAGAATAAGGAAGTCACAGCTAAATGGAAGGATGATTTGCAGGTGTTCCTAGGAAAAACAAAGGAACTTGCAGAATTGGTTTCTTTGTTGTTGTTTGTCCTTCATTCTTGAACAGGACAATGACATCAGGAAGGTTGGTTTCTTCATGCAATCAAGAATAACAAAGTATACCATTTCAAGGGACACTTAGTCACCTCATATTACAGTGTTCTTGAAGATCACAAGCATTTACTAAATAACTACTGTGTGCCTGGCAAAGTCTAGGGACTGGGATAGAAAGACAGAAGTGATCTGTCCCTGATCTTAAGGACCTTATTTTCGGTAGGAAAAGGGTAAACACAACATGTACATATATGGACACAGGCTAAGTACTGGATAATTTTTGGAAACAGGCACTCTCAACTGTGGAAATCAGTTAAGTCTTCATGTAAAAGGGATGGCATATGACCTGAGCCGTGAAGGAAACTACAGACTAAGAAGTAAAGTGAGGAAAGCACTCCTCATGCCTGCATGGGGGTAGCCAGTGCAAAGGCACTGAAATAAGAGATGAAAAGTTACATGATGAAATTTTAATGGAAGATGAATGGTAAGAAGGCCATTTTTAATGGACCACTGAGTGCATAAAAATGAATAACAGTGAAGAAGAGTAGTGGGGGTCAAGTTGTGAAGGGCTTTAAATACCAAACAGATCCTAGCTCAAGAACTGCAAAAGACTATCTGAGGCCATCTACTCTAAATACCTGTAATGGGAATGGGAATTTGAAGATCTTCCCTGCCCCTTAATAGACCTAGGGGGGAATCTGAAGACTTCCCCTGCTTTGAAAGTGAACTGCCCCCTAACAGGCCGAATGTAATCACATGGAGCCTGTGACTGAGTGAATTTGCTAAAGAGTGGAGCAGAGCCCACAGGAAGCTTCCCTGCTGTGAAGACAAGCACTGACCCCTAATAGGCTGAATATGGTCACATAGAGCTTGTGTGATGGGAGGAGTTTGCTGAAGGGAAGCAGAGTCCACAGGAAGCTGAGAGCCAGAGTCAAAAAGATGGTGGGAGAGAGAGGAGGTTCAGGCAAGGAGACAGAGAAGTTTGTGAGTAACTACTGATCTTGTATTGATTTGTGGGAAGGCTGAAGGATGGCATGGCTCTGTGTTATTATGTCTTCTTAATCTCTTTGGTACTGTGATGTAATCTGCTTACTGGCATTCAGTTTTTTGGTGTCTAAATAAATGTTTCAGTTCTGTCCTCTGCCTGGAGAATCTGTTATATTTTCGATTAACTGTCATGCAGTATTTATTGTCACGGTCTTTACTGTGATCATGGGCACTGTAAATATTGCACTAGAGCTACATCACCTCACTTTATAGATAAGAAAATTGAGAATCAGGATGGCTAGGTGGCAAAGTGAGTAGAGCACCATCCCTGGAGTCAAGAGGACCTGAGTTCAAATCTGTTCTCAGATACTTAACACTTACTAGACTGTGTGACCTTGGGCAAGTCATCCCTTCCTCCCTTAAAAAACAAACAGGAAAGGAAAGAAAAGAAAATTGTGTCTCAGAATGATTAAATGATTTGCCCATGATCTTACAAGTATAAATGTGAATTCAGGTACTCGTGCATATTCTACTACAGGTTCAATGCTTATTCTATCATACCAACTTATTCTATTAGTCCAGTTTAACATGTCCCAATATCTCTAGCACAGGACAAAGTAGAAAAATTATATAAGAAGTAGAAAAAATTTATAATGAAGAACTCTATTTAAAAAACAATATATACTTCAAAACTCAGCAACATGCACACAAAGATAGTAGGAAAAATATGTTGGAAATTATTGCTGAGGATCAAGAAACTAAAGAACCAAAATCTTGTAGATTTAACAGAAAGTCTCATACTCACATATCAAGATTATACTTGTTTTTAAGACTTGATGATAGATCCAACACATGCTTAAAAATATCATCTCATTAAAAATTGAAATAAATGGATCAAAAAGAAAAAAAAAGGAAACTTTCGTCAATATTTCCAAAACAAACTGTTTTCTTTATCAACAACAATGGATTCTAGCACCACAGTCCCCAAGGTACTGGAGGTAGAAAGAAATGGCACTAAAGGAAACCAAAATGGCTCTTATAAAACCAAGAAGGTAAGAAGAGCTCGCCCAAGTATCCACAGAGGAAATTCATGGTGAGCAGGACAAAATTTGGAAGCAACTGATTAATAAAATGAGAAATCACCCAAAGGATCTTATTATGTCTGAAATGATGAAAGATAGTGAACAGGAAAAAATTTATAGATGCTATTCCTAATGGAAAGTCAAAGATGCAAACAGTAACTATAAACCTATATACCTCTACAAATTCTCATGAGAATGATCTACAAGAGTATAATAAATGGGGAAAAAACCTCAAAAGTTAGGATGACTTTGTCTCCAAGGGAAAGATTAAAGGCGTAGGGCAGTAGGGAGGAAGGGAAGAATCTAGATCAGGGAGGTTTTGTTTCCTAGATAAAACTACTATAGGCAGTTGAGGCCCATCAAGCAATTAATATTCCTTAATTGCCACAGAGGGCAATGATCATCCACATCTGAAGGCCAACCCACCTACCAATTGGGATTACCTTCTATTTGCCAGGGGAGGTCTAGATGATGTTCTTGTCAGGCCAATCAGAAGAAAGATGTCTCTAGGTTTAAAAGCCCATGTTGGCCCTCACTGGGGGTATTTGGTCACTAAGAAATGCCACTGACCCAACTGCTAACTAATAAATCTACCATTCTCAGGTCCCTAGTTTACCGCTAAAGTCCAATTTACTAACAGTTTATGTGTCACTGTTATTAAAATTGATATGAACATTTGACATGAATTATAATTAAAATGATCTTGTCTTGGAAATAACTGTACTTCAGTATCATTTTTACTTGCCACATTATCAATGATTTCATAAGTACCAAATCTGACTGCTTTTTGGCCTTTTCTCAAATCTTCATTGTTCTGGACCTCTCTACAGACATCGGACACTGCTGAACATTTATCTTCCTTCATAACTCTCTTCTCTAAGGTTACAGGACACTATGCTTGCTGCTCCTACCTATCAGACAGCTCTTTTTCAATCTCCTTTGCTGGAACTTCATTCATTTCACACCCTGTAACCAAGGTGTCACTCAGGGTGCTCTCCTGGGCCCTCTTCTTTTCTCCCTCCATACTACCTCTGATGATATCATAAGCTCCTATGGGTTTAATTTTCATTGCTGTGCTGTTAATTCTCAAATTTACCTATCTTGCCCTAAAGTCTCATCTGCCTTCCAGTCTCAAATCTACAACTGTCTTTCAAACATTTCAAACTGGATGTCCAACACACAAATATATGTGTTAAGAAGGTGTAGTGGATAGATTGCTGGGCATGGAAACAGGAAGACTCATCTTCTGAGTTCACATCTGAGCTCAGACACTTACTAGCTGTTTGACCCTGGGAAAGTAACTAAGTCACTTAGCCCTGTTTGCCTTAGTTTCCTCCTCTGTAAAATAAGCCAGAGAAGAAAATGGCAAACTACTCTAATCTTTGCCAAGAAAATCCCAATGACATCACAAAGAGTTGGACAAGACTAAAAACATTAAAAATAAAAAGACTGATAACAAGATATCTTAAACTGAATGTGCCCAAAACTAAACTCATTATCTTTCTCCCAAACCTTCCTACCTTTCAAACTTCCCTATTACTGTCAAGGGCACCACTAACTTTCCAATCTCATAAAGTAACAACCTAGGTGTCATCCTTGTCACTCCTCATTATCTCTCACCCTAATTCCCCATATCTAATCTGTTGCCGAAACCTCGGCAACTTATTTTGAATGTGCTCTTTTCTCTGACATTGCCTCTGCCCTGGTCAACCACAGGCCCCTAATCACCTCAAGCCTGGACTATTACAATAGCTTGATGGTGGTTCTAACTACTCCAAGTCTTTCTTCACTACACTCTAACCTCCATTAAGCCACTAAAGTTAATTTTCCTAAAGTGCAGGTCCAACTATGTTAAATCCCCCATGACCCCCAATAAACTCCATTGAGACCCTATCACTTCAAGGATCAAATACAGAATCTTCAGTTTGACACTGAAGCCCTTTGTGATCTAGACTGTCTTTCCCTACCTTTCCATCTTCCATCTTTACACCTCATTCACAGTCAGGTAACCTCTTTAATCCACTGGTCTCCTTGCTGACTTTCAAACAAGACATACTGTATCTCCAGGTTTCAAGAATTTTCGATAGCTCTCCTCCATGGCTGGAATGTTCTCCCTCCTCTTCTCTTTCTACTAGCTTTCATGGTTTCCTCTAAGTCCCCTCTACAATCCCATCTTCTATTGGAAGCCTTTCCCAATCCATTTCTGAGGGCAGGGACTGTCTTTTGCCATTTTTTATATTCCCAGTGCTTCACAGAGTGCCTGGTATATGGTAGGTGCTTAATAAACATTGATTAAATATTAGTGATACCCTTTTCACATTAGATTAGAAAGGTATAGGCTCTATGTGGGAATATTAAATAATGTGTCCAAAACAAAATACATTTTTTTGTTTTCCTTTTTTTGGGGGGAAGGGAAATTGGGGTTAAGAGAATACAACTAAGAGGTTGTTAAAATAGCCTAGGCATAAAGAGATCAAGAGGATAGGATTTATATAGCATCTATTATGTGTGCTAAATACTTTTTTACAAATGTTATCTCATCTGATCATAAGGGCTTGAACTAAAGTAGTGCTGTGTCAGAGAAGAAAAACTGCTGTAAAAGGTAAAAATAGCAAGATTTGGCAATTGACGGGATATAGAATTAGGCAAAGTGAGGAATCCAAGATAACACTAAAATTACCTATCTGGTGGTACCTTCAACAGAAATAGCAAAGTCTGGAAAAGAGTTTAGAGGAAAAGATACTGAGTACAGTTCTGCACATGTTGAATTTGGTAGGTCTCCACAATTTCTAATATGAAAGGGAACAGAAGAGAAGAGAATAAGCATTCATTAAGACCTTACTATATGCTGGGCACTGTGCTAAGCTAAGCACTTTACAAATGCTGTCTCATTTGATCCTTACAACAATCCTAGTAGAGAGGTGCTATTATGATCCCCATTTTTGGTTGAGGAAACTGATGCAGACAGTAGTTAAGTGACTTGCCTAGGAATACAAAGCTAGTAAGTGTCACAAGACAAGACTGGAACTCAGGTCTTCCTGACCCCAGGTTCAGCACTCTCTGCTATCTAGCTAGCTTCCAATAGGCATTGTCCAATGGACAATTGTTGATACAATACCAAAGTTCAGGCAACATTCTGAAATTGGATATAGAGACCAGGAAGTCATCAACAGAAAAAATGACATGAGAACTGATAACGTTGCTAAGATTGTAGGAGAAGAGGACCTCAGACAGAGGAATGTCAATAACTAAGGGGAATGATGTGACATATTAAGGCAGCAAAGGAGACTGAGAACAAACATTAACACAGAGAGGAAGAGGTAAACCAAGAGAAAAGAGTTTAATGAATCCCTAGAGGAAAGAGTGTAAGATAAATCAGAAGGGATTAAGACAGAGATCATAAGAGAGACGTTTCTGTTGAGTAATGAGGTTAGAAGATAGAATGCATTTGCATCTTTTGGTTGAGGAGTAAGAGGTTAAGAAGTAGACAATACTTCTTTAAAAAAAAAAAAAGTAGTAGTAGACAGTAAACATATACAACTCATCCATGAAGTTTGAGGGGCAGCTAGGTGTCGCAGTGAATAGAGCACTGGCCCTGGAGCCAGGAGGACTTGAGTTCAAATCGGACCTCAGACACTTCACATTTACTATGTGACCTTGGGCAAGTCACTTAACACCAACTGTCCTGCCTTTCCCCCTCCAAAAAGAAAAAAGAAGTTTGAAAAGGGGATAAGAGATCTAGAATGCTAGTTTGAGGTAATGAGAGGGTCTAAAGACATTGTGTTAAACATGAGCAACTTGAGCAACTAGGTGGCAGAGTGGTTATAGAGTATGAAGAAGTCCTGCATTCAAATCCTACCTCTCCTAACTCTAAATGTGAATAGATTAAATCAATCTAATACAAGAGACTGAATGTTTAAGAAAGTCACACAATCAATTCCTTATACAAAAAGCTGGCAGCACTGTTAGTGAGAAAAAAAAAATCAAGTCAATTCTAAAGCACAGCTCTAGACCATGTCATTTCTCTGCTCAGAGGTTACAGAAAAAAACATAAACTTCTGCTTACCATTTAAAGTCCTTTGAATTCCTGACCCCAACCAATGTTCTAGACCAAATTCATTTTTACTCTCTTGTTACACACAAACTAATCTACTTGCTGTTTGTTCCTATTCACGAAATTCAAACTTTCACCCCTGTAACGAGGCTGGAAAGATCTCAACTCCAGCTCTTGGATCACCGGTACTCCTTTCAAGTTCAACCCCCAACATGCTATCTTTCCTGATTCCTCAGCTTCTTATCTCCATCATCACCTTAAAAAAATAATTTTTATTCATTTTTATATATTATGCCTTCCCCTGAAGTAAAATGCTAATAAGCTCCTTAAACCAAGGTCTGTTTCATTTTTATCCCTGCATACCCAGAGCCTAGAAAAGTACCTAAGACAAAGCAGGTACTTCTAAGTGTTTTCTGAATTAAATAAACATTTCAAGTTTCTTCAACTAATTCAAAAGTTTAAGAGTTTAAAGTATAATATAATGATACAAAAAAGAGATGAGAAAGGGGAAAAGGAACTAAGTGACTTGACCATAATCACATAGCCAATGCAGGTAAGAATTTGAACTCATTTGTGACTCGGAATCTAGCACAATCTCTACTCCATATTGCCTCTCAAAATGAGTCAAAAAAATCTAGAGAAAATAGCACCTGCAATCATCAAAAAGATACATGGAAGCTCAAAATAAATTTGCCTCACATACAAGGTAACAGGTTTGAGAAGGCTGAAAAAAAAATATATGCATTAGTATTATTAAAGAGTTAATGTGAATCAACACTTCCTCTAACAATGTCACAATAATTTTGTTCATCAGGACAACTACATCTCTAAACATCTTTATCAACAAGAGAGAGGAAAAAGTCAATGAACAGGTTGTCCAATTTTTAAAAGTCCTGAAAGCAACATATCCCCCCCCACCAAAAAAAAAAAAAAAACCACACACATTGAACTATACATATACACACAAAAGAAATTCAGAAAATCAAAGATGAGATTAACAAAATTAAAAGTAAAAATGCACAGGGCAGCTAGGTAGCACAGTAAATAGAGCACCAGCCCTGGAGTCAGGGGGACCCGAGTTCAAATCTGATATCAGACACTTAACACTTACTAGCCATGTGGCCTTGAGCTAGTCACTTAACCCCAACTGCTCAGCACTCCCCCCTCCAAAAAGCAAAAGACAAACAAACAAAAAAAGTAAAAATGCAATCAAATTGATCAATAAACCTGGGAACTAGAAAAATAAAATAAATTATTAGTCTAATTAAACAACAGTAGAAAACCAAAATGCCAGCAATCATAAATACAAAAGAAATCAAAACAAATGAAGACATAAAGCAAATTATAAGAAACCATCAACAAATTATATGCTAAAAAAACTGATAAAATGAATATTTTAAAAATAAAAAACCAAAGAGAATTTAAATAACCCTAAACAACCCTATCTCAGGGGGAAAAAAAAGAAACTGAACAAGAAATAAAGAAACTACCAAAGAAAAAATACTTACTATCCAACATTACATAAACTGTATACAAAAACAGGAAACAAACAGATCCTATCAAATTCCTTCTATGATAGGAAAATGGGTCTTGATAAGAAGAGGAGACATAATGAAAACACTATTCACCAATATCCCTAATAAATGTTGGTGCAAAAAAATTTTAAATATACTGTCAGCAAAGAGGCTATGTAGAACTCATTCAATATAAACATAACAAACTATAATAAAAAAATAAATTAAATCAAAAGCTGCAGAAAACTTGACAAAATACAATACCATTTCTATTAAAAAAAAAAAACACACACACATTTAAAAGCACAGGAATAAATGGACCCTTCCTCAATAGCTTACTTTTTTAAAGAGAATCTACCCAAAAACAATAGCCACTTATAAATGCTGGAGATAAAATAAAGGGCTTTCCACCCCCCCAAAGTAAGATTAGGGATAAAATAAGTATACCCGTTACTATCTTATTATGTGATATATAATACACAAGAAATGCTAGCTATATTAATAAGAAAAACAGGAAATAAGCATAAAAGGGAAACAAAATTATCACTTTATCTAGATATCATTAAAATTGTCTACTTTGAGACAAAAGATTCAACAGAAAACTAACTGAAACGATAGCTAGCAAAGTAGCATGATATAAAGTAAAACGAAATCATCAGTTTTCTATATATTAATTATAAAACCAAACAGTAAGAGATGTAAAGAAATCCCATTCAAAAAACTACATATAGATAGAAAAGGGTACATATTAGTTCCTAGTTATTTCTGTTCTCTATCATTTTTTCAGGGGAAGGGAGAGGAGAGTAAGGAGAATATTAAAGTCTGAGATTTACTCTCCCTGCCCTACTCCCTCCCACCTGTGGTACCCTTCAAATACCTTGAAGAATGGATTTTTCAAAGTCCTCCAAACTCTACTGCCAGGGAAGGGGTAGGGATAGAATTTAGAACTCAAAATTTTAAAAAATGTTAAAAATTTGTCTCAACATGTAATTGGGGAAAAAAATAAAATGGTATTTAAAAAAAACTACTGTCTCCAGTAATTGTCTATTTTCATGGAAGATTTAGAGCTAGAAGGAACCATAGGTCATCTAATCCAAACTCTTGCATTTTACAGATGAGGAAATTGAGGCCAAACAAGGTTAAATGACCTGCAAAAAATTACATGGTTTGTCAGGTAAACTGCCATTTTAAATTGCTGCAATCTGTTTCAATATCTTTTCTTCTATTTCCCAACTTTTCGCATCAATAATATTAGTTAGGTTTTAAATTTTTTCATTGCATACTCTTTTTTTCTTCCCAATTTTCATACCTCCTAGCTTTGCACTCGTTTCAATTTTTGCTGTAAGTCAGTGGTCTGACCATACAGAGAAAAGGAAACATTCAGGAAATGGTTCTTAAAACAGTAAGAAGTCATTGTAAAAACAAAAATCAGTTCATTTTCTGTGATGTTAACTGGTGTTACCCAATTCTTCCCTCAAAAAATTTACCTATAATGTATAGGTATCTCAAATTCCTTATTTCCAAACCACATTTTTTCAAGGTTTTTTTTTTTTGTTGCCATCTCATTCTGTTAAAACCTTTGCACTGAAGTCACCAAATATGTTGTTTTAATCTGCAGGATTTTATTTTGGCCTTTATAGAATTTCTGTACCTTTTCATTTTCTGTAACAATACAGTGTATGGTGATAACCAGAATAGGATTGTGACATTTAACTTCACAGAACAATGTAAACTACCTTGAGTAAATGTAAATAAAAGAAGCTCCAACTATTTCATGGGAACACCAGCACATGACCCTGAACCATTCTTGGCAATATACATTCTTTGTTCTGTTTCTATATATCTGACCTGAAGCTGGTTCGGGAATCCATTACATCATTCTGTTCTCCTGTCACTAAAGATTGGGATTTATGAGTAAACAACCTAATTAACCTAACAAATTATAATACATCTATACTTATACAACTAAACTGGTATGTGCCCCTTTTTCTTAGTATCTGAGTATTCTCATGAAGGGTTTGTATCCCTATTACTAATACGTTAGGGAAGAACAGATCAGCCCCCTAATTTTTGGTCTTAAAACTGGATAGTCTATCCCCATACAAATCTTGTTTCGCTTACACTAAGCTGCTATTTTTCTGATAAGCACTGAAACAGAAGGGAGTCAAATGTCACACGAAAAAAGGTTTGAAGTAGCTTTTAAATTCATGTTTAAACCCATCTGCCAATTCCTTTATTTGACTTAAAGTGAACCTGAAAGACAGTTTTCTATTTACCAGGTATTTCCTTCTGTCTTTTTTTTTTTAATAACAAGAACATAAAGATTGAGATGATTCAGTTCCTCCATTGATATGTCCACTCAATAACTACTAGACAAGAATATAACACTAAAATACCAGCAGCTAAATGTCTATAGTCAGTAATGAAAAAACTGTTTTCAAGTTCCTACTCCCTTTTCTTCCACAATCACAACAGAAGCAAAAGCACCTAAAGTCACTTTATTCCCTGATGATCAGAGAATTCATTACCAAACAGCTCATCTACTCTCAATACAAAGGGGTGGAGCAGAAAAAAGAGATCAAGGGAGAGTTAAGTGAGAGAGGGAGAAATTTTACCTAGAGGCACTTGTTTGTGGGGAGGCCTAACAAAGGGAAAGCTTGGGAATATTGGTGCTCCCTGGAAGGGTGATGTGTATAAACTTCTTTGTTACCACTGTGAAACTGGCTTTCTGGCATCTGAATATTTTGGTTTTGTCTTTGAATAAGAGAGTTACTTATATTTTGTGAATTTACTTTGGAAAAAAGCATGCATATTTATAGCAGCTGCTATATATATGGAGCTACGGTAAAATTGATCCCTTTTTCTTCCACTGATACACAAAAAACTACAGACAGAAGAAAAACATCTACTATACACAAATATTCCTAATAACATTAAACAAAAGACTAAAAACAACTCATGTGCTCAAAAATTGTAGAATGGCTCTACAAATCATGGTATATGAACATAACAAAATATTAGAATGATAAGAGAAAATATTAACAATGCCAAGAAACATAGAAGAAACTAAGTTATATAGAAGAAATGGGCAGAACCAAAGACAGCAAACTATAATCATGCACAAAATGCTAATTATAACAACTCCACCACATAGAAATACTCATAAAAGAAAAAAAATTCAGAAAGGGAATATGGAAAAAAGGACAGCAATCAGGTCATTACTAAAAAGTAAACTTGTAAAAAGTAACAGACTTTTTATTTTTATTTTCAGTTCCAAATTCTCTCCCTCCACACCCTCCCATAACCACTGGAAAGGGAAGAAATATGATGCCTACTACACATCATGCAAAACATATTTCCACTTTGGCCATGAGGGGTGGGGGTGGGGAGGAAAAATAATTAAAAAGTTAAAGAATATTCTTCTACCTGTACTCAGAGTTCATCAGGAGAGACTTTTAAAATAAGGATTGGAAATGGATGGTTCATGATTTATCATACAATCTTTTTTTATATTTGCATATATTATTATTCACTGAATTTATGATAAAAATATTTTGATACTTGTTAATTCAAAAAACTTTTAGCTTTTATTCAGTGTTTTATTTTTCTCCAGTTACATGTAAAAACAATTTTTAGCATTCATTTTTAAAATTTTGAGTTCCAAATCCTCTCCCTCTGTCCTCACTCTCACTGAAAAGGCAAGAAATTCAATATACGTTATACATGTAAGGTCATGCAAAACATATCCACAATAGTCATGCTGTCAAAGACAAAATAGACAAAAAAAAAAAAGAAAAAAGCCTCAAGAAAAATAAAGTTTAAAAAAAAGTATGCTTCAATCTATATTCAGACAACATTAGTTGGGGATAGATAGTATTTTTCATCATAAATCCTTCAGAGTTGTCTTGAATCGTTGTATTGCTGAGAATAGCTAAAAGATTCACAGGTGATCATCTTACAAAATTGCTGTTACTTTGTACATTGTACATTTCACTTTGCATCAGCCCATGCAAGTCTTTCCCGGTTTCTCTGACACTCTCCTGCTCATCACTTCTTATAGAACAATAATAGTATTCCATCATAATCACACAGCACAATTTGTTCAGCCATTCCCCAGTTGATGGGCATCCCCACAATTTTCTATTCTTTACCTTCAAAACAGAGCTGCTATAAATATTTTTGTACATAAAGGTATTTTTCCTTTTTTTTTTTTTACACCTTTTGGGATATAGATGTAGTAGCGGTATTGCTAGGTCAAAGGGTATGCATGATTTTACAACCCTTTGAGCAAGGCTACAAACTGCTTTACAGAATCGTTGAATCAGTTCACAACTCCACCAACGATGCATTAAAATTTCCTTTTTCCCACATCCCCTCCAACATTTTTCATTTACCTTTTCTATCCTATAAACCAATCTAATAGGTACAAGGTAGTACCTTAGAATTGTTTTAATTTGCATTTCTCCACTCAATAATGAAGTTTTTTTTTCATATGACTATATAACTTGGATTACTTCATCTAAAAACTGATCATCTTTTAATTATTAATCAATTGGAGAATGGCTCTTATTTTTATAATTTATTTTTATTTTTTGCTTTTTGAGGGCAATTAGGGTTAAGTGACTTGCCCAAGGTCACAGGGCTAGTTTTTGTGTTTAGTGTCTGAGATCAAATTTGAACTCAGGTCCTCCTGACTCCTGCTCTATTCACTGCGCCACCTAGCCGCCCCTTATTTTTATAAATTTGATTCAGTTCTCTATATGTATGAAAAATTAGGCCTTTATCAGAGAAACTTGATTCAAAATTTTTTTCCTCTTGCATTTCCCTCCATCCTATTATCTCCCTCCCAATTTATTCTCTCCCCTTTTACTCTGTCCCTTCTCCAAAGAGTTTTGTTTTTGTTTCTTATTATCTCTTCCCCTAATCAGCTCTCCTTTCTATCACCACTCCCCCACCTTTTTTTATCCATTTCTCTTCCTACTTTCCTGTAGAGTAAGAGAGATTTCTAAACCCAATTGAGTGTAGAATTCCCTCTCTGAGTCAATTTTTATGAGAGCAAGGTTCAGACACTCCCCCTCTATCCCTTTCTTCCCCTACACTGTAAAAGCTATTTTTTGCTTCTTTTACATGAGATAATTTACCCCATTCTACTTCTCCCTTTCTGTTTCTCCCAGTACATTCCTCTCGAAGCCCATAATTTTATTTTTTAGGTATCATCCCTTCATATTCAACTCACACCTGGACCCTCTGTCTATACATACTCCTTCTAACTTCCCTATTAGAAAGCTCTTCTGAAATATAAACAGTTTAAAATCATTAAGTCCCTTATGATTTTCCTTTCCTATTTATCTTTTTATGCTTGAGTCTTATATTTGAAAATCAAATTTCCTATTCAACTCTGGTCCTTTCATCAAGAATGCCAGAAAGTCCTCTTATCATATTGAACATCCATTTTTTCCCCTGAAGGATTATACTCAGTTTTACTAAGCAGGTGATTCTTGGTTGTAATTGTGGCTCCTTTGCCATCCAAATATTCCAAGTCCTCCAATCCTTTAAAATTAGAAGCTAAATCTTGTGTTATCCTGTGACTCCCACCACAGTTGAATTGTTTCTTTCTGGCTGCTTCCGATATTTTCTCCTTGACCTGGGAACTCTGGAATTTGGCTACAATACTTTTGGCAGTTTTCATTTTGGGATCTCCTTCAGAAGGTGAATGGTGTGGATTCTTTCGATTTCTATTTAACCCTCTGGTTCTAGAATTATCAGGGCAGTTTTTGTGGCTTGTTTCTTGAAAGAAAGATTTAGAGCTTTTTAAATCATAGCTTTCAGGAAGTCCAATAATTTTTAAATTATCTCTCCAGGATCGATTTTCCAGGTCAGTTGTTTTTCTAATGAGATTTCATGTCTCCTCTATTTTTTTTCATTCTTTTGGTTTTATTTTACTGTTTCTTGGTTTCTCATACTCATTAGCTTTCATTTGCTCCTTTCTAACTTCTAGGGAATTGTTTTCTTCAGTGAGCTTTTGTACCGCTTTTTCTATATGGCCAATTTTCTGGAATAAGGCATTCTTCTCCTCACTGGCTTTTTGGATGTCTTTTGCTATTTAGTTTAGTCTATTTTTTAGGGTGCTATTTTCTTCAGTATGCTTTTTCTGTCTTCTTTACCAAGCTGTTGAGTAGTTTTTCATTATTTTCTTGCACCACTCTCATTTCTCTTCCCAATTTTTCCTCTAGCTCTCTTACTTGATTTCCAAAATCCTATCTCAGCTCTTCCATGACCTGAAGCCAATTCATATTTTTGTTGGACTCTTTGGATGTAGGAACTTTGACTTTGCTGTCTTCTTCTGAGTGTGTTTTGATCTTCCTTATCACCACAGCAACTTTCTATGGTCAGAATTTTTTCCTGCTGTTTACTCATTTCCCCAGCCTATTTGCTAACTTTTAACTCTTAAAGTAGGGTTCTGCTTCCAGGGTCAAAGGCACACTGTCCCAAGCTTCAGGATTTTGTGAAGCTATTTTCAGAGACACTTTGAGGGACCTATAAGTTTTCAGTTCTTTCAAGGTGGTATGACCTAAGGAGAGGTGGTTATTACACTCCTGGTTTGTGCTCTGATCTGTGAGTGACAACAAGCACTCTTTTCTGCCCTGTAACGGTGAAGAAAGGTCCCCCTCCACTGTTGTCACAAGTTCTCCTATACTAGAGCTACTGGGACTTCACCCAGATCCAAGTATGGACAAAGCAACAGAGTCTTATCTCAGTGCTAGCAAAAAGGCCCCAGTAATCTCCTGATGAGTTGCTTGACCCACTTACTGTTTCTGTGAGCTGAGCTCTGGAAGCAGCCACTGCCAATTCAATCATTCCCATGGTCTGTTCCTGGGGGCTGTGCTGGTATGGCCTGACCTGAACTACGTACCACTCTCACCCAGGTACGACAGACCTGCTGACCTTCAAAGATGTCTTTGGCATATGTGGGCTGAGGTCTGGAAACCACCATGCTGCCAGTGATTCAGTGGCCCTGAGACTTGCTCCTAGTTTGCTGAGGCGTGGTCTACACTGGACTACACAACTCTCTCACCCTTAGGCAACAGATCTTTCCTGCCAACCTTCCAACTTGTCTTGGGCTAGAAATGTTTCACTCCCTCTTTCTGTGTGTTCTGTTGCCCTAGAATTTAGAGTCGCTGTCTTTACTATCTTGGCTCTGCCTCCAGTCTCTTTCTATTTTGCAGAGTTCACGAAAAATGGCAGAAAAGATAAAAGATGAACAAAGTAAATTCTATCCAGAATAGGTTTCAGTATAAATCAAACCAAACGCCAATAAAATTAAGTCGAAATAAGAATAGCTCAAAGGTTTGCTTCAGTGAAGCTAACAAAGGTGTTATAGAACTGGTTTGATCTTGGGCTCAAAGGCAGGAAGAAATACCATTTAATGGGGAAATATTATCATTTTCCCCTACATTAGTCACAAAAAGCACTCAAACCACCATCAAAATAATTTAATTGTATAAGTCACAGCAAAAAATGAAAAAATTAGAAAAATCCTATGGAGAACTTGACAAGATCATCAAAACTATGTTTTTCTTTGTACTTATAGACATCAATGTGAGCATACGAAAGAAAGAAAAGTTAAAAAAATAACTGGAAAAAAATGGTCCAAGAAATAAAACATGACATGAACTTTAATGAAGCCAGAAGGTTCTAGCTTTGAATATTTTGCCATACATGGAGAGCTTCTTCTTATCAATATGCTTTCTTGTGATAGAAGCCCAGAGATGCAATCTCAGGTTCAAAGGGTATTGGCATTTTAGTTCCTTTATTTGCATAATTCCAAATTGCTTTCCAAAATGCTTGCAGTTAAGTACTTCATAGCTCCACGAACAATGAAGTAGTGTGCCTATGATCCCACAAAGCCCCTAACATTGAGTATTCTCAATTTTTATCATCTTTGCCAATCTGTAGGGTATGATATAAAACCTCACAGTTGTTTTGATTTGTATTTCTTTTATTAGTGATTTGGAGCTTCATTTCTTGTAGTTGTGAAAACTTGAAAATTCTTGAGTTTATATCCTTTGACCATTTATCTAATGGATAATCAGTCACTGTTTTTAAATACTTTGTGATTCTCAGCTCACTCGTCTAAATAGTTTCTTCCACTGTCTTATAGAGCTTGCCCTGAGGATTCTCCTTTTCTATTATATGGCATTCTAGAACAATTCCTGTATGACACTGCCCCAGGTGGCACTGCTGCCCTCACATGTCACTGATTATGTTCCTATCACTGATTATTCCCTTCCTCTAGTTATCTTCTTTCCCCATTTGCCTCAAAATCTCCTCCCTGGATCCATGCCCTCCCACTCCCACAGGTGTCAAGTTTCTCCCATGAGTTCCAACTCCCCTCTGAGGTTAAGACAAGTGGTCTTTTCAAGATAAAATCTTCCAGACAAAACCCAGCATCAAATCTCCAACTCCTTATATGAAAAATCTCTCTTTACCCATGGGAGCATTCATAAGCAAAACTCCTTGCCACCACCAAAGTAAGGCCTACACTCTTTCCAATTCTCTCCTTTTCCTCATCCTACTGCCTTGAAGGTTCTTCTCTTCCTGAGAGAACAAAGGGGTCACATTTTCTTCATTACTATACCTCACTATGACCTAGAAACATCACACACTGCCCTCTGTCCCTTTCTCTTCTCCCCTATGTCATGCATCCTCCCATTTTATAATGTAGTCCCACAAAGTAATGAAAATAACAATTTTTTTATTCATCTGTAAACTAGGTGTCTTCAGATTCTGTCCATAATAACCCATGCTCACCTCTCCACTGTAACCTCCACATGACTTCCATCTTCACCCATGTTTCTTTGTGTATGTTTGGAAAGAAGGCCTTATTGGCAGTCTGTTACTCTTCTTGGCTATTGTACTCATTCACCCTTCCCATATTTCTACTGTCTTACGACATCTGAGAAGCAAATAATCTCTTCAGTTCTGGTTTTCTTTCTAAGAATGTTTCAAATCCCGCTATAACTGAATGTTCATTTTTTCCCCCTGTATGGTTAAGCTCAGATTTGCAAGGTACCTACCTACCTGGACTGCATCCAGAGCCCCATTGTTCTTCAGAATACATTATTCCATTCCCTCTTACATATTCTGTCGAGTGTAGAAGTTATTTTTTTTAATTTGTTTTTGTTTTTTTGTTTTTTCTCCCTGGTTGCTCACAAAATTGTTTGTGTGAAGAATTGTTCAATTTATACATTGTGTGTCATTGGAATTTGCAGCCTTGGGATTTTTTTTACAGGTGGTTTCTGAATTTTTTTCAACTAGTATTTCATCTTCTACACACAGACATTCCAGGCACTATTCTTGTATTATTTCTTGGATTATGATGTCCAAGGTTTTTTTCAAATCTATGTTTTTCTAGGACACCTAAGTTGTCTCTATTGATCCTGTCTTCTAGATTTACATGTTTTGTTTGGGTAGTGTATTGCCAAGGTAATGTTCACAGCACTGACGGCAACTATGAACATGTCGGCATAATGCTGAATCACAAAATATAACAGACTCTCCACACAGAATACAGAAGTAAAACATTTATTCAGACCAGAAAGCCAAATCCCATTGTCCTATGTAAGGGACATGAAAGATCTTAGGGTCAAATGTAATAGTAACCGGAATTTGAAAATCTTGCCTGCCCCTTAATAGGCTGAATGTAATCACATGGAGCCTGAGGAGGAGTTTGTTGAATGAGTGGAGAAAGAAGGAGTGGATCAGGAAATGAGTCAGAGCAGCTAGAGTAGAAGGAGAGGACACAAGCAAGCAGACAGCTAAGGATTTTGAGTGTTTGTGGGAAGGTCCAAGCAGGGAGAAGGGTTATGGATAGCAGTGCCCTCTGCAGTGTTATTTCTTTAATCTGAGCTGAGACTCAGTCAATTTCCCATTCTCCCTGAAGATGTGATGAACTTGGACACAAAGAGCATCTATAGTGGCAGGTCTTACTTCCCTATTCTATCTAATATTAAGCCCCTTTTCTCAGTATATATAGTTCATTAGTTGGAATACCATCCTTTCTTCAAAATCTATTCCTGCTTTCAATAGAGCAGTAAAATTCTTTTCTTGTCAATCTATTCTGACTAGGAATCCACTGGCTATTCACTCTTCTCTATAGTCATTCAACTGTGAAATCCTATCCAGCATCTCTGAAAGATGATGCCCCATTTCCACAATCAGTAGTCAGAATTAGGTGCTTATAAGGAAGAGGAGCTGTATTCACTATGCTATTTCTATGAGAAACTGCTAAGGGGGTATCATGATAAGTCTCAGCATCTCCCATCATTACTGCTGTCTTCATTACCTCCTCCTTTAACTTCCTCATATAGTCCGTAAGTGAATACCAGGGTATATCTCCAGTAGGCCACATAGAGTCAGTAGCATTTCATCTACTGCATCCATCTGCTGCTAAAGCTAACAGACTGGTTGTATTGTTACCTAATAGCATATGATGATCCCTAAAAGTTTGCTGTACAAAAGGATTCTGACTAATACCTATAAATTTCAAGCAATCCACGCTATCTACCCGTACTCCTCTGGCCCCTTCATCACCGATTCTCACCATCCAAGACAGTAATGATTATCCCATTCTTTGGGTAAATTGACTTAATATATCAGTGACCTCCTGCTGAGTAAAATCCTCAAATTACTTCCCTAAAAATGGTGTGCCCTGCATCCCCCTCCCCCTCCTGCCCCATTCTCCTTTCTTAGTATGGGGTGAAAGTCTGCCTGAGAAGCCTCATCTAACATTGTTTTATTTCCCTCCCACACATTCTTCTGGCAGTCACTGTGGCAGCAACTAGGCTCAGCCTGTGCCAGAGCTGCATGGACCTTCCTATTCCTAGTTTTTCACTTTTTAGCTAAATGAACAGAAAGATTCTCATGCAAACCAGCCAACTCCCAACAGCAATTTGGTCTTCTACCACCTGAGACCCTCCAGCTTACTCTTCAGAAGCCCAAACACTGAGAATTCCCATGCAAATCAGTCAATTCTTTTTCCATGTAAGCTTTTTCCCACAGCAGTTTCTCTTTACTTTTACATAAAATACAGTAACCTGTAAAACCTAGCCTCTTCTACTCATTCTTGCAAGGTCTTTCCTGGTATTATTGGTATTCCTTGCAAATATCTTTCTAAATCTCTAATTTCTACTTTCCATAGCCTCAGTTCCCAGTTTTCACTGGGTCCAGTGCTTTTAGTCCATTCCCTTTGCTAGAGAGGAATAACGTAAAAACCTCCCATCCTGGGATATCCATTTCTTCCTCTAAAGTCCTTCTGCCTTCATGACATCAAATATTCATAGACAATATTCACAGCACTGACAACTATGAATGTGTGAGCAGTTCTGAATCACAAAATGCAACAGACTCTCCACACTGGAAGATAGAATCAAAACATTTAGTCAGACACCAGAAAGCCAAATCCCAACATGAGAAAACCGAATCCATCGTAGCAACAAAAAATCTATACACAATAACGTTATAATATATATTATATAATTATATTATATATCTATATAATATAATTATATAATAATAACAATAAGCACTGCCATCCCCAAGCCTTCAC